>CAUYUJ010000114.1:142500-340000 GCA_963575745.1 Prorocentrum cordatum | reverse complement strand
TGCGCAGGGCGGAGGGAGGGGGAGGGCGGGAAGGAGACAGGAGGAGGAGGAGCAGGGCGGGAAGGAGACAGGAGGAGGAGGGGGAGGAGGAGGAGGAGGAGGAGGAGGAGGAGGAGGAGGAGCAGGAGCAGGAGCAGAATAGGAGGAGAAGACGGGAGGAGGAGGGAGGAGGGAGGGAGGGAGGAGGAGGAGGAGGAGGAGGAGGAGGAGGAGGAGGAGGAGAGGAGGAGGAGGAGGAGGAGGAGGAGGAGGAGGAGGAGGAGGAGGAGGAGGAGACGGGAGGAGACGGAAGGAGGCGGAGGAGGAGGAGGAGGAGGAGGAGGAACCAAGACGTCCGAGCGGGCTGGAAAAGAGGGACGGTGGGGCAGGCAGAGAAGCGGGAAAAGGCGAGCACGCACAACTCGACGAGGAAAAGCAGAACGCGGCTCGAGTCGGGCGAGCTACCGAAGACGACGCCAGGCCCCATCCATGACGGGGAGGGGGCGTGGGTTCCCCACCCACTCCCCCATGATAGGGGGCCTTTGCCAGCCTCAAGGGCCTTCAGGCAGGTGGCGTCCTTTGCTGGACACCTCGTCGAGACAAATGCCGCAAAGTCTGGACCTGGCCGCACCTGGCAGCACTCGGCTGTGCCCGAGAGCCACGCCGACGGAAAAATGCCACAGCGCCAGCAAGACACAGGAGGTGCTCACGGGCCGACTCGGGGCCTTCGGGGCCCAGCGCGGGCAAGGGGCGGTCAGGCGGGAGGGCATCCCTCGCCTCCCTGGGGGCCTCCAGAAGCCCTATCCAGCGCAGGGGGCGGCGACCCCTTCGGGTCCCCAGGCGGTTTGGGGGGCCTGGGGGCAGCAGGGGCCAGGAGACGAGGGACCCTGGGTCGAGGCCCCCCCACGGTCTCTCCCCGCGCGCGCCCCCGATCACCCCCCCCACATGCATTTCTTACACCGCTACCCCCATAAAGCGGATTCTTGCGGGACGCCTCTCCGATGGAGGGCTGCACTCACTGGTTTGGATGGATTGCCGAAGTGCCCATTCACAGGCGCAGTCGTCTTGTTTCACCCTGACTACCTACCAAACCACCCCAACCCAACCCGAAGACCCGCATTTCGGGTTGGGGGGGATAAGGGTTCCACACGTGTTTTTTCGATGCTTCCCGACCCCCACCCCCCACTGGAAACCGAGGGTACATCTGAGCCTTCGGGCTGGGTTGGGGTGGTTTGGTGGGTGGTGACACCCTGCTCGCGCGCCGTCTGGCGCAAGGCTTCTGACCTGACCTGACCTGGTTTGGCGAACCAGTCCCGTTCAGTGAGGGGGAGGGGGAGGGGGAGGGGGAGGGGGAGGGGGAGGGGAGGGGAGGGAGGGGAGGGGGGGAGGGAGGGGAGGGGGGGAGGGAGGGGGGGAGGGAGGGGGGAGGGAGGGAGGGAGGGAGGGAGGGCCCGCTCGCCGCTCGCCAGGGCGTGGGCGCCCTTGGGCCGGTGCGGTCTGCGGCGGGGCCCTGGGGCCGTCGACGCTCCCCTGGACGCGGGAGGGAGAGGGGCCTCCCCTTTTTGTCCCTCCCTCCCTCCCCCCCCTTGTCCCTTCTCCCTCCCTCCCTCCCCCTTTGCCCTCCCTCCCCTTTTCCCTTCTCCCTCCTCCCTCCCCGTTTCCCTTCTCCCTCCCTCCCTCCCTTCTGGAGCGCTGTGCCCTCTCCCTCCCTCCCCTTTTCCCTTCTCCTCCCCTGGGGGAACGCAGGAGGGAAAGCGTGGTACACGTCGTTCACTTCTAATCGCGTTCATTTCGGGTTTTGTGCTCGTTTCCAATCGTTTCTGGCCCGCTAGTGGCCAGGAAGAGGCCCAGGATCTAACAATTAGAAATGAAAGGATCTTGCCCCCCCCCAAAAAAAAACTAAAGAACTCCCGAATAACTAGGAATGAACAGTGTGTACGTATACGTGCCCGAGCATCCAGCGTCTGGGTGCTTCCCAGGCGGGGCTCCCTGGCAGTCTCGGGCCTCCCCCCGGGGCCGAGGTCCCATCCCGGTGCCCTGTCCTGGCGGGGGCCCCCGAAGGCCGAGCACTGCGAGCATCGTGAGTCCTCAGTCTTTCATGCCGCTGCAGTCCACCCGCACAGGAAGGATGGGCCTGTGGATGCCACCGAGGCTCGAATCTAGAAGTCGCAAGGCACGCCCTAGAGCCAGGCAGGAAACTTGCGCAATCACAGCTCGAGAGCTCTTTGGCACCTTAGTGACCCCCTGTGCCGCGAGGCTGTCCCGACCTCCCCGGCTCCACTCGGGCGGCCCCCTCGGGCTGGCTGCCGAGCTGCAGGAGCCTTCTCTGCCACGAAAATGGGCACCCTAACGGTCCTATCATTGAACTTTAAGTGTGCTCCACGTGCCGGAAAAATCGAAACATCTGTTACTTATGTTCTTTACATGTCTACAACATGTTTAACACATGTTTTAGACGTCTGGGAACTATTCGGCAGCATGCTTCCTCTCCATTGATCGACTTCCACAACGCTACAGCCAACCCGCACAGTAAGGATGGGCAACCTTCGCAAGGGTACCCTTGGATCCTTGCCCCTTCGGCCCATCCTTAGCGACTTTCGCTGGCTAACCTCGTTCGAAAAACGCACACATGGGCCTCAAAGGCCCTGACATCCTCACCGCGCATCCTTCTGATACGGGCTGACTGTAGCTGGTCGATCAACATCCCTTCAAATCCGCTCCCCGAACCCTGCTGGGGTCCATCCTGGCCAGGCTCTCGAACCGCGTGCAGCCATAACAGCGGGCACCCCTCAAAACGGTTCAAAAACATCGACCCTTTCATCCTCGAGAAAGGATGCCTGGACCCCTCGAATCAACAAACACGTCATGTTCATTTCAAGACATCGGATATCTGGGTCATCACTGGCGGCGCGCAGAACGAGGTGGCGCTGCGGGGGGGCGGCCTTCTAAGAACATGCAGGGCCTCCAAGAAAGCAAGTGTCTTCGCAGAAACCCTCCCTTCATCTAACCCTTTCAGAAGCCTCCAGGGCCTCCCCCTTCGCGTGCTCCGCCAATCGTTAGCGGACAGACTCGGAAAACAAAAAATGTCGATACGGCTCATCCTCGGACCTCTCCTGGGGTGCGTTCTGACCAAGATGAGTTCGAGAAGAAACCAACCGTGGCGACGAGAGCCTCCCTGGAGGCCCCTTAACGGCAAAAACGAGGGAGGGGCAATTGGCGACATTGGTAACCCGTCCTCCTGAGAGACCACTGGTCGCGCGCAGCCTTGTTGAGGCGCATCTTCTTCGCGCGCTTCCCGAACACGAACAGCAGCGCGTCGATCGTGTTGGACTTGCCGCTGCCGTTCGGTCCCACGATGGAGGAGAAGGACCTCGGGCGCGGCCCGCGACACGTCTCGAGGCAGGCGCGGGAGGAGCCCGGTGGCAGAGAACAGGGCGACGACACGACGGACAGACGAGCGGCGGGCAAGCCGGCGGCGATCCCAGGGGCGCGAAGGCTCGGAAGGCCTCCGGCCTTCCGAGAAGCTATCTTTCCTAAGATATGAAGAACACGGCGTCTGCGAAGGTCTGCCCCTCTCGCTTCCCCCATGGGGCTCGCCGCCAAACGGCAGGCGAAGACGGCGGAGGGCGCGGGATGGGGAGGCGGGGGGGGGCAGGGAGGGGAGAGGAGGCCCGCAGCGCAGTCCTCCTGCTGCCATCCACGACGCCCTCCCGCTGCGGACGTCCGACGCGTCTTGGAGGCACGGCAGCGCCTCGTACGAGCCGATTGATCCCGGCCTCTGGGAGTTTTTGGCCAACGGTTGCGTGCTCGTCACGTAGAAGCCTTCTAGATGGGGTCGGAGTAGACGGGGTCGGAGGATCGCGCCGCATCGCCGACACATCGGCGGCGCAAACAGTCCTACAGCCTTAGCGGGCGCAACTCTATGCAAGGATCCTGCTGCTTCAGGATCGGAGTTGGATCTGACGTTCCTGGCCTCCCCTTGATCGAGGACGATGGGGGGGGCGAAGTGTGTTGCACGCTTCCGGGGGCTCTCGTCGTCACGGCTGCACGCAGCTCCAGCGGCTGGCCAATATGGACACCAGGAGGGGTCCAGGGTCCGGTTTTGCACGCATGTTGGTCGACCAGCTCGCGTCTTGAAAAAAGCCAGGACGAAACATTCTCTCCCATTTGTTCGGGCTCTGGGGGCCCTCACTTGGCCTCGGGTCCGTCAGAAAACTGCCCAGGATGAGACGTAAGTCGGGCCTGTCCCCCTGCAGGGGGATTTGGGGCGAAAGATCAAACATACTCAACACATTCCCTCCCAATGCTGAAAAATAGTAAAAAGATAGTCCCCATACAATTTTTCGCCTATCTTTCAGAGCGTGAATTACCTACCCCGCTTTCGCTTCCAGGCAACACCAAGTCATACCACGCGCCTCCTCGTCAAGCGGCCTGACCAGCACAGGCCGTAGCTTGGCATCGCTTGGCATCTCTTGGAAGCGAGGGTGGTCAAAAGCGAGGTAGGTTTGTTTGCCCCCCAATTTTGGAATACTCGGCCTCGGGTCCGTCAAAAAAACTGCCCGGGATGAGACTCAAGTCGGGCCTGTCCCCCATACTGGGGGATTTTGGGCGAAATCTCATAAATACTCAACCAATTCCCCCGAAATGCTGAAAACAAGTTTTTTAAAACCCTATACAATGTTTTGCCTACTTTTGAAATATTCCTCCTGCAGAGGGACAGGCCCGACTTAAGTGAAGGGGCCCCAGGACACACAAATAAATACACACACATAAAAATATGTCCCATAGTTTCCCATACTTTCTGGGTTTTTGTCTTCCCCCCCCAATTCCCATATTTTCCCATATTCTCCTGGGAATGGACGGTTAATTGTGTCTGTGTGTTGTTTCCTCTCCTGATCAAGACGAGATCTCGCTGGCCACGGCGAGCCTCGGCCACGAGCAGGCTCTCCCCGGCACCAGCTCGGGGGAGCGGCCCCCGAGAGCCGTGGGGCTGCCACGCGAGTCCCCAGAAAAAAGGCCCCTGCCTTGGCGTCTTGCCAGTGCCGTTACGTCGGGCCTGTCCCTCGACATAAAAAAACTATAAAAACAAACAACGAAAATAATAATATAGAATAATAACAATGATAATGATAATAGTAATAATAATACCAATAATAATAATAGTAATAATAATATTAATACTAATAATAATAATAATAATAACTATTACAATACTAAAATAGTCAAGGGACTATTCTTGGACTAGTTTTGAACATTTTGGTAAGATTGCTTTGAACACTTTGAAATGTTCGCCCAAAATCCCCCTGTAGGGGGGCAGGCCCGACTTGCCCGTACCGCAGAAGCTCGTGCCGGAACGATGACGGGCCTGCGTTCCACCACCACCACCACCCTAAGTTGGAGGGGGAGAGGATCCTCCTCCTCCTCCTCGCCCTCCTCCTCCTCGCCCTCCTCCTCCTTCCTCCTCGCCCTCCTTCTCCTCCTCCTCCTCGCCCTCCTCCTCCTCGTCCTCGTCCTCCTCCTCCTCCTCGCCCTCCTCCTCCTTCCCCCCTCCAACTCCTGGTGGCGGTGGTGGTGGACGACAGGCTCATCAGACGACTTCGGCGCCGGCTTGTGACACCGCGCGGATCGATCAGCGCCGAACGATGGCGGCTCAACGGCGCCCGTTGTGTGTAGGCCGGTCGCGGGCCACTGGTCGGTAGCGGCCAAGAGGCGGGTGTCCAAGAGGGGGGGGTGCAAATCATGGCCGGCGGCATGTGCGCGGCCCAGCGGCGGGGCCAGGGACGTAATGAAACAAGAAGAGGCGCCATGAAATCTGGGGAAATATCATGGCCCCCGCCATGATATCCACCCCCCCCTAGTCATCACCCCCCTCTTTTCCGCCCCCGAGCTGGCGGCACTCCACCTTGAACGCCCGTGGCCGGGGTCGCCGCCGCGCCGCCGCGGCGCGAGCCTGCCGTCCCTGCAGTTCCTGCGGTGACGGCATCTCGCCATCGCTCGGACGTCCATTCCCTGTGCTTTTTTCGGTTTCGTGCGTGGTTTTTTCGCCAAATGATCAAGGATGCTCCTCGATGGTCCTCGCCGACGGAAAAATGCACACGTCCGAGCGATGCCAAGGCATGGGGTCTGGTTTCTGCGCGTAGATCCGCCGGCCCCCTTGTGGGGCCACCGAGCTGTAGGCCTAAGGTCCCCCTGGCTCCGGCAGGGCCCGCCAGCCACTCGAACGCGCTGGGGCTCGCCCTCGCTGCTGACCAGCACTTTCTCTCCAAGCAGGAGGCGCGGCAGATGGGGTGGGGGGCGGAGGCGGGGGAGTCACCTGTACCAGTTGCAGCTTCCAGTTTCCACTGCTACAGTTCTGCTTCTTGCTGCTTACCGTTGCAGTTCTGCTTCTTGCTGCTTACTGTTCCTTGTTGATGGACCACGCGAGGGGGGGAGGCCCAAAAAAGGCATTTCTACTACGCCCTGAGAGTGTGCTCTGAATTGCTAGGGTGGGAAAATTAACACCCCTCACGCAGATCGGCGGGGTCAGGGTCCAAAAACACATCGGATTTGCAACATTTCTGAAATTCGCTGGCACCCCTCACGCAGATCGGCGGGGTCAGGGTCCACATACACATGGGATTTGCCACATTTCTGAAATTCGCTGGCACCCCTCACACATATCGGCAGGGTCAGGGTCCAAAAACATGTCGGATTTGCTACATTTATGAAATTCGCTGGCACCCCTCAGGAAGATCGGCAGGGTCAGGGTCCACATACACATGGGATTTGCCACATTTCTGAAATTCGCTGGCACCCCTCACGCAGATCGGCGGGGTCAGGGTCCAAAAACACAATGGATTTGCAACATTTCTGAAATTCGGTGACACCCCTCACGCAGATCGGCCGGGTCAGAGTCCAAAATCACAGTGGATTTGCCACATTTCTGAAATTCGGTGGCACCCGTGACGCAGATCCGTAGGGTCAGGATCGAAAAACAAACAGGTCCCGACACTGCTTCACGGCGGCGCCCAGACCTCATGATTTAGCTTTTGCATCTCCTATTATCCGAGACAGGGGGTCGGCGGCATGGGGCGAAGCCCTTACAGATAGACCCATAGGAAACTGAATCTTGAAGTTCAGCCAGAGAACAAAAGTCCACGCTTCTCGCTTCTCAGAAACACTCCCCGTCATCCACCAGCGCTTCTCGACATCGCTGGGTATGAAGGAAAGTCGACCGACATACCATTCTGGAGAATGGTACAGACCTGACCTACCTTGGGCCGTGAACCAGTGGCAGCGCGGAGGAAATCCGCGGGTACAATACTGTGACAGGGGCTATGCTATGCTGCGCTGTGCCGTCTTGTAGGGATCCGAACTCTATACACCGACGCTTTTTCCAGCCCTGCACTGGAACTCGCACAAGAAAGCGGATCCTGGTGTATACGGGATCCTGGTGTATACATTCTTCGTTGTTTCCCCAGCAAAACGGGGACAAAAAGTATACACCACACCATCCCGACGTCGTCCCCGACCCTCAAAAGAGTCCTGGGATTGAGAAACCGCCCGTCACTGGTAATGCATATGCTCCAATTTTCGATCTTGTGCCGCGCTGCGCTTACATGTGCTGTGCCATACATATTGTGCTGACCCGTGCTGTACCCTATTGCGTTGTGAGTCCAATCGTGCTTAGCGTCTGTATCTTGACAGGACCGATCTGGATCTTTGGCTCGAGCTACGGGAGCGCATGGATCGCCCAGGGTGAAGGGGCCCTGGGACACACAAATAAATAGACAAAATAACAGGATTCACAATATTTTCAAATATTTTCTGGATTTTTGCCTTACCCCCCACTTCCCATATTTTCCCATATTCCCTGGGGATCAACGATTAGTTGTGTCTGTGTGTTTTAAAAGGGCTGGTGGTAGTCGAAGCGTGCCTGGTCTTCGACCGGCCTCGAGCTCAAGGCCACATTCGGCTCCTGCACGGTGCGGACCGACAGGGGGGCCCTCGGGCGCATGGACGCGCCCCAGGGTGCGCCAGGGGTGCACCAAGGGATGCGCCGAGGGAGGACGACTGCAGGGACGGGCCATGCACGCGGCAAGGATCTGCCACGGAGAGTGCCACGGGGCGTGCCAGGGGGCGTCATGCGAGGGGACTTCTCAAGGGCTCGCGCAGGGGGACCCGGCCAGGGACGCGAGGGCGGAGGCGCCACGGCGCGGGCAGGGGAAGCGCTGGGACGCGCCAGCTGGCGTGCCAGGGGACGGACGTGGCCGTGGGCACGCCAGAGGACGTGGCAGTGGGAGCTCCGGGCAGCGCGCCAGGGAACGTGCGCAGAGGCGTGCCAGGGGAACCCCCAGGGAACGTGTCGGGGGAAGCGCCGTAGACGGGCCACGGGACGCGAAAGCCAGGGGACGTGCCAGGGGACGCGCCAGGATACGTTTAAGTCGGGCCCTTCCCCCTACAGGGGGATTTCTGGTGAAGAATTAAAAATAGTAAAAAAATAATCCAAAATGGCTCAAAAATGCTCCAAACATCGTCCCCTTTATATTTTTTATATTTTTGAATATTCCTCCTGTAGAGGGACAGGCCCGATTTAAGGATACGTGCCACGGAACGCGCCAGGGGGCGAGCTCAGGAACGCCCCATCCTGCTCTGCAAGTCTTCTCCGATGGATCCGCACTCCCAGGACCACGCGCCCTCGCGAATTTCACTAAATCCGCGCTCCAGGAGCCACAATCCCTTGCAAACTACTCAGGGTCAGAACTCCCAGCGCCACGACCTCTTGCAAATTACGCTTACGGCGGGGGGAGAGAGCCTGCAAAGTAATGCTCAGGACATTATTGAAGAAATTGCCACCAAACCGCGACCACAGTCCCTGGTTAATTACGCTGCGTCCGCGATCCCAGGGCTCCCCGGGCCATGATCCTTTGTAAATCACGAAGCGTCCCCAAACCGAGGGCATCCAGGGGCGCCCCAGGGCCTCCTGGGCCGTCCGGGCCCCCCGCGCCCCGTTGTCAGTCGAGGACTCTGAGCTCTTGATCGGCGGCGCCTTGGATCTACGCTGCGGTCAGGCTGCGGCAACGCTTCGACTGAACGAATCCGAGCGCGCACACACAACATTACATGTCTACATGGTATGTTAAATGTTTGGTCGACTCCTGCTCGCGACTCACGAGGGGTCTGTGCGAAACTCTCCGCGCCTTCCTGTTATAATAGGCAGACGGGGTGAGCGGACCCTGCTGGGCATCGAGAGTACGGCATGGGAGGCATCTTTTTCCCCGGCTTGGCACGCACACTCCAAATTCTGTCAACCAACCGCTCCCTGACCAATTTTTACGTATGTGTACATGCACATGCCGATCTGTAGGTATATACCAACAATGAAGCACACATACACACACACTTCAGGCATACACATGTTAGCCCGCGTGGGCCCCAAGCAGCGTGGCTCTAGCAATGTACGTTGTGCAACACATATTGTGCAATATATACATATATATACAGCTAAGTATAAATGTGGTACAATATAAGTGTTGCTATCTACGTTGTGCAAACCCTGTTTGGCAATCTATGGTGTGCAATCTATGTGGTGCGCAGCATTCGCGATGCATTCGACGAGCTGCAATATATGCGGTGTACCCTATGTTATGCACCTTCCGCGGTGCAGTTTATGCGTTACCAGCTTGCGTGTGCGAAACACGCAGTCCAATGTATGTGGTGTCATGTGTGTGGTGTGCAGTTAATACTGACCTGGCGCAATATAGGTGGTGCAAGCGATGTTGTGCAATCGATCACTTGCTCAACTTGACAAGTCCACTCCACTGCTCGCGCAAACAGCCCACCCACCCACCCGCAGCTTGGTTGGCAAACCCCATGCGGACGCGATTGCGATGAATACTTGGTGTTGGCTGGTGCATATCTGCGGCCGCGCCAGCCCGCGCATGCTCGCGCGCGTAGCGGCCAGCCAGTTTGGCGCGACCGACGCGAACGCGGTGGCGTTGACCGCTCGGCATATTTCAGTGGGCATTGCAATGCGAGTCGGCGAATTGGGCTGGCGCGGTGTAGTGGCAATGTCGACAACGGTAGACACGATGATAACATCGATGTTGGCGACGACGTTGACAGCGACGACGAGGCAGCCAAACACGGCGCCGATGCTGATCACGCCGACGACGATGACGGCGTCTTCGCGTCGATGCTGAAGTTTTGGGAAGAGTTCGAAATGCGCGCGCGGCAGACGCGCGATCGTGGCCCGCATCGTCTTATTTGAAAAGGATCGTGCCGCCCCAGCACGCGCGCAGAGGGCGTCCGAACGATTTCGACATGCGCGCGCGAAGAGCCCGTTTGGTAACATGTTCTGAAAAATGTTGACAAACCTACGGTTTTCGCAAGAACTCGCATGATCGCGCGCGCATTTTTTTTGTTAGGAAATCCGTGTTGCGACTATGCGCTTTGCAATGTTGTTTGGGCACTCGGTTTTGAAACCCTTACGGGACCGAAGGTTTTTGAAGCATTTCGGCACGCGCGCGCGACGACGCGCGCGTGCGCACTTCGTCACATTTTGTTGGGGGGCCTTTTTTTGAGTGTGCGAACTTTATGTTTTTTGCATGGGATGGCGGGGGGGGGGGGGTGATATCGATTTGGCTGGAATCGTATGAACTCACCGTTAGGATGGACGATGGGGCAGGGGAGGGTGGTAGTGTTTGTTGTTCGGCTGTTTTTTTGTAAATAACTATGGTGTGCAAACTACGCGGTGCGCAATCCATGCGTTGCAGAGGCGAGGTGAAACACACACACACACAGACACACACACACACATATATATATATATACATAATGTGGTCCAACCTGCGCTGTGCAATACACACTGTGCCATACACGCGGTTCACAAAATCCCGTCCAATATGTGCCGTGCAATATATGTTGTGCAATAACTGTTGTGAAATCGCAATTGTGCGATGTATGTTGTGCAATCTACGTGGTGCAACCCGCGTGGTGCAATGTCCTAGTTAGTGCAGTCGTCTATGTTGTGCACGATACGTGATGCAAGCTACGTAGTGCAATATATATGGTGCACTTCACCTTGCCGAAGTTGAAAGTCCACTCCACTGCTCGCGCAAGCATCCCACCCGCCCACCCGCAATTTGGTTTGCAAAACCCATGCGGGAACGATTGCGGTGAGTGCTCGGCTTTGGTTGGTGCATCTCTGCGGCCGCGCTAACCCGCGCATGCTCGCGCGTGCAGCGGCCAACTAGTTTGGCGCGGCCGACGCGAAGGCGGTGGCGCTGACCGCTCGGCACATCCCAACGGGCACTTCATGGAGAGTCGGCGACTTGGGCGGGCTCGGTATCATGGTAACGTAGACAACGGTATACACGATGATGATAGTATCGATGCTGGTGACGACGCTTGGACGACGGAGCAGCCAGTGATGGCGCCGATGCTGATCACGCCGACGACGACGAGGGCGTCTTCGATTCGGTGGTGGTGGCAGACGCGCATATGTGGCCCGCATTGTATCATTTGAAGAGGATCGTGCCACGCCAGCGCGCGCGCAGAGGCGTTTGAACTATGTCGTCATTCGCGCGCGAATTTCGTTTGGTAGCATGTTCTGAAATTGTTGAAAACATTATGTTTTTTTTGTTCGCAAGAACTCGTGAGAACGCGCGCGCAAATTTGTTGGAGATCCGTGTTGCGAAACCCTGTGCTTTTATACGTTTTTTTGACAATCGATTTTGAAATCCTTACGGAACCGATGGTTTTCGAAGAATTTCGGCATGCGCGCGCGACGACGTGCGCGTGTGCACTTTGTCACAGCGTCTGCAAAGGATTGTTGAAACCTTCTGATTTTTGGTAAGCGAATGCTCCCGAATAGCATATTTTGCATGGGATGGCGGGGGGGTGCGATACCGGCCTGGCTGGGATGGTATGGATTCACGGTTATGGGCGATGGGCCAAACTCGTATATAAATTGCAATACGGAAAAGACCAACTGATAACCCCAGGGCGGGGGGATATAATCTTTTTCTCATTTAGAAAGGAGAATCTGTGTGGTGCGCAATATATGCGGCGGCGAGACGGCGACGGGGCGGCGACGGCGGCAACATAGCCGTCAGAGCAGCGGTCAGGCCCAGACGGCGGGCGGCGACGAAGCGGCGACAGGGCGGCGACAGCGGCAACATAGCCGCCCGACTGGCAAACAGTCCTAGACGGCGGGCGGCGACGAGGCGGCGACGCGCAAACGGCGGCCACATAGCCGCCAGACCGAAGACACGGCCCAAACGACGGGCGGCGGCGAGGCGGCGACGGCGGCCACATAGCCGCAAGACCGAAGACAAGGCCCAGTTCCTCGGAACGAAAGTAAGAACACCGAATCGTTTGGATCATACACGTGTGCGTATATGCACATATCGATTGACCTATATAAGGTATATATACTTTATACGACGATCTATACATATGTATATATATATATATCACTCTATGATATCGCAATTATAAACACGTATATATTTGTAATATACACTCACCGACCCTATCCGCCAGGCCTTCCCAGCCGAGGGACCCGCACGATATTTCAAAAAAGAGAGCCCTAGACCCAAGCCTTCCTGAAGAAATAATGCCCTGGCCACCCACCCCATCAAGGAAAATACGTATGATTGGGAAAACGTGCCCGCAACTTTCTGACTGCCACCTCGCAGCTGCTCGGTAAGTAACTGACTGCTTTTTGTCCACGCCACCGTGAACAACTCGATATCAATACCATGCCCACTTCATTACCACTCAATGCCCACGAACACTAATGTCGCAAAATGCTCACGGCTACGGTAGCCGCACTGCAAGTAATGCCTACACCCATGTCACGGTCACCTCGAATGCACCTCACGCCTGATGCCCGCTGTGTAGCTTCCACGCAGTTCTCCTGCTGCCTTCGCTCGCTACTGCCTGACCACAACCTGCGCGTGGCCAACGCTGGCAGCTCCGCCGGGACCGCCCCTCCCGACGCTTGCGCGAGGAGGCTGCCGAGGCGGAGACTTGTGGAACGGTCCGATCACCTTTCGGGTGTTGCTCAAGATGACCCTTGCCCAAGGTGTCCCCAGCTTGTCGCTCCTCTGGAGCCCCCGGGGCCCTCAGGGCATTGCGAGGGATGCTTTGGAGGCCGTTCGAACCTCATGGGAATTCTTGGGGACACCTTGGGCCAAGACCACTTCTAGCAACGCCCGAACCTTGCGGTTGCCGTACGACTTGAAATTGGTGAGCACGATCTCCCGGATCATCAGCCTCGACCGCGGCCCCTGTGGCTCCTCCGGCTTCGGCGGCACCAGGGCGGTGGTGTCCTCGCCGCCGCGAGAGGAGGCAATGGGGCTCGAGACGAGGAGGCTGGCAGTTCACCTTCTGGGGCACCCCGTTTCCGGAGGAGGGTAAAGAAAAAGTGGGTAACATTTAGATGTGTACTCCAGATTTCGTAAAGGGAGGGGGGTCTCATTTCGGGGGGGGTCTCTTCCAGGCTATCTTGGAGGGCCTTGAGGGGTCTGGGGACGATGTTTTGGAGGGTTCTCCCACGGGGGGGGGTCTAAAACTTCTCGTCTGGGAGGGTTGAGACCCCCTCCCTTTTATTACGACATCTGGAGTAATACCATATACTTAAACGACCACCCTTCGGGTGATTATGAGGCTGTGGGGAGGGGGGAACCAACTGATGACAACTGCGATGAGACACCGTCGGGACCCCCTGGGGACAAATACATGCCACCATCGGGACACCGTCCAGACACCGTCGGAACAACATCGGGGCACCATTGTGGTCCATCCGTCCACTGTTTGTCGATCGCCTCACTATACATAACGCTAGCGATCTCACTACCTATCTCACTATCGATCTCATTTTCTGTTTCTCGATCCCACGATCGGTCCCACCAACGATCTCACTATCCGTTTCGACTATCGATCTCGATATCGATCTCACTACCTGTTTGTCGATCTCACTATCGGTCGCACCATTGCTCGATCGGTCTCACGATCGGCATCACTATCTCAATTTCGGTATCACTGTCTGCTTGTCGGTAACACTATTGATCACACCGCCGTTCACTCTCAGAGTCTAGCCGTCTGACGATGGACAGGGCTCCCTATCCATCCCACAATCGACCCCACTATCTATTGCAATCCCGAGCGTCTGGTCTCACTATCCGTCGATCTCATACCTATATCTATATATCTATCTATCTATCTATCTATCTATATATCTATCTATCTATCTATCTATCTATCTATCTATCTCATCGGGACACCGCCGAAACACCATCGGGGCAACATCGCAATACCATCGGGGCACCATCGAAACATCGAAACACCATGCGGACACCATCGGGACACCACGTGGACACCATCGGGGCACAGTGGTGACACCCATCGGGACACCATCGGGACACCACATGGTCACCATGTGGACACGATGTGGACACCATGGGAACACCATCGGGACCATCGGAACACCATCGGAACAGCATCGGAACAGCATCTGGACACCATCGGGACACCACGTGGACACCCTGTGGGCACCATCGGGACACCATGGGGACACCCATCGGGGCACCACAGGGACACGATGTGGACACCATGTAAACAGCAGAAAAATTCAATGTGGACACCATCGGCACACCATCGAGACACCATCGGGCATCGGAACACCATCGGAACACCCCCAAGCCACGGCGAGCCAACCGGCGGGACACCACCCAAGCACCGCTGGCCAACAGCGGGGGGCAGCAACATGTGGCCCCGTTTTGCCGAACAGCGGAGTTCAATCCGCGGCGAGTTCACTTCGCATTGTTCGCTCGCACGAGCAACGCGGAACCGAAACCGAATTACGGGAGCTCCAAAAAGCCTTCAACAAGGCCCCAAGAAGGCCCTATCCAACAGGGCCCCACCATGGCTCCAAGATGCCTCTTAGCGGCTCCCAGAGCGTGACTACATGCTGCTACGCATCCCTGATCAAGGCAACTCGCATGTGATTGTTACGTATTCGATGGGCTGGCGGGATAGGCGAAGCGTCACGACTGGTGACGGTATCAATCTGTTATAAGGACAAGCTTAGATACAAAAGTGCCGCGCGTCGATGCGAGCGTGGCGCCAACCAGTCTGTGCACACTGGCGGGTCCGCATGGTGGTTAGGCGTTGAATGAACACCCCGAAGAACGAGGGCCAGGGAGGGGGGGCGTCAGCGTACCTTGTAGCAACCAAAAAAACATAAGCCACACTCCCCCCTTCGACTTCCCGTGAAGCTGCGATGGCTGCCCACTTTCGCCCCGACTGGGCCGCCCCCTCAAGACGAAACGAAATAGCCCGTCCTACTACGGAGTCCTAAGGATACCTTACATCTGCGATCAGATTATTCAGAATCTAGACCGTCGAGGTAGAACAACAAATTCTCTCTCGCTCCCTCTTCCTCCCGCACCTCCAGAATTGACGCTGGTCGAAAACACGGATGCGGCCACGACAGCTGCGTACGCGATGGAAAAATTCGTGAACGTGCCAAATTCTTGAATTTGCATGACGATCTAGAGATGTCGGAATCTCACAGCGACACATAAGATTCAGCAAGGCGAGCGCCGAGCGAAAACCGACGCTGCCTCGTTGCAGCTGTTCAAATTGGCGGGCGGTGAGCTGTTGAGGTCGAAAACCGGGGGCTCAGCCGCGGCCCCCCAGGCGTCGCGTGGAGGCCTCAGCGCGGCCCCGAGCACCTCGCCTCGAGTCATGGCCGCTATGGGCCAGGACTGCATCTCAGGCCGGGTCAGCTCCTCTTGGATGCCTCGAGCGCGGCTGCACGCGCACGCGCGGCAAATCTGCCGGGCCGCCGCTCGAGCACCTCGTCGAAGATGCACTTGCCATTGAAGCGGCCTGCCAAGCAGCGCGCGGCCTGCCCGAGAACGCGGCCGCGAGAGCTGCGTCGCAGGCCCCCGGCAGAGCGCGGATGGGCTGCGACGGCCGCTCCAAACTCTCGCCCAGACGGGCGCCCTTCTCGCGCCGTTGGACGCTCTTCGCCGTCGTCCACTGGCCGCGCCCTTGGGCCTCGGCGCGGCGCTGTCTGGCCAGGCCGCGCGACGGCCCTAAGTGCCGCGACTGATAGGGCAAGATGGCCTCGTCGACCTGCAACGCGGCCACCGCCCGCGAGAACTCCGCCAGGCACTGCGGGCGCGCGAAGGCCAATCCGGCCCCTGGGGCACTGGGCCCGCCGCAAAGGCCCTGAAGATCGCTTCCGCGAGCGCCGGGTCCAGCTCCTGGCGCGGGCTTCGCAGCGAATTCTTCAACTTCGAGATCACCCCCTACTTCTGCCGGGCGCCCGAGCTCGCTCGGCCGCCGGCTGCTGCTGGGGGGGGGGCGAGCGGGAGGGGTCGCCCCTCTCGACCGGCTGCCGGGCGGCGTCCTCCCGCGAGGGCCGGCGCTCAGCTGCGGCGGCTGCGCCGAGGGGTTCAGCGACGCCACCCCGTCGGACATCGATCGGCCCGATGGGGGGGCCGCGCCCGACGCGCCGAGCCAGCAAGCACCTGCCCGCCTTTGTTCGCGCCACAACCCATGAAACATTGGGGAAGAATGGCCGAAATAAGTCGCCAGCTCAGCATCCGCCTCCTCGTCGCGAGCGAGAGGGCGCGCTCTCTGGCAAGCTCCGCGCAAGCCGCGACCTCGCGGCGGTTGCGGCGCCCGGCGCACCCGGCGCGACCGAGCCCTCCTCGAAGAACGAACTGCGGCAGCCAATGAGAACCCGCGGCGTCGCAAGCGACCCGACGTCCGCAGCGCCGCGCGCCTCGCGGCGTCTGGCCCGCTCTCCCCCTCGTCGTCGGCGCTGCCGGGGTCGCCGACGACGCGGAGCGGCCCTCGAGCGCGCCTCGCCCTCCGGCGGCGGGATCTCGCGCCAGGGGCGGCCCGGCAGATCGACCCCGCGGGGCCGGCCGCGCGCCCCCTGGACGAGGCGAGGTTCGTCGCCTGCGCGCCGGCGACTCGCGGCCCAGCTCGCCCACGGCTGAGCGGCGCCGCGCCGGCGGCGGCGAGGCCGGCCGCGCTCGCGGGCCCCCGCCGCCGGCGGCCATCTGCGCCGACGGAAGGGTTTGGCTAGTTCGAGCTCGAATGAAGCACGGCAAATGCGCGGCCAAAGTGGCCGCGGGGCGCGGCGGGGGAGCGGCCGACGCCGGCGCGCGGCAAAGCCCCCTGCGAAGCGTTGCCTTGCACGCCCGCGGAAGGCACACCATCGACAAATGCATTGCCGCGCTGGCGCCCTCGGAAACGCGGGCGCCCCTGTCACAATAGTTCCAGAAGGGGCCCAGCGGGCAACTCCTCAGACACTCCGAAACATTAAGCCCGGGAAGCGCGGGTCTGGACCAAGAACAACGCGTTGCTGGCGAGGCCCCGCCCGGACGCCAGCGCCGCGGACGAGCTGTCGAACTTGGTGGGCTGTCTCGCCTCCCCCGCGCGCGCCGAAGTTACAAATCGAACGAAGACCTTCGCGGGGGCCCTGGCTTCCATGACGCGCTTCGTTGGGCTCTCGCGGGCCGCCGAATCCCCGCCCCTCTCTCGCCGCCCGTTTTTTTTCCTGCCCCCCCCTCCCGCGCGCCCGCCCCCAACCCCCCTCCTCCCGCGGTTCGCGAGCGCGCTGGCCGGCGGCGCTCATATACGCCGGGAAAACTCGACGCCGGCCTTCTCGACGCGCCCCCCGGGGCGCGCCGCAGCAGAGGGCGGCGCCAGCGGGATCGGGAACGGGCTTCGCTGCCCCCGCGAGGCCACCAGTCCGGGGCGGCCGCCGGCTCCCTGTGCATGGCCAGGATGAAGGGGTCCTTGGCCGCGCTTCGAGCATCGCTCCGACGGGGTGCCGCGGGGCCCTTCGCGCTCAGCGGCCGGCGTCGGCGCGCCCGGGATCGCGGGCCTGCGGAGGAGGCCCTGCGCAGAGCCGGCTGGCCCTCCTGGCCCTCGCGCGCCCCGCGGTGGACGCGGGCCCCTGCAGCGGGGCCCGACGCGCCCCCGGCGGCCCGGGGGCCCGCGCAGTACTTGGCCACCTCCCACTGAACGCGCCGGGGAGTAAAATAAGTTGCCGCGCTACCACTGAGGCGCTTGCGCAGCACTTCGGGCACCATCGGGCCGCCCGGGCTGACTTGGTCGTATACGCCAGCCGTATGCAGCGCCTCGCAGACGCAACGCAGCTCGCGGGCGATTCGGCCGCTGGACGACAGGTCTTTCCCCTGACTGTACTCCCTGAGCCAGAGCATGGGATCACCGCCCACCCTGAGCAAATTCTTGCACGTAGTCAAGGCATTCGGTGGGGCGTCCATCGGGTGGTCGCTGAACTGCCTCTGCGGGCTCTCTGTGACCGTTTCGCGCCAGAGATTGCGTCGCTCTCGACCGTCGAAATCCCCAGCCCCAAGCCGCGCATCCTCACTCTCGGGCCCCCAGTGGTGCTGCAGCGGGAGGTGGCAAGGGAGGCTGGCCGATGCAACCTCGAAAGTCACCTCCCGCAGCTGCAGCCTTGGGTGCGCCCTCGGCGGAGCCCAGGCGCCCTCTCGAGAAGACGGCCCTGGCGTCGACGAGCGCGGGCGCTTTTGGGGTCAGCATGCTCGCCACCCGGACGCCATTCCCGTCGGCGTATACCAGGGGGAAAACAAACCAACCTCGCTTTTCACCACCCTCGCTTCCAAGAGATACCAAACGATGCCACATTGCAGTCTGTACTGGTCAGGCCGCTCGGCGAGGAGGCGCGTGGTATGGCTTGGCTTGGCTTGGAAGCGAAAGCAGGGTAGGTAATTCACGCTCTGATATACACCAAACCCGCATCCGCAGTGCTGGTCTGGGGGAAGCCGACACGCGACGCGTCGAGCTCCGTTCCCACGGCCGAACGCCCCGCGGGGTCCGCCGGCACGCAGGCGCCGCCTGCGATGGTGGGGAGTTTCTGCTCGGCGGGCGCGGGCTTGCCCTCATCCATGAGGGGCGGCGTGTCCGCGCCGCCCATGGCCGCGGGCGGGGCCTTGGCACGCAGGCGACGGACTGGCGTCGGCGGGAAGGCGCCGCCGAAGAAGCCATCCGGCTTTGGGGTGAACACCTGGCCGGGGAGCATCGGCGTCTGACCGTTTTCTGACTCACGCCGCTCTCCATGCACACAGGAGCGATAGCCCCGAATGATGGCGCTGAGCAGCTCGCCGGCCGCCAGGTAGTTCTTAAATCGATGCAACGTGCGCCTGCGCCGACCTCCCGACTCAGCCGGGAGAAAGCCGTCCTCGGCATCGGATAGCATCGAGACGGGCCACTTTCCATGTCTTGACAAGCCAGGTTTTGGAAATACTCGTTCCCATGTGGGGCGCGGATCCACCACTCGCCGCCACCCAAGGAGAACAACAGCACTCTCTCGTGATCGACTTCGTCACTTTCACACTCCGTGCCGACCTCGTGGCCTGGGGACATCTCACTGTACCACTCCCCCTCCTGGCCGAACGGGAACAGCGCCATGTCCCGCAGCAGCTGGACGTCGAACCCCGCAGAGTCTGTTGGCAAGGAAACCGAGGGCGTTCGCGAGCACCGGCGGGCCGACGAACCAGAAGTAGAACTCGCCCCGAGCGTGGCTGGGATGCGCAGGCTGGGGGCGCAAGCCGTCGGGGCACCTCGCACACGGCGGGCACTCCAGCACCGCCAGGTCCAGGCAGGCCGCCCCGACCCACGCCAGCCGCTCCGGCGAACCCTAATCCTCAGGAGGAGGAGGAGGAGGAGGAGGAGGAGGACGAGGAGGAGGAGGAGGAGGAGGAGGAGGAGGAGGGAGGAGGAGGGAGGAGGAGGAGCAGGGGGAGAGGAGGAGAGGAGGAGGAGGAGGAGGAGGAGGAGGAGGAGGAGGAGGAGGAGGAGGAGGAGGAGGAGGGGGAGGAGGAGGAGGAGGAGGAGGAGGAGGAGGAGGAGGAGGAGGAGGAGGAGGAGGAGGAGGAGGAGGAGGAGAGGAGGAGAGGAGGAGGAGGGTAGGTAGACGCGGCGGGTGGCGCTCGGACTCGAAAACCACGGGCTCGAGGCTCGGCAGCTTCCAGCGCGAGGACCGCCCACGAAGGCTGGGCGGCGGGACCGCCCTACACCACTGGCGGACTGGAGCGAGACAGGAGTCTTGAGCGTACGTGATAGCAGCGGGAGACACCGACAACTCCCCCTTTAACCTTCCAATGCAAGCACACGCACACGCTGCGCCCACGCTCCCAAGGCCACGAACCCTCGCAAACTGCGCTGGGCGTCCACGCTCCCGGGGCCTGCCTCTGGGGGCGTCCTTGGGTGCCCGGAGGTTTCCTGGGGCCTACGCACCCAGTCAGTAAGTCTAGGATTCTGACCGCGGGGCGCACCATCCACGAGCGGGCACGCGCAGTGGAATACGTTGCCCAGAGAGGACGCTGGCATTAGTCCGAGCCAACCAATACGGCGCTCCGTGGTCCATAGGGAACTCCACTGGAGGCCATAAAGGACGTTGGCATGCGCCCGCGCCACCCAGCACAGGGCTTCGTAGCCCCAAAGGGAGATCCACCGAAGGCCACAGAAGTGCATCGAACAGTTGACTCTACCTGTTTTTAACTGACACAACCCCTGCGGCTAATCCCCAACCTGGCACCGGTAGACGACGGAACACTACTAAAAGACAATCCTGGGCATAAGCAACTTCCAGGACAATGCATTCCCTGTGATCGGGTCCAGAATTGAAGGCCATGAAGAGATCACGATTTCGGAGGACTGGGGCCCGCCCGGGAGGAGGAGGGGGAGCAGGAGGAGCAGGAGCAGGAGGAGGACCAGTGCAAACCCAAGATTCATCAATGATGTTGGAATAAACCGTCCCTCCAAGCTCCCTCTTCACAGGCCCCATACAAAAGCTCATTTCCACTGGGAGAACGGCCTCGTTGTGAGACAACCGTTTGAAGACCCTGAAACATGCCAAACTACCATTCTCGGGACTCACACGCCGCGGATAACCCTGACTGGTGCGTCTTGACGATTTTGAGCCGTGCCAGAACACCCATCCTGGGACTTCAGCACCGCGAGCCAGCGTAATTGTTGCACCCTCAGAATCCTGAAACTTTCAAGACACTACTTCTGGTACGTTGACCATGGGAATCCGTGGAACTCTGGTAAATGTTGAAAGCGAATGTGCGCGGCGCTAATGCGAGAGCTACATGTTGAAAACGAGCCGCCCTCAATCCGCGAAACTCTTGTACTTTTTGTGCATGAATGTGCGCAGCGCTGAAACGAGAACCGCATTTTGAAAACCGTCGCCCGCCCTTAACCCGTGAAGGCCTTGCAAATGCTTAAAACGAATGCACGCGGCACTAAAGCGAGAACCACATCTTGAAAACGACCCGCCCTCCATCCGTGAAACTGTTGCCGATGTTTCAGCTTCAAGGTCGCAGATGGTGAGGACGTCTCAGGCGAAACGCCCAGCCCGCCCTTTCGACTGGCCGCGGGGTGCGACATTGTAGGGCGACGCAATCTATACATATCCACTGCTCCCTGGCCAGGCCCATCCTGAACACAGCAGCTGTGTATACGCCACGCCCTCCTGGTTTGGCCAGGAGGGCGTATACGCAGCTCCTGGGTTCAGGATGGGCCTGGCCAGGGAGCAGTGGATATGTATAGACTTCGTCCCCCGACATTGAGGAACTACTTATAGGGAAAAAGAATGGAGGAAGAGGAGGGCGAGGATGCCGCTGACGAAGAGGACTCGTTTTGGAGGCTCGCGTCAGCACAGCTCCGCTCCGCCGCCGCCGTGCTGGTCGAGAATGCACAGGGCCTGCTTGAGTGCCTCGATCTCCTGTCGGGGGGGCGTAAGTAAGACCCGGGTACAGGGGACTCGGAAACCCCCGGCGACGAGGTCGTCAAAAAAATGACGAGGCCGAGCCTGCATTCTGACGAGGCCTCCCGCCGCAGACCTCCCACGAAACTCCGACTCGTCAAAGTCCGAGCCGCGGTCGTCAAAAAAAACGAGGGCGAGCCCGAGTCCTGGCAAGCCCGTGTCTTACGCTCCCCCGATCCTGGTCGCGCTTGATCTTGAGCTCCTCAGCCGTCGGACCGCTGGGGCCCAGGCAGGGCGGCCCCAGGGCCTCCAGCTGGCCCAGCGCCTTGTCCAGCAGGTCCTGCTGGCCCACGAGGCTCTCGCGGGCGTCGTGGTTGTCCGCGGCGGCCTCGCTGAGCTGCCCCTCGACCGACTTCAGGGTCTCCCTCTTCGTGGCGTTCGACTTGCCCATGTCGGTCTGCATCGCAAGCCACTCCTGGACGAAGAAAAACTGCATAAACATCAACGTCGCTCGGACTTCAGTGCGGACCGTCGACAGTTTATGATTACGCAGTTTTTCTCCTTCGAACTCCTGCTCGGCCTCTTTCTCCGCCTTCTCCGTCTCCGTGGCCGCACGGTCGAAGTCGGACTTCACGACCTCGAGCAACGCCATGATGCCGGTCGCCGAGCCCTGGTCGCCGGTGTAGACGTCGTTGAAACCGGCGTCGGGCATGTCCTCCTTCAGCGTGCTGCCGGGGGCCGTGCCGTTGCGGGACAGCGACTGCGCCTGGAACAGCGACAGCTGCGACGTGCCCTGATTCGCGGCCTCCCGGTAGAACTTGTCGAGCATGTCCATCGCGGTCGCGACCACCTGGCTGCTGTTCCTGGCGCTGGAGATGGCCATCTTGGCCTCTGCCGCCTCGAAAGACCTGATGGCAGCCGCTTTGTTGAACTCCGTGGCCAGGTCCTCGATCTCAGTCTCGAGGGTCTCCGCCTGCTCGGCGAGCTTCTCGTGGCGGACCTCACTGCTCTGCAAGAAGCTGTTGATCTCCTTGAGCTCCTTGGCGGCGTAGTCTCGCTTCTGCTCCGCCAGGCCGACCTCCTTATCACACCAGCCCTTGTGATTCGCCTCCGCCGCGGCCTCCTTCAGCAGGCGCTCGACGAGAGCCTGGATCAGTTGTTTCACCTTTGCGAGGGGATCCTCGGCGGCGGTGGAGGTCAGGTTGAGGAGGGCCACGCTCTTCAAGGACCCAGCCTTGCTGCGAAGCAGCGACAGAGCCCGTGCCTGGGGGGGGCGGGCAAACAGGTACAAATATCGCGAACGAAAATCTGCATAAACATCAACATTCGGAGGGCCGCGCGGATCTATTGGATCGGCGCTGGACCTCCCTGGCGCGCTCTGCGCGCCAGGGGCGGCGCCAGGGGCGGCGCCAGGGGCGGCGCCAGAGGCGGCGCCAGGGGCGGCGCCGGAGGCGCAGACAGGGGGGCCCAGCGCCGAACCAATAAATCCACGCGGACCTCCGAAAGTGTACACGTCGTTCATTTCTAATCGTGCTCGTTTCTAATTGTGCTCGTTTCTATTTGTTCCTGGCCCCCTAGTGGCCAGGAATAGGCCCAGGAAAGAACAATTAGAAATGAAAGGATCTTGGCCCCCCAAAAAACTAAAGAACCTCCGAAGAGTTAGAAATGAGCAGTGTGCATCTTTGAGCCGATGTTCGTTCCTCTGGTAATTACCGATGCCGCTACTTGACGGACCTCTCCAGGGTGCGTTCCGACCAGAACTTCGAGAGCTCCCCGGGACGAGCAGCGGTGTGGGTACCCGTCGGCTTTCCATTGGACTCCGTTGCCGAGAGATCGGGCGTCTTGATCATCTGAGTACAGTCGGCCTTGATTGGACAGGACACGCGAGAGGACACAAGACCCTTCCGAGGGCCACATCGCCGTAGGAGTGTAAGAAGGCTCGTGTCGAGAGGCACAGGACACAAGGGTACCCTTGAGCTGGCAGGGTCGACCTACTAATCTGGGCCGCCTGTACGGGGTCCCTGGGCGTCCGGACCTCTTCCCCAGGGGTCGTTTTTTTGTTCAGCCGCGTCGTCTTATGACGGCCCTGTGGCCCTGTGAGGACCGCCAGGAGGGCGAGGACGACGAAACACCGCCTCCTCCTCCTCCTCCTCCTCCTCCTCCTCCTCCTCCTCCTCCTCCTCCTCCTCCTCCTCGTCAACACCCTCCCCCTCCCCTGAGTCAGCTTGGGGCCTGCCCCCATCCTCCTCCTCCTCCTCCTCCTCCTCCTCCTCCTCCTCCTCCTCCTCCTCCTCCTCGTCCTCGTCAACACCCTCCCCCTCCCCTGAGTCAGGTTGGGGCCTGCCCCTATCCTCCTCCTCCTCCTCCTCCCTCCTCCTCCTCCTCTCCTCCTCCTCCTCCTCCTCCTCATCCTCCTCCCCCCCCTCCTCCTCCCCCTCCTCCTCCTCCTCCTCCTCCCCTCCTCCTCCTGGGCACTTTCCCTCCCCGGCATGCCAGCTGAGGGTCTCGCTCCGCCGCGCCTCCTCCGCCGCTGAGGCCGTCGCGCGCAGGGCGCTCCTCCGCCGCGCCGCGGCGGCGGCGCCCGTGGGCCGAGACCTGCACCAGGGCCGGCGCGGCCGCCCGGGCGCCCGCGCGCGCGCCCCGCTGCGCCAGCTCTGCGGCGCCCCCCTTGGCCGACTCCTCCTGCCGGGGGCCCGCGGAAGGCGCGGGCGGAGAGCAGGAACCGTGGGAGGGAGGGACGCCTCCTGCGACGGGGGCAGTCAAACACCCCCCCAGCCTCCTCCTCCTACTCCCCCTCCTCCTCCTCCTCCTCCTTCTCCTCCTCCTCCTCCTCCTCCCTCCTCCTCCTCCTCCTCCTCCTCCTCCTCCGCCTCCTCCTCCTCCTCCTCCTCCTCCTCCGCCTCCGCCTCCTCCTCCTCTCCTCCTCCCCCTCCTCCTCCTCCTCCTCCGCCTCCTCCTCCTCCTCCTCCTCTCTCCTCCTCTCCTCCTCCTCCTCCTCCTCCCCTCCTGCTCCTCCTCCTCCTCCTCCTCCTCCTCCTCCTCCTCCTCCTCCTCCTCCTCCTCTTCTCCTCCTCCTCTCCTCCTCCTCCTCCTCCTCTCCTCATCCTCCTCCTCCTCCTCCTCCTCCTCCACTTGGCTACACTGAATAATGACCCTCGGCAAGAGTGACCTTTGGTCCGCGACTTCCGGGGGCCGCGGGGAGACCGAACTGGAGCGCGCAAGCCGCTGCCATCGCATCGAATTCGACCATCTGGACACCGCAGTGCGCCCGCACCATCTGAAGACCAGGGTGCCACACACACACACACACACACACACACACACCGAGACGACCGTGGTCGATCGAACCGGATCGGATCGGATCGGATCGGTTCTAGAGCTGGTTTGTCTGACGCCGGCCCAAATCTCTGAGGCGCCAGTGCTCAAGGCCCCCGGCAATTCGGATTTCGCGTGGCATGCGAATGGACAGAGTTCGCGGGCCCCCTGCGGCCACTTCAAATCTGAGTAACCAAAAGCCCGCGGGAGCTTTCTCATTGCTTCATCCTTGTGGATGCCAAGACAATGGACACTCTAACAATCCCATCATTGAATTCAATCTGTGTTTTAAATGTGTAAAGTGTAAACATGTTCTGAACATGTTTCAAGCATTATTCTTACATATCTAGAACATGTTCGAAACATCTTTTAGACATCTGAAAATTATTTGGCAGCATGCTTCCTCTCCATTAACCGACTTCCACAACTTTCTCCTCAATGCGGGGGGCCTCGGGCCCCCGGTCATTCAGAATCTGAATGGCCGCAAGTCCTGGGCCCCCGGGGCCATTCCAAATGTGAGTGGCCAGGGACCAAGGCCGATTTTGCCATGCGTTTCTCATCATTGGCAGGGAGCAGGTCTCGCGGCCACCCGTCACTCGCAATCCGATTTGCCATGCGTTTCTCATCATTGGCAGGGAGCAGGTCTCGCGGCCACCCGTCACTCGCAATCCGAGTGGCCAGAGGTCGCGGCCCACCCGGTCATTTCGGCGGTGGACAAACCTCCCTTTAGAAAACCTCCCCTTAGTGAAAACGGCCCGGTACCGAAACCGACGGACCTGGACCCGCCAAAATGACGGCCGCGACGCCCTCTCTCGAACCGAAAACGGCCCATTCCTTAATCGACGTGTCAGGGCAGGAGGTCGATCCACCTCCGATCACTCCAAATCTGAATGGCGGCGGTCCCAGGGCAGCTTCCTTACTCGGGTCGGGCGAAAGGGGGGGGGGTAGCAAAGGGGGGGTTTCAGAATCAGCTCACGTAGCTGATTTTCCCAGCGCCTCCCGGCGCACGAGGCGGCCATGTATCGAGGAATGGGCCCCTCGGTGAGGCCGAAACCAGCTGCGTGCAGCAAATTTCGGACCCCCCCCTTTCCCAATCCCCCCCCCTTCTCGCCCGGCCCGACTCACTGCTGTTCCTCATCGGGGGTGGCCCATGGGCACTCCGACTCTGAGCGGCCGGAGGTCTGGAGCCCCACAGGCTACTCCACAGCAGCTCCCTTACGGCTCTTCCTGAGCGGGGTTGGCCCCCCTGGGCACTCCGACTCTGAGCGGCCCGAGGCCCGGAGCCTCCCCGGGCCACCCCACGGCGGCCCCCCCCCCCAGACTCTTGGGCGGCGCCCCTGCGCCCCTGCCCGCTCACAGGCCCGGAGCCCCCCAGATACTCCGAGCGGCCATAGGGGCCCTGCGGGGCAGTGTTTCCACTGGTTGCGCTTTGCTTTCGGCTATAGACGCAAGAGTGACCCTGGGTAAGAGTGACCCTTGGTGCGCGACTTTTCTTTCGGCTAGACGCACGAGTGACCCTGGGTACGAGTGACCTCTGGTGCGCGACCTTTTGGGGGGCCGCGGGGGGACCACACCTGGACGCGCAGGCAGCTGCTGCTGCCTCGTTTTCAGCCATCATGGGGACCCATCTGTGCCCGCACCAAGGTCACTCCGGCGAAAGGTCACTCTTACGTCTAGTCGATTCTTGAGGTGCCCCCGCAGCATCCGGCCACTCAGAATCTGAGTGGCCAGAGGTCGGGGACCCCCGCCCATTCCAAATCGGAGTGACCGGGGCCCGTGGCAGCTGTCTTATCGGGCTGCCGTCACTGGCCCGGGGCCCGGAGCAGATTTCTCATTGGTTTGTCCTCGCAGGGGAGGGCGGCCCCACGACCCTGGGCCACTCAGGATCTGAGTGGCTGGAGGTCAGGGCCACATCGGACTCACCGGATGAAGAAAAAGAGGATGGCAGGGGAAGAGAGGGGCTGCGACCTCTGGCCACTCAGATTCTGAACGGCCCGGGGCCTCCGGCCCTGCGGGCAAGTGATCTCATGATCGGGCCGAGTCGGATCGGTTGGTTGAGATCGATCGATCGAGCCAGGTCGGAGGGGCACCCTGATGACGTATAGCGGATCCTTCTTCTCCACCCCCCCTCCGATGCATCCTGGCGTCACCTCTAGCTGACATATTTTCCTGCAGCCATACGCTGGACATCCAAGTCCGCACTGCCCGTGCTCTGTGCCGCCGTGGCGGACGCGCGCCTCCCGCGGGGGGGCAAGACGGTCAAGCACTTTGGCTAAGCGTGTCGCGGCGGCGACACTGGCGACACGCTATTCCCTGCAAGCGGGAAGCGTACGAGAACGGCACCCATACACCGTGCCATGCTTGGACTCACTTCAGGCCCCTTTCGAACGCGGCACGGTGAATCATCGTTATGTTTCAAGGGGCCGAGAAAATATGCATCGTACCATTCCCAGGCCGAGGACCGACGAAGCCACGAGAGACGCCAACGCGGCACGGTGCATACTAACGCATCGATCTGGATCGCGGGGCGGGGGGCCCGGAGCAGCTCGGGACGTTCACGACTGCGGACCGGGACGTGGTCAGCGTGTCGCGCCGAGGCGTGGTGGGCCTAGAATCGGCGGAGCGACACACGAAGCCAAAGTTCTCGACCGTAGACGTGGGGTGAAGTAATGTGCACCTTTCGGGCACCTTTCAGGCCCACGGTGGCAGTTTGCGGGCAATTCGGTGCCCCTCCAGGGCCAGATTCCTGCAATCCTCCTCCTCCTCCTCCTCCTCCTCCTCCTCATCTTCCTCCACCTCATCCTCATTCTTCCTCCCTCCTCCTCCTCCTCCTCCTCTTCCTTTTCCTCCTCCTCCTCCCCTTCCTCCCCTCCCCCTCCTCCTCCTCCTCCTCCTCCTCCTCCTCCTCCTCCTCCTCCTCCTCCTCCTCCTCCTCCTCCTCCTCCTTTCCTCCTCATCCTCCTCCTCATCCTCCTCCTCATCCTCCTCCTCCTCTTCTCTCCTCCACCTCCTCCTCCTCCTCCTCCACCCTCGGCCCCGCCACGTTTGTTGCCCCTCCGGTGCCGTCTGGTCGATCCTGCAGCGACTTTATCATCTCGGTGGCCGAGACGATCGCCTGGAGCTCTCTGGCCCGCATGTCGGTCCGCTGGTTCCAGATGACGGCCTTCTCGTGGCACTGCGCGGAGAGGTCGGCCAGGTAGTTCTGGTCGTCCAGTAGCTTGGCCGAGACGGCCGACAGGTCCGCCGAGGCCGTCGAGATCGCCTTCGTCTCCGTGGCCTGCGTGGTCTTGCTGGCGCTGATGGCGCTCTCGTGCACTCCGAGGGCGTCCTCCTTCTCCTGCAGCAGGGCCAGGTAAACCTTCTTGGCCTCCACCGCCGCCTCCTGGACCTCCACCCTCTTGCTCTTGAAGTCCGTCATCAAACCCTCCAGCGTGGTGATGATGTCGGCCGAGTGGAACTCGTAGACCGAGTCCGGAATGTCCAGCGGGTCCGTGAGTGCCTGCAGCAACGCAGCGGCTGGCTTGCCCTGGACGTGCGGGAATCCCAGCACCTGGGCCAGCGCAACTGCGTGTCCTATCCGTTTGGCCAGCGGCGCAACGGAGATGAAACTGGTGGCCACCTTCGCCGCCTGCAGTTCGCGGATGGCAGCCTCCAGCGCGTGAACGGCGTTCGTGAGGTCGAGCTCGTCCTTCTCGCTCCTGAGGGCCTCCTCGTGGTGCTCCGCTGTCATGGTCTGGATCTCCGCCTGCAAATCGGATATGGAGCCTGTGGCTTTCTGGAGGCCTTTGTCAGCGTCGTTCCGCCGTATCATCGCCGCCTGGATGTCTGCTTCCAGCGCGTCCTTCGTGTCTTCGCCTGTGGTGATGGCCTCCGACTTCTCCGTCATGGTGTCCTTGCAGAAGCAGCTGAAGTCGTTGTACGTCCCAGCCTCGAACGTGCCCTCCTTGAGCACCTTCTCCCGTAGGTCGTCGAGCAAACCCACCACCTTCTCGGTCGGACTGGCCTGCCGCGTGGACGGCAAAACGTGCCAGCGGGCACAGCAGTTGCTTGCGAGCACCGCGTGGGAAGAGGTGGGACAAGGCGGAAGGGGAGCAAGGAGCAAGTGGGAGGGGAAGCAGGGGAGGCGGGAACTGGGGAAAGTAGGAAAACGTAGGGTGGTTCAATCTTGAACAGTCTGCGCAAGCAGAAGCTCTGGGCCCAGTCTTGAACCATCACTGCGGGTTCGTTTCTGAGAATCCTGGGGCGCGAAAGCTCCCTCCCCAGGGGCGCGTCGCAACCTTGAACGCCCGCGCTGGGGTCACCGCCGCGCCTACTCTGCGCCAGCGAACTGTCTGCAGCCAGAGGCAACAACCAACAACAACAAGAGCCCGCAGCCCCCCCCCCACAATGGGCCACCAAGTTGTGAATATGTTGTTATCTTGCTCCCTCCCCCTTCCCTCCTCCTACTCCCTCCGCCTCCCCCTCGTCGTCCTGCACCGCAACGCTTGCGTACACCACGGCGCCTGTGTACACCACAACAGCCGTGTGCACCACAACGCCTGTGTACACCACAGTGCCTACGTGCATCACAACGCCTGTGTACACCACAGTGCCTGTGTACGCTCTAGCAGCCACGTGCGCAACAGCGCATGTGTACACCACACTGCCTGCCTGCCCCAAAATGCTTGTGTACAGCGCCTGTGCACACCAATGCCTTCGTGCACCACAACGCCTGTGTGCACACCACAACGCCAAACGTGCCAGCGGGCACAGCAGTTGCTTGCGAGCACCGCGTGGGAAGAGGTGAGACAAGGCGGAAGGGGAGCAGGGAGCAAGTGGGAGGGGAAGCAGGGGAGGCGGGAACTGTGGAAAGTAGGAAAACGTAGGGTGGTTCAATCTTGAACAGTCTGCGCAAGCAGAAGCTCTGGGCCCAGTCTTGAACCATCACTGCGGGTTCGTTTCTGAGAATCCTGGGGCGCGAAAGCTCCCTCCCCAGGGGCGCGTCGCAACCTTGAACGCCCGCGCTGGGGTCACCGCCGCGCCTACTCTGCGCCAGCGAACTGTCTGCAGCCAGAGGCAACAACGAACAACAACAAGAGCCCGCAGCCCCCCCCCCCCCACAGTGGGCCACCAGGCTGTGAATATGCTGCTATCTTGCTCCCTCCCCCTTCCCTCCTCCTACTCCCTCCGCCTCCCCCTCGTCGTCCTGCACCGCAACGCTTGCGTACACCACGGCGCCTGTGTACACCACAACAGCCGTGCGCACCACAACGCCTGTGTACACCACAGTGCCTACGTGCATCACAACGCCTGTGTACACCACAGTGCCTGTGTACACTCCAGCAGCCACGTGCGCAACAGCGCATGTGTACACCACAGTGCCTGCCTGCCCCAAAATGCTTGTGTACAGCGCCTGTGCACACCAATGCCTCCGTGCACCACAACGCCTGTGTGCACACCACAACGACAAACGTGCCAGCGGGCACAGCAGTTGCTTGCGAGCACCGCGTGGGAAGAGGTGGGACAAGGCGGAAGGGGAGCAAGGAGCAAGTGGGAGGGGAAGCAGGGGAGGCGGGAACTGGGGAAAGTAGGAAAACGTAGGGTGGTTCAATCTTGAACACTCTTCGCAAGCAGAAGCTCTGGGCCCAGTCTTGAACCATCACTGCGGGCTCGTTTCTGAGAATCCTGGGGCGCGAAAGCTCCCTCCCCAGGGGCGCGTCGCAACCTTGAACGCCCGCGCTGGGGTCACCGCCGCGCCTTCTCTGCGCCAGCGAGCTGTCTGCAGCCAGAGGCAACAACGAACAACAACAAGAGCCAGCAGCCCCCCCCCGAAAGTGGGGCTACCAGGCTGTGAATATGCTGTTATCTTGCTCCCTCCCCCTTCCCTCCTCCTACTCCCTCCGCCTCCCCCTCATCGTCCTGCCCCTCCTCCTCTGATATCCTGCTGCACCGCAACGCTTGCGTACACAACGACGTCTGTGTACACCACAGCAGCCGTGTGCACCACAACGCCTGTGCACACCACAGTGCCTACGTGCATCACAACGCCTGTGTACACCACAGTGCCTTTGTACACTGCAGCAGCCACGTGCGCAACAGCGCATGTGTACACCACAGTGCCTGCCTGCCCAAAAATGCTTGTGTACAGCGCCTGTGCACACCAATGCCTCCGTGCACCACAACGCCTGTGTGCACACCACAACGCTAAACGTGCCAGCGGGCACAGTAGTTGCTTGCGAGCACCACGTGGGAAGAGGTGGGACAAGGCGGAAGGGGAGCAGGAAGCAGGTGGGAGGGGAAGCAAGGAAGGTAGGAAAACGCAAGGCGTCGGCTTTGCGGTAGGTCCGTGTCGTGCCGCCTTGAACAATGGTTTCTGGCACCGCGTGGATCGGCCCATTCTTGAACCATGATTTCGCATTGCGGGTTCGTTTCTGAGAATCCTGGGGCGCGAAAGCTCCCTCCCCAGGGGCGCGTCGCAACCTTGAACGCCCGCGCTGGGGTCGCCGCCGCTCCTTTTCTGTGCCAGCGAACTGTCTTCAGCCAGAGGCAACAACGAACAACAACAAGAGCCCATATGCGTTTATCTTGCTCCCTCCCCCTTCCCTCCTCCTACTCCCTCCGCCTCCCCCTCACCGTTCTGCCCCTCCTCCTCTGATATCCTTCTGCTGCACCGCAACGCTTGCGTACACAACGACGTCTGTACACCACAGCAGCCGTGTGCACCACAACGCCTGTGTACACCACAATGCCTACGTGCATCACAACGCCTGTGAACACCGCGATGCCTGTCCACACCACAGCGACCACGTGCACCGCAACGCACGCGTACGCCCCAGTGCCTGCGTGCACCATAGCGCCCGCGAACACCAAAGTGCACTGGCCCTGCATGCACGTCGATGCCTACGTGCGCCGGAGCGCCTGTGTGCTCCTTACAGAATGTCCGATGGAAGCCGCGAGGATTCACACTTGTGGCCGGCTTCCAAGCGTTATCATTGCGGGGGGGAGAGTCTGAGAGGGGGGGGTAACCCGTGCTACCCCCGGGGGCCTGAAAAGAACAAGCACCATCCCCCAAAACGCTTCGCTGCAGACGTCCTGGGGAAACAATCCGACATCCTCCTTCGACCTCCATGCGACCCCCGCCCTCTTGGGGCCCTCTTGGGCCGTCTTGAGCGCCTCTTGGGCCGTCTTGTGGCCCTCTTGTAGACTTTTTGGGCTGTCTTGGGGTGGTCTTGGGGGCTTCTTGAGCCGTCTTGGAGCGTCGGAAAAACGAAAATGTGAGAAGGCCCCAATCCTGTAAAAACTGGTATCACATCGACGCTGCAGACATCCTGGGGAAACATTCTGCCAGCCCCCTTCGACCTCGTTACGACCCCCGCCCGTTGCGCTCGCGCTACAGAAGGCTACGATCCCTCCGGAAGGACGCTGCGCCCGGGCTCTCAGGGCCACGGTGCCCGTGTGAAATGTGTCGGGCTCGAGCTACCAGGGCCACGATCCACGGGAATTGCGCTAGGATTCTCTCGAGTTACACGGCGCCTGCGCTCCGAGGGCCACGTTCCCGAGAAAGTTACGCTGCATCCGCTCGTGCGCCCAGGATCGATCATAAACTACTCTACGTCCGCGCTCCCAGGGCCAGAACCCCTCGTGAATTACGCTGCGTTCGCGCTTCCAGATCCACGACCCCTTGTGAACTTACGCTGCGTGCTCCCAGGGACTGCTAGGGCACTCTGGGGCGCCAAGGTCCGTCACAAGTGACATAATGTTAGCCATCGTGGGCCCCAATGAAGGCGTTATTGCACTGTGGAGGTGAAAGCTATGCCGTGAAAGCTATGTGGTGAAAGCTATGTCGTGTAAGCTATGTGGCCTGAGCTGTGATTGGGACAACATATTGTGTAAGCTATGTAGTGCAAGCTGTGTCGTGTAAGCTATGCGCTGTAAACTGGAGGTGGAAGCTATGGGGTGTAAGCTATGTGGTGTAAACTATGTTGTGTAGGCTATGCGGTGTGAGCTACGTGGTGCAAGCTACGTGGTGTAAACTATGTGATCGAAGAATTGTAAGCTCAAAACAAGAGGCGTCCACGAGGCGGCACTGGCGGCAACGCGGCGAAAACCCAACGTACCCCAAAAGGCATGGCGCCCACGAGGCGGTCACGAGGCGGCAACGTGGCGCAAACCCAACATACCACACAAGCACGGGGCGCCTACGAGGGGCCCACGAGGAGCCACGGGCGGCAACGTGGCGAAAACCAACCATACCCAACTAATTACTTAAGACATCTACCGAGAAACCAACCATACTTGGAAACACTGCTTGAGGAGCAAGTGATTCGCTCGCGTCATCCTGATCAAATTCTGCAAAATAAGCGTGTCGTTTGAGACATACTTAACACATGCAAATTCCGGTATTGCCTAATTATGTATCGAGCATAAAGCCAAGCACAGTTGTTTCGCAAGAGGTATCCTGAAACATCAATCCGCCAGTCCCCTTCGACCTCGTTATACTAGAAGAAACGATATGCTGGCGCCCTCCAGCCGAGGCACGAGGCATGCTTACGCCGCACGCAACGACAAGCCTGGCCCGAGCCCTCTCCGGGCAAACGATTCGCAGTTTGAAATAGCACCAGAGACCTGGGAAGAGAGTTGGAGGCGGCGGGAGGATCTGAACTGGATGAGCCTAGAGGAACACTTTCAAGAGGGGGGATGAGGGCAATCCGCTCAAAATCTGTCCCGGACCCCTCCCAGCGGGGTCCAGCTGGTGAAATGTTTCACCCTGGACCCGTTCTTGACGGTTCCGCGGTGCGAGGAGGGCCCCCGAAGGCTGCAAAAGACCACCAAGCCTCTCGAACCCAGGACCTCGAGCCTCGCACCCCTCCCCCTCCTGCTGCCCGGAACCAGTGCTGGGCCACCTCTCAGACCCCCAGCCTGCTCCAAGGAGAGACAGCGCCGCTCGGGGATTTTCTGACCCGGGTCAATGTAGACCCAGGCCAGTCAAACTTTGCAGAATCCTGCAAGATCCTGCAAGATCCTGCGTCTAAACCAGGGTCAGCGCGAAGGATCCTGCAAAATCCTGCAGGATCCTGCGCCCAAACCCGGGTCAGTGCGACCCATGGCCCCTGCAGGATCCTGCAAGATCCGGCGCTCTGGCCGACCCCCGTTTGCATTGACCCCCGTCCCAAGGCTCGGGGGCGGCCAAGAGGGGGGCGTCCTAGAGGGGGGGTGCAAATCACGATCGGCGGCATGTGCGCGGCCCAGCGGGGGGGCCAGGAACGCATTGAAAGAAGAAAGGGCGCCATGAAATCTGGGGAGACATCACGGCCTCCGCCATGATATCCCCCCCCCCAGAGGATGATCAATGGAGAGGAAGCAGGCTGCCAAATACAGATGTCTAAACATGTTTCGAACATGTTTTAAACGCCGATCCGGCGTGTGAGTTTCAAGGAGTCTCAGCTACAGCCTCGAGGCTGAGCTTCAGCCTCTGGGGGGGTCGCCGGGGTGGCTCTGCCGGGGAAGGGGGGGTGGGGGGGGGGGGGGGGGTGCGAGTTTCCGGCGAACCCCGGGGCCGCTCCGGGGGAGTGGAAGATAGGGGGGGGGGGGGCGCCATGCTCCGCTTTTTCCGGCGCTTTGGAGGAGGGGGGGGGCCCAAGAGACCCCCAAGGGGTTCCAAGAGGGCCCCGAGTCGCCGAAAAATCGCTCCAAGACGCCCGAGATGGCCTCCAGACGGCCCAAGGTGTCTCCAAGACGCCCCAAGAAGCTTCCAAGAGGCCTCCCAAGAGGGCCCCAAGAGGCCAGAATCGTTGATTTTCATTGGTTTTTTCAGGGTTTTTAGCGTTCTTGCCTTTTCGGGCGTCCGACGCTCGAAGACGGCCCAAGAGGCCCCCAAGTCCGTCCCAAGACGGCCCACGATGCTTCCAACACGGCCCAAGAGAGCCCCAAGACGGCCCAAGAGGGCCCCAAGACGGCCCAAGAGGGCCTCTGGACAGCCCAAGAAGGCCCCAAGAGAGCCCCAAGAGGGGCCCAAGAGGGGGACCACGAACCGAAAGAACCGAGCTTTCCGCCCCAAGAGGCCCCCAGGAGGCCCCAAGAGACCCCCAAGGGGCCCCAAGAAGCCCACAAGAGGCCCAAAAGAGGTTCCAAGAGGCCCCAAAACAGCTCCCCAGAGGCCTCCAGACTGCCTCCGGCAGGCCCCCGGTTTCTTCCGCGGCACCGCCCAGGGCGCCACCGGCAGGATGTCCTCCGTCTCATCGTTTTCCTTCAAGTTATCGCCTCTTCCTCATTCTCCTCCTCCTCCTCTGCGACCTCACTCCTATCCCTCAACGATCGCGTCACCGAGTGCCTCTTCTTTGAAACATCCTCGCTCTTCAAACGCACATCCATACACACATGCATACATACCTACATTTAAACACATTTGCATACATAGAAAAACAATCTTCCAGACATACATACTTACATTCACACACATACACACATATTATCATACACACATACAAACATACATACAAACTAAATACATACATACGCGCACAAGCATACATACATACATACGTACCTACACACAGGCACACATGATCAATGCATGCATACATGCATGCACGCGTACATACACACACATATATCGTGAAACTCACCGCGTGCTCGAAACTTGAGAGAGACCGCGGGAAGTCGAGAGAAGCCGCGGAACGAGGCCTCTACTACTACTACCACTACTACCACAACCACTACTACTACTACTACTACCACTACTACTACTACTACTACTGCTACTACTACTACTACTACTACTACTAACTACTATACTACTACTAGTACTACAGGTGCGTTTCCCAACTAGTATGTGTGTGTGGGTGATGCTGTGTGCGCATGTCTGCGGCGCAGGTTAAGTGGTGTGACTGTGTGTGTGCGTTTGAGTGTGCGCCCATAATTTCTGCGTCTGGAGAATAACCCCGAGCGACCCGGATCGGCGGCACTGGCCGAAGGCCACTACAATACAGATGTCTAAACATGTTTCGAACATGTTTTAAATTTGTAAAAGCATGTTTGAAACATGTGTAGAACAGGATTTACTCTGTTTAAAACACTTCTTTCAATCAATGATAGGACTCGTAGAGCGCCCATTGTCACAGCATCCACAACCCTAGGGCGACGAAATCTATACATATCCACTAGAACCACGCGCGCGCTTCGCGCGCGCTTAGGTTCTGTCGAGTCACAGACCCAGGAATCGTTGTGAGAAGAAATTGGTGACGCGAAGCGTCGTGGGGGCGTCCTTGGACGTCTGGGGTCTCCTGGGGCCTCTTGAGGGGCCTCCTGGGGGCCTCCTGGCGGCCTCTTGGGGCGGAAGGCTCGAGCTTGCGGTTCGTGGTCCCCCTCTGGGCCCCCTCTTGGGCCCGTCTTGGGGCCCTCTTGGGCCATCTTGGGCGCCTCTTGGGCCGTCTTGGGGCCCTCTTGGGCTGTCCTGGGGCCCTCTTGGAAGCTTCTTGGGCCGTCTTGGGGCGGTCTTGGGCGCCTCTTGGGCCGTCCTGTAACGTCGGAAAGCCCAAAAGACAACTTTGTTGAAAATGTACGTTTTACGAAGGGAATGGGCCAATTTTGCGTCTAGGGGCCCTCTTGGGACGCATGTTGGAGGCTTCTTGGGGCCTCTTGGGGGCGTCCTTGGACGTCTGGGGTCTCCTGGGGCCTCTTGAGGGGCCTCCTGGGGGCCTCCTGGCGGCCTCTTGGGGCGGAAGGCTCGAGCTTGCGGTTCGTGGTCCCCCTCTGGGCCCCCTCTTGGGCCCGTCTTGGGGCCCTCTTGGGCCATCTTGGGCGCCTCTTGGGCCGTCTTGGGGCCCTCTTGGGCTGTCCTGGGGCCCTCTGGGAAGCTTCTTGGGCCGTCTTGGGGCGGTCTTGGGCGCCTCTTGGGCCGTCCTGTAACGTCGGAAAGCCCAAAAGGCGACTTTGTTGAAAATGTACGTTTTACGAAGGGAATGGGCCAATTTTTGCGTCTAGGGGCCCTCTTGGGACGCATGTTGGAGGCTTCTTGGGGCCTCTTGGGGGCGTCCTTGGACGTCTGGGGTCTCCTGGGGCCTCTTGAGGGGCCTCCTGGGGGCCTCCTGGCGGCCTCTTGGGGCGGAAGGCTCGAGCTTGCGGTTCGTGGTCCCCCTCTGGGCCCCCTCTTGGGCCCGTCTTGGGGCCCTCTTGGGCCATCTTGGGCGCCTCTTGGGCCGTCTTGGGGCCCTCTTGGGCTGTCCTGGGGCCCTCTTGGAAGCTTCTTGGGCCGTCTTGGGGCGGTCTTGGGCGCCTCTTGGGCCGTCCTGTAACGTCGGAAAGCCCAAAAGACAACTTTGTTGAACATGTACGTTTTACGAAGGGAATGGGCAAATTTTTGCGTCTAGGGGCCCTCTTGGGACGCATGTTGGAGGCTTCTTGGGGCCTCTTGGGGGCGTCCTTGGACGTCTGGAGGCCATCTTCAGCATCTCGGAGCCCTCTTGGAGGCCTCTTGGAAGTTTCTTGGGCCGTCTTGGGCGCTTCTTGGGCCGTCTTGTCTGACTGGGGAGGCCTCCGGCAAGCCCCGACGAGCCTCCGGGCCCCCCGGGGCGCACATTTGTGGTCGAGGTCCCGGCCCCGGGCCCCCGGACCCGGTGCGCCGATATATGTATACTGCTCCCTGACCAGGCCCATCCTCAACTCCGCAGCGGTGTATACGCCACGCCCTCCTGGCTTGGCCAGGAGGGCGCATACACAGCTCCTGGGTTCAAGATGGGCATGGTCAGGGAGCAGTGGATATGTATAGATTTCGTCGCCCGACAACCCCCCTCTTTGCCGCCACCGTTCCAAGGCTCCCGAGCCGCTCTTTGGCCACCCGGCCCGGGCCTTCTTGGAGGCGGCGCCCGCTTCATTGGCCGCCCCCGCGCTCAGCAGGCACGCGGCGAGCCCGAGGCAGGCCCGCGCCGCGGCCCCGCGGGCGGGCCGCGCCATCGCGCGCGCGGCCGCGCGCGCGGAAGAGGTGATGGGCCCGTTTCCCACCACCACCACCCCCATAAGTTGGGAGGGAGAGGGTGTCCTCCTCCTCCTCCTCCTCCTCTTCGACCTCCTCCTCCTCCTCCTCCTCCTCCTCCTCCTCCTCCTCCCTCCTCCTCCTCTTGCTCCTCCTCCTCCTCCTCCTCTTCGACCTCCTCCTCCTCCTCCTCCTCCTTCTCCTCCCCTCCTCCTCCTCCTCCTCCTCCTCCTCCTCCTCCTCTTCCTCCTCCACATCCTTCCCCCGTCCACCTTCTGGTGGTGGTGGCGGCGGAAAACGAGCCCACCAAGGGGCCCGTCCGGGTCGGGGCCCCGGTGCGCCGCCTGGGCCTCGGAGGCGGCTGCTGCGGAGCCGCGGGCTGCGGCGCTCCGCCTCCCGCGCCCGCCGCGCGCGGAGTGGAGCGCCGGCAGTCCTGAGAAACCCACCGCTGCATACAGTGCAAGGATTTCCTGGAGGAGGAGGGAGGAGGGAGGAGGGAGGAGGGAGGAGGAGGAGGAGGAGGAGGAGGAGGAGGAGGGGGAGGAGGAGGAGGAGGGGGAGGAGGGTGGGGGAGGAGGAGGAGGGGGAGGAGGAGGGGGAGGAGGAGCGATAAATAAGGAACTAGGCCCCGATTCTCGAAAAGTTGAACTTCGATTTCCCATCGAAAACGCAGAGAAAACCTGAGGCAAGCTGTCAAACAATTAAGGAACACGGAGCCCCTCCCCAACGAAAAGGGTTCCTTCTTCAGCGCCCCGACTGTAGTGCAAGGATTTCCTGGGGATTCCCCATCGGGGATCTTCTGGCCCGGGTCAATCCAGGCCCGGGTCAGCAGGAAACCAACAACTGCAGTGCAGGACAAAAAAAACTGCAACGCAGGTCTTCGCACACCTGGGTCAGCCAATATGAGCGGCCGCCTCGCGGCCACGAGCGGCTCGCTCACCCGGGTCAGCCAGAGGGGGTCTCCGCAGGATCCTGCAGGATCCGGTGCCGTGGCTGACCCCCGCTTGCATTGACCCCCGTCTCAATCGGGAGCGGCCAAGAGGGGGGTGTCCAAGAGGGGGGGGTGCAAATCATGACCGGCGGCATGTGCGCAGCCCAGCGGGGAGGCCAGGGACGTAATAAAATAAGAAGAGGCGCCACGAAATCTGGGGAGATATCATGGCCCACGCCATGATATCCCCCCCCCCCCTAGTCATCACCCCCCTCTTTTCCGCCCCCGTCTCAAGGCTCCCGACCCCAGAATTCCCCGGGACTTCCGGGGATTGCCCAGGATCCCTATGGGATTCCCAGGCCGGCCCAGGCGTGTGGCCCAGGCGTGGCGCACGCGTCCCCTGGTGGCGCAGCTGGCCACACCTGGGCCCCAAAGAGCCCACAAGAGGGCCGCAGATGCCTCCGAGAAGGTCCGAGTGTGCCCCCAGTACGCCCAGGATGGCCTCAAAGCGGCCCCGGATGCCCCAAGACGCCCCAAGAGCCTTCCAAGAGGCGTCTCAGGAGGGCCCCGAGAGGCACAAATTATTGATTTTAACTTAGGTGTTCGAAGGGTGCTGGCCTTCTCGCCTTTTCGGCGACCCGACGCTCCACAACGGCCCGCGATGCCCCCAAGACGGCCGCCCAAGAGGGCTCCAAGACGGCCCAACAGGCGCCAAACACGGCCCAAGAGAGCCCAACGACGGCCCCAAGGGGAGGCCGTGATTGGGAACCCGATCAGACATCTCAAGCCCTCGGCCCCGAGGGCACCCGGGAGGCCCCACAAGAGGCCTCCAAAAGGCCCCGAGATGCTCCCGAGAGGCCTCCCAAGGGCCCCCAGGAGGCTCCCAGGAGGCTCCAAAGCTGCTCCTAAGTGGCCACCGAGAGCGTCCTGAAGAAGCATCCCTGAGAACTCTGGCGCACAATCCAGGCACGATGGCGGGATGAGCCGAAGGCCACCAGATCCGCCGCCCCCTGTGGTCTTGCCACAGAAGTGCCCAGCGTGCTAAATCTACTGGTTAGATGTTGGTTCTTTCTCCAAAGAACTATTACCTGGGGCTTCGGCCCGTCCCACAGGCCAACCGGTAGGGACCGGAAACAAGCACAACGTCAGAAAAAAATCCTAAAATGCTCAAGATGCCCTCCAATACGGCCAAGATGGCCTCAAAGTTCGCCCAGGATGGTCCAAGATAGTCTCGAAGACGGCCCAAGAGAGTCCAAGATGCCTAGAGAGAAAGGTGTAAATTCGGTAGGCGTCCTTTGGACTTGCCGCATGCTCCATGGCTTTTGGCCGGAGCGCACGTGGACAGCCTGCTCGGAAGCCGCCGTGGCCGTGGCAGGTGGCCTGCTCCAAGTTCGCTCCAATACGGCCTCAAGATGACGGCAGACGGCTCAAGAGGCCTCCAAGAGGCCTCCAAGACTGCCCAAGAGGCCTCCAAGAGGTCCTCTAGGAAGGCACGAAGAAGCCAAAATGATTGACATTCCGTAGAGCTTTGGCAGGATGTTTCTCCATAAGGCGACCCGATGATGGCAAGCCTGGGGCACCATCGCTTCCTAGACGAGGACGCACCTGGCAAAATGAGAGGGTGCTGGCGGTTGGGCGTGCCCTCGGTGCCAGCAGGGCAGCATGCGAGAGGCTCAGGGAAGCTGCTGCTCGTGACTCCCATTGGGGGGCGCGGTAATTAGCAATTAAAGGTCACTCTCGATGATATAGGGTAAGCTGACGTTGAAGCCTCCCAGACCCCCAATCGCATGCAGCCAAGAGCTGTACCAGTGCTCGCAATACGGGCCCCGAGGCAGGCTGGCGGCTGCGAGCGTGGTGTCCGTGCTCCCCGCGCGGAGGCAGCGCGCTGCACAGCGCCAGCAGCTTAACATGCAGCCGACGAGCGGTGCACCACCAGCCGAAGAGCTCGACACACCGCGCAACCGAACCGAGCGTGTGTGCTGCGGATGTGCCCGCGTCGGCAACGTCAAGGAAGGGGAACTGCACGAGCACTGGCCGTGCTCCCCAATGAGAGGGCTCTGGAGCCGCGAATGCAAACAGAACGAACACCGGCTCAGACGCAACATCTGCCAGAGACCCGAGACATCGAGAGAGCGTGAAGGCTACAATGCTCACAGCGGCGACTGCGGCGGGAGCATAGCCACCGAGGATGTCATACACGAGGAAGAGAAGGAGGACTGACAGAGCATCGAATGTTTGAAGAGGGGGTAAGCTAAAACCAAATTGAAGAGGAGGCCCTAAGTAGGAGCGCGCCAAGGCTCAGAGCAGCGCGAGCGTGGAGGGGGGCACGGAACAGACACATGGACTACATTCGAAAAAGCATCGTGAACAGCAGCATGTGCCGCCTCATCGGTTCGAGGCGATACCCCTGACGGAGGCCAGGGCACTGAAGATAATCAAACGTGCCCTGCGAGAAAGCGCACCTATCGCAGGGCTGCCCATGCGATCTGGCCTGCCTGGGGGCATCGTCAGGCTCTCTTGAAGCTTCTTCGGGGATGGACAGACCCCCCTTTAGTAAAACGTGGTTTAGTGAAAACGGCCTGAGGCCCAAACTTGGCGGGCGCAAGCCTGGAAAGTAGCGGCCACGGCGCCCTCTCGAGAACAGAAAACGGACAATTCACTAATCGACGTGTCCCTGTTGGGGGTTCTGTCCACCCCCGACTTCTTTGGGGCGTGAATTTCCCAGTTGTCCGAGTTTCCAGCCTGTCTCCGATGGATGCCCGCGCGGGGCACAGGATGCCCGCGTGGGGCACAACGCACGCAAGATCGCACGCGGGGCAGCATGCTGGCGAAGGCAAGACCAGCACACAACGCACGCAAGATCGCACAGCGGGCAGCATGGTGGCGAAGGCAAGACAAGTGCACAACGCACGCAAGATCGCACAGCGGGCGTGGCGAAGGCAAGACAAGTACTCCAGATTTCGTAATAAAAGGGAGGGGGTCTCAACCCTCCCAGACGAGAAGTTTTAGACCCTCCCAGAGCATCCATGAAAGGGCGGCCCTTTGCCCAGACCCCCCCGAACCTTTCAAGACAACTCAAATCAGACCTCCCCCCAAATGTGACCCCCCCCCGACTTTATTATGGAATCCGGAGTACACAACGCACGCAAGATCGCACAGCGGGCAGCATGGTCGCGAAGGTGAGACAAGTATAAAATCTGAGTGAGGAGGCCGAACGGTCATTCGCTGTCCCTGGGTGCGTGGCTGAAGTGGGCTCCGCGGAACGGATCGTGGTGGGTTGTGGTTGTTGGCGTGATTGTGGTTGCTGCTGTTGTTGCCGGTGTTGTTGTCGAACTCTCATTACTGAAGAATCCGCTGGCCCTCCTGTGTGGCCACCAGGCTGTACGCCGAAGTGTGATGCTCCCTGCACTAGTTGCAGTTTCAAGTCTCCACTGTTACAGTCCTGCTTTCTGCTTCCTACTGTAAATTATTAAAGTCCGCGCGAGGGGGGGATCCCCGAACCACCCGGTTACCACGCCCGGATCGCGTCGTCTGACTTCCGGGGGGGGGCGTGGAACATATAAAAATACGTGGGGTTCGCGCCCCCCTAGGCCATATTTCCTTGTAGATTGATTACACGATACTCGCGCCCCCGAAGCCACACACCTGTGTAAATTACACAATGTTTGGGCCCCCCGAGGCAACAAACCATTGTAAATGACGCAATGCTCGCGCCCCCGACCAAGAGGGCCCCAAGCTGCTGCTCGAGCATAGGCCTCCACGCAGTTCTGCAACTTCATCGTGTGGCTTGTCTTCGTCTTCTTCCTCCTCCTCCCCCTCCTCCTCCTCCTCCTCCTCCAAGGTACACATGCAGAACGGCCGCAGCAGGGGCAACGTGCCAAACTGGCTCCTTATAGGAATCCTTTTTCTGCTCTGTTGGAGGGTGGAGCCAATGGACACGGCTAACCCACGCCCTCTACAAGAGGGCGCCCCCTATTGGGAGACGGACGGGGGGGGCTCGGTGTCTCTCGGCTTGCGTCTTCGGTTCGGTCCTCCGGGAGCTCCTCCTCACGGGTCCTATCGGGTTGGCTGGGGGGCGGGATTGCTCAAACCTCCCCGGGTAACATGCCTGAGAGGGCGGTTGGAACTCCGGCTCTGTCCCTCTCGGCCCCATCTGGGGGGCAGGCCGGGGGTGCCCATGGTCCAGGCGACCCGGCAGTTGGAGTTGGTTCGTCCAGTGGGTTTTCTGGTGCTGTGCCCATCAACACGGACCCTATGCAGTCGTGTGATGATGTGACGAGAAACCAGCGGAGGAACGCTCGCAGGAGAGCGCACAGGAAAGCCAAGAAAGCACGTAGGAGGAAACACAGACGGGCGATGGCTATGCGCAGACTGTCCCTGCTCCGTAGAGCCTCCCGGCGCCGTCGCGCCGTGAGCAGGGGGGAGTGTACGTACCTCCGAGGCGGCACCTGGAACGCCAGGTGCTGGGGGGCCACAGGCGGAGCGCAACAACTCATGAAGACAGAGTGCTTGCTCGCGCTCATGACTGCCAGACATTGGGACTTTTGCCTGCTATCGGATCTCAGTTTCCCTGACAACGGAGTGAGAGAATTTGACTACGAGGGCGTAGCTTGGACGGTTGTCATCAGAGGAACGGTAGGAATTGCGTTGAGTCCACGACTCACGGAAGAATGGAGGAAAGGAGGGGGGCAGGTAGTGGTGAAAGGGGGGGAGGAACGGAAGGGGAAGAGGTGTGTGTCTACCATGTTTCCCAGACAGGGTGCGCAAAGAGGCCTCACGCTAGTGGCCTGCTACGCGCCCTGCTCAGGCCCTCGCTACGCTCGTGCTCGCGATCGATTCTATGAGGAGATCTCCCATGTAGAAGAGCGCAGCAGAGGCGCCGACAACGTGTGGGTCATGGGCGGAGACTTCAACGCCGAGCTCGGCCCCTGCAGGGACCCCGAGGACACGGCTGTGCTAGGATCCCATGGGGCGCCTCGCCGCACTGACAGCGGGAGGGAATTACTGGAATATTGTAAGGAGAAGGGACTCTTTGCCCTGAGTACAGCGTTCCCACAGAGGGAAGCGTGCACGTGGTGGCACCCCCGTCTTCGGACGGGCCACCAATTGGATCACCTCTTTACTCGTACTCGGGATCGATGGCACACCCACGCGTGTCGGACGCTACATTTTGCGTCGGGGCCTGAACTGGGCGTGTCCCGGCGGGCGCGGAGGCGGCAGCGTAGAGCCGGACCCCGGACCAAAGACGACGGTGCAATCGCCTGGGCGGCATATACAGACCACGACCCCGCAGAGATCGGCATCCGTCTCGGGGGAGCATGGTGGAAACGCGGAGCCCAGAATCCGAGGTCTGGCTCGGCGGGCAATGCGCCGAACTACCCGAGCATGGTCGGGTCTAGTGAATCGGCGAACCAACTTCGGGAACGTTTTGCTTCCCGGGTCACGGAGTTGCTCGGGGATGCCAGCGCTAGCCCGCCGACGTGGCGGGCGATCTGTGAGGTGGCCTAAACTGCAGGGATGGATGTGTTAGGTGCCCGACCTGTTCGGCACCAGATCCCCTGGCGGAGGGGGCATGCGCAGGAGAAGCGCAGATTGGACGCCAAAGTGGAGGAGGCTCGTGGCTTGTGGTCTTTGTCAGATGCCTCCACGTCAGCCGCGGCGCTCCAAGCGAAGCGGGAAGCTGCCCGCGTCCGCCGTCGCACGCTCAGAAACTGGGAACGGACATGCTGGGAAGACATCGGGAAGCGGGCGTCCGAAGCCGCTCACCGAGGGGACCAAGCGTCACTTTACAGGCTGTTCAACGAACTCCGCTCGGGCCGACGCTGGCGCCCCCTTGGGCGCGTCAGCGTAGCGGACACTGACAAGGAACGAGCCGAATGGCGACGGCACTTCGAAAGAATATCCGGCGATGTCGGCCGAGTGGCTGACCGGGTATGGGAGTCAGTGCCAAAATCGCCGTTGACAGCGAGTTGGCTTGACGCAGTCCCAACGGATCTGGAACTAGATCGTTGTGTTACCAAGATGAAAACGGGCAAACAACCGAGTGAGGACGGCTTCGTCGCTGAAGCCCTCCGGTTTGGTGGCAACGAAATCCGGCAGCACGTGTTTGCCACTGTGAAACGAATGTGGACGTTGGCCGCAGAAGGGGAGGAGGAGGAGGAAGCCGCCGGGTGGCCGGCAGAATGGCGCACGGGACTCGTAGTGCCGCTGTGGAAGAAAAAAGGCAACCGCAAGGACAAGAACACTTGGAGAGGCATAACGCTTCTCTCCGCTGGGTCCAAGTTACTAGCGAGAGTTATCGCCTCGCGGGTGTCCCAGTGGTCCGAGGAGTTCCTGGGCGAGGAGCAATCGGGCTTTCGGAGAGGACGTGGGACCGACGACGCCTCGCAGGTGACGCGCAGACTGATCGAGGAAGCGTCTGAAGCGTCTTCCATGACACGGGACGCCAATAGTGTTGTCCTTTCTGGACATTGAAAAATCATACCCTCGGGTGTGCCGTCCAGCTTTGTGGCGGCTACTAGAGTTGAGAAGATGTCCGCCGGGGATGCTAGGAGTATGCATAGCACTGCACGAGCACACTGGATGCAAGGTGCGTGTGTTGGGCGGTACGTCGGAAGGATGGTACCCCAAACGCGGCCTCCGGGAGGGGTGCCCGTCGAGCCCACCTTTATTCAACGTGTTCCACGACGCGGTGCTGAAAGACTTCAGGGGCCGACGCAAGCGCTTGGCGGCAGCGTCAGGTCTGACCCCTGGGGTTCCATGGGAGTACGAGATTGACGGGCACCTACAAAAGAAAGCCCGGAAACGGCACCAGGAGATCACGGAGAAAGGGAAATCGAGCTCCCAACGCGCTATGGTACTCGGAGACGTCGCTTTCGCCGACGACACAATGATAGCGGGTTTTGCCACAGAGATGCGTACGTCGGAACCCCTGCTGGGGACGACTATGTCAGACTGGGAGGAAAAGGTAAACGCTGGCAAAACGGAACGGTTGTATATCAGCGGCCACCAGCGGTCACCATATGATGTGCGTCGCGAACATGAGGTTTCACAACTAAGGCACCTTGGAAGGATCCATCATGAAGTCGGCCTCCAAACGGCCGACACGGCTCGCCGGGTTATTGCCACCAAAGGGTTGATCCGCACTATCGCCAAAGGATGGTCACAGGGCACGGCCCACGGCCGAAGAAGGACGAGTGGCGTCGATATTTCTACGCGGCTTTCAGTGGTCCAGCAGTGTGCCATTACATCCCTGCTCTCGGGCTGTCGGTCACGCTCCTGGAGCAAGGCGGATCTGCTCAGGTTGCAACGAGTGGCCGATTACGGGGTCAGGAGAGCGTTCGGGATGGATGTGTGGGCCATGGAGGAGCATTCGATTGCTGACGCCGCAATGTATCGTGCCTCCCGCTGGAGGACTATCGAGGACCAGATCGCTCGCCTAGCCATGCAATGGCTTGGTCACGTTGCCCGAATGCCTGTCTGCAGGGTGCCGAAACAAGTGTTGTTCGGTTGGGTCGCCGGTCGTAGATGTGACGAGTACAACCGGTGCTCTTGGCAGTACCTTTGGTTGGGTCGTGGGATTCAGCGCATGGGAATCCACGAACACGACTGGTTCAGAAAGGCCACCAGCCGGCAGGCTTGGAGGCGCGCCGTCAACCGGGCGTTTCCGGCCATCGAAGTGACGAATGAGTATCGGGCACTAGTGAACCAATCGCGCCCTGGAGCGCCCCTGCCCAGCGACGATCCGGAATTGGTTGCGGATGACCCTCCGGGCGTCCCCCCGTTTCCTCCCCCTCCCCCTCCCCCAGTTCCTCCCCCTCCCCCTCCTCCGGGAGGGGGTGTTGGCGCTGCTGCAGCAGGAGCGGCCGATGGAAGGTACGTGTGCCCAGTACCGGGCTGCGAGAAGCGCTTCAATGCAGGGAACCAGTTGCGGTTTCATTACGACGAGCATCACGCCATACGGGACCCGGGGTTGGTGACCACTTGGGCGCATTATTGCCTCGACTGTAAGCAATACCTGGGAACCCGGCTACAGTATCATAAACCCCGCTGTCCGGCGCGTCTGGAATTCCAGCGTGCTCTGCAGACCACGGAAGAGCGCTGGATGCATGTTCAGTACGGCCCCCACCCGGCACCGCCGGAGGGCTGGTGGATCGCCACGGATGGGTCTGGATCGGACAGAGAGGCAGGCTGCCCAGAGGATCCCTGATTGCTAGCGCAAGGCGTGTGATTTACATGTAAGACTTGAAGTGCTAGCATAGGGATTGGAGTGCTATCATAAGAATAATAATGTATGTGCAGTATACGATATACACGCAAATCTACTCATTTTACATTGCGGTGTGCGTGTATCGTCCACAGGGGGCTGTCATAAGTCGAACGGGTTGCCGATCAGATCGGATATTCATGGTTACGCACATCGTTAGTTATGTTCGTGGGAATTATTTACTGGTGCGCGAGTGTGTGTGTGTGTGTGCGTGTACAAACGGGCCTGAGGAACGTTTATCTATGTCGACCAAGACGACGTGCGCCGATGGGCCGCGACCTACCGAGGGAGCGGCGACGAGGAAAGGATCGTCGATTTGCGTGCGGCGGTGGCGGCTGCACTCATAATTACAAGATCAGGGGAGTAGGAACGATGGGGGGCACGTGCCATTTTGCAATTTGCGTACGGCCCCTCATTGGGATTAGTTTGGATGTCGTGGGAAGCATCGATCGCTGGGGCCTCCTGGAATATCTTGATGTTTCTGGGAGGGCGTGGTCGTATTCTGTTGGAACTTCGTTCAAGCGTTTGGGTGCATATTGGGGCATCTCGGGAGCCTGGGGAGGGCGCATCGTTGAGAGGAAGGCTCGGCCAATGGTTTGCATGCCTTGTGGTTGCCCTCTGGCATGCTTCGACACTCGTGTGGGCGCGTTGTTTGGGCAGTCGCGGGGAGTTTTTGGGTCGCTTCTGTTGAAGGGGGGCGGAACGGGGGATCAATCTTGCAAGTGGGCTGTCTTGTCGCGGTCTTGGGGGCATGTTGGGCCGTTTGGGGCGCGACGCCGACCATGCGAAAAACTGAAACATCCTTAAGACACCTGACTCAACGAATTGTGTTTGTCGGTCTCTCCCCATCCCTTTTTCACTTGTCGTGTTACTACTTCCGCAAACGTCACCCAATCATGGCGAGCAGCTCTGCGTCCGTGAACTCTGGGACAACCCTCTCGTGGTCGGAGGGGGCGGCCGCAGCGAAAAACGTGTCGTGATAGTATGCATACAGACTGGCATCTAGCTGCGGGAACACATGGTACCCGATCCGACGGAGCCATCCCACGGTGAGACTACCGCTCCTAGGCACAGACTCACGGGTAGGCATAAACCGACCATGTTGTGCCCATCCCTAGTAGATTGAAACCAATTCCCGCGCGTCCGCAAACACACGCGTGTATATTGTTGTTGTTGGTGGTGGTGGTGTTGTTGCTGTTATTGCTGTTGCTGTTGTTGTTGTTGTTGTTGTGGTGTTGTTGTTGTTGTTGTTGTCGTTGGTGTTGTCGTTGGTGTTGTGTGTGCGTGTGTCGTTTTTGTCTTCACGTTTACCCGTGCACCACGTACACCGTAGTCCTTATTATAATGCATAGCCCTCCTTCCATCCCCCAATCCTCCAGACCAACCCCTTGTTAGGTCGTTTCTTGTCTCTCGTTCGCGGACGCGGGAAATTGGGTTCCATCTGGAGCCTTGCGAAACAGACTGAGCATGACCGTGTCGGCCACCGATGTTGACATGGCCTTGCACGTGTTCGGGAGGTGGCGGAACGATCGCGCCTCGGCTAGAACTGCGTCCTGGGAGCCCGGAGGGGCGTGCGCGGGAAGAACCGACCTCTGCAATTCGGTGGAACGACCTGCCCCCCATGAAGCGACACGGCCAACATGCGATGCCGTCCGCTCCGTGGGGGGCAGGTCGTTCCACCGAATTCACCCCAATGTCTTCCGTGTGCACCACCCCTCCCAACCAGAATGAAGGGGCGCAAAAACTGTGCAAGGACAGCGTTGGACTGGGGGGAGGGGGCGGGGGGGGGCAGGTTGGTTTTTTGAAATTGCGCCCTCGGGTCATAAAGGTGATCGGTGTCATTCACGACTGATTCCGACGGACTTGTCGCCTCCATGTCGGTGTCAGAGTCTGAGCTCGAACGATTCACCCCCCTCCCCCAGGGGCCCGTGCCGCGGGGTCGAGCCCGACAGCTTCTGGAAGGGGTGAAGGCGACGAGCAGGGGGATGCGGGTGAGGCGTGCGCGGAGACTGGGGACCCCCCCACATCACCATCATTCCACATCATCATCATCATCATCACCATCATCATCATCATCAGCATCATCATCATCAGCATCATCATCATCATCATCATCATCGTCATCATCATCATCATCATCATATTCCACGTCTGCATCCCCATCCCCCCTCGTCCTCATCATCCTCATCCTCCTCCTCCTCCTCCTCGTCATTCATCATCCTGCTCATCATCGTCATACGCTTCATCATGTTCCCCAACATGATACTCATCGTCCTCATATTCGTACGGCTCCTCCTCATCAACAGCACCCTCGTCCTCATCATCGTCGTCATCATCATCGTATTCCTCCTCATCATCATCATCCACATACTCCCCGTCCTCACCATCATCATCATCCTCGTCACACCCCCGCCTCCTCAGCATCGCCATCATCATCATCATCATCATCATCATCATCATCATCATCATCACCGTCGGCATCATCATCGTCCTCAGCATCCTCATCATCAGCATCCGCATCAGATTCATCCTACTCATCCGCGTTCTCATCCTACTCATCCTACTCATTCTCCTCATCATCCTCATCCGCATGCGACTCGTCCCCCTCCTCATCATCATCATCATCATCAGCATCATCATCATCAGCAGCATCCGCATCCGCATCCGCATCCGCATCATACGCCTCGTCCTCGCCCGCAGCATCATCATCGTCCCACTGCTACTCATGCGAATCCACATCATCATCTTTATCATCTGCCGCATCGTCGTCCTCATCATAATTACATCGTCACCAGCAGCATCATAATCCGCATGATCGTGACCGTCCTCCTCACCAGCATCATAATCCGCCCCGTCATCAGCACCATCCGCATCCTCCTCATCGTCCTCAGTTTCGTCATCAGCCACATCACCCCCAGGATCAGCATCATCATCAGCATCATCATCATCACCATCCCAACACCATCCCACTTCCGCATTATCATCATCATCATCATCATCATCATCATCATCATCATCAGCAGCAGCATCATCATCATCATCCCCAACCGCGCCTCGTCGTTATCATTCACCGCGCCACCTCCGTCATCACCCAAATCCACACCCCCTCCGCAACCCACGTGTGTCACCATCATCAACCCCACCAACACCCCCCTCGTCCTCACCATTACCACCACCCAACCCCCACCCACCAAACCCACCCCACCCCATCCGCATCTTCCACATCAGCATCATCGTCGCCATCGCCACTCACATCCTCGCCCTGGCCACCATCAGTATCATCCTCCCCATCACCGTGGTCATCACCTTCATCGTCCCCTTCGCAATTCACACCCTCATCATCCGCATCATGATACTCCGCGGCGCAATCATCCTCACCCGCATCCGCATGCTATTACCATCCGCGGCATCCAACGCACCCCGCCCCTCACATTAATTATCGCCTTGTTGCACGCCCAACTATATTCCCAATCACCCACATTACCCACATTGTCGGATCGCGCTCGCCATCGTCGTACACATCACCCTGACCATCCGCAACAACGCAATTAACCCTTCGCACCATTCCTAATCATATCTGACATCAGATTCAGCATCATGAGCATCGGCATCAGCATCATCCGCACCATCATCATCATCATCATCATCATCATCATCATCATCAGCGTCATCGTCATCATCATCATCATCATCATCATCATCATCATCATCAGTACCGTGATCATCGGCACCGCCACCATCATCATCCTCGTCCGCGGCCTCATCATCGTCCTCATCATTACCATCATCACACTCGCCAATAACATCATCATCCTACCCGTCATGATCCTCATCGTTGTCCTCCTCTTCACCTTCATCACCATCAGCCTCAAACATTGCCCCGCCATCGCCATCCGCTGTCGCACCCGCATCGCCCCATCGTCCACGCCATACCCTCCCATCCATCATCGAATTACATAACAATCACCGCCCTCCGTGCCCGCGCCCGACGCTGCCTCAAGCAGCCAGCGGTCGGTGACTGGGCACGTACAGCGGCGGAGGTCTTCATCCAGGCGCCGCGCGCCGATGCTGCAGCGCATGTGCATACGGAGAGGGAAAGGGGTGATGTGGGGGGTGTGTATGCGAGGATGATGAATGGGGCGGGGTGAGCGGATGGGACGGAGGGGCATGGGGGCAAGGGGGTTGTGAGGACGACGATGATGACGATGGGCGACGATGCAGAGTGATGAGGGTGAGGAGGATGTGGGCGATGAGGATGATTGAGTATCGATGGTCGATTGTGACGGGGAGGGGGGTGCGACTGATGATGAGGACGAGGATGATGAGGACGAGGATGAGCATGGTGATGATGAGGAGGGAGAAGACGATGAGGATGAGGGGGCGCTGGTGAGGAGGATGAGGGTGGGGAGGAGGATGACGATGAGGAGGTTGATGGAGATGGAACGGATACTGAGAATGAGGCTGATGCTGGTGAAGATGATGGGGATGGTGTTGAGGATGAGGGGAGGGGGTGATGACGAGGGTGATGAGGAGGAGGAGGAGGAGGATGGGGATGTTGAAGATGATGGGGGGGGGCGAGGAGGGGGGGTTGGGGGGATTGGGAAGATGGAGGAGGGAGGATGATAAGGGGGATGGGGGAGGGGATGAGGAGGAGGAATCGGACGATGTGACTGAGTATGTGGATGATGAGGTGTAGGAGGATCAGAGGGTGATGATAATGGAACGGACAGTGCTGATGATGATGCGGATGGCGACGATGCAGATAATGAGGATGAGGACGATGCGGAATATGAGGAGGATGATGAGGAGGATGATAATGATGGTGATGATGGGAGATGAACATGCGGATGAGGATGATGATGATGATGATGATGAGGATGAGGAGGACTATGGGGGTGAAGAGGCGCAGCGGGTGAAGATGAGTGGGGCAAGGTGCGATTGAGTGAGTGAACGATTGGGAATGTGGGTGGGTTGGTGGGTGAGTGTGCGGGTTGGTGAGAGCGTGGGCGAGTGAGTGAGTGAGTGAGTGAGTTGGTGTGTGTGTGCGGGTGGTTTGATGAGTGAGTGAGTGGGTGGTTGGACGGGTGGGTGGGTGGGTGGTGAGCGAAAGAATGAGTGAATGAGTGAGTTGGTAACGGAATGATTGGCTGGTTGAATGAATGGGTGGGGTGGGTGGGTGAGCGAGTGCATGCGTAAGTGCGAAGGTGGTTGAGTGAACGAGAGGACAAGTGAAACAACAGTGTCAGACCGCTGCGCAAAATGCGTGATGGCCTGTCGTGTCGCCGAACTGGCGCAAGTCACATCCTCATGCCGTCGACCACGGCCTTGCAGTCGTCGACGTCACGCCTTATCGGGGCGACACGACGCTAGCAAAGCAACACGCCCCATGCAATCGAATAGACATCAATGTGTTTAAGTATTGGGCAACGGTATCTGTCGAGATTCGTTTGCTGGTTTCATGCGAGGGGTGGTGCCGTTCAACTGGCATGTAGAGGTGGCGTGGGCCACTGCCGCACGATTCGACGCCGCGCCTGTGTATGTGATGTGCATGCGCTGCTCGCTGGCACATGTCACAGTACACGACCACGTCATACAAGAGATCGATGAGCCCCAACCCCTAGTTCAGCTTGGACGTCCAATCTGACAAACAGGCCGCTCTCAAAATTAGAGGGGTGAACAGACTCGGCTAAATTGGACAGCAGGGAGTTCAACGACTCGTCACGCCATGTGGCGTATAGGCGCGGGTGCCCCAGCCACTGGATCCTATACGAGAGATCCGCGGCGCTAGGATTGTGTGAGCGGAGGCAGATACATATGGAGTGAGAGAGAGGGGTAGAGAGAGCGAGCGAGAGACATATATGGTGAGGTCAGGTCGGGGACGCGTGAGGGTGGTGACGCGGCGCGCAAGTGCGTGTGCGCATGCGCGGAGGGGAGAGCGGGAACCCAAGATCCCCAAGATCCTACAGACGCCCCACACGCATTGGAGACCCTGGGCCATGCGAGGCCATGGACCCACAGGAGACCCGTGCTAGACCCTGCAGCCCCTGGGCCATGTGAGGCCGAGGGCCCCAGACGACCCCGAGGCATGGGGCGCCCAGGCACCTGGGGGAGGGGAGGAGGGGGGGGGGGGGGGGGGGGGGGGGGCAAACCTCGCCCCCTCCGACACACCCCTCAAGCGGATCGCGGGGTCTGGCGGGGAACAGCCGAAGGCTAGACAGTATCAGCGAACGGAGGGTTGGGACTGACAGACACAACCCCTTCCCACCCACCCCTGCCAGCGGCTAGCCAGCCAGAGCACGGAGGGGAGGGGTGGGGGTCGTGATCACCCGCCCGTGGGAGCCCCCATTCAACGGATATTCGCATATCGAGCCGCGACGGATGTGCTGGGACGGGCAACCACAGCCGCTCGCCCCCTTTGATGGCCCCATCCACGGATCCCGCATAGGGGGGGGGGGGTTCACGCCAAAACTGAAACACCCCAGACACCCAAGATCACCAAGACACCCCAAACGCCTTGGAGAACCTGGGTCATGCGAGGCTATGGACACACATGAGACCCCTTGGCCCTGAGAGGCCGAGGACCCCAGAAGACCCCGAGGCATGGGGCGCCCAGGCCCCTGGAGGGCCCAAGCCTCGCCCACTCCGACGCACCCCTCAAGCGGATCACGGGGTCTGGCGGGGAACAGCCGCAGGCTATACAGTATCCGCGAACGGAGGGTTGGGACGGACAATCACAACCCCTTCCCCATCCCTGCCCGCGGCTAGCCAGCCAGGGCGCGGGGTGGAGGGGGGTCGTGATCATCCGCCCGTGGGAGCCCCCATTCAACGGATACTCGCAGATCGAGCCGCGAAGCAGGTGTTGGGACGGACAACCACAACCGCTCGCCCCCTTTGCGTGACCCCATCCACGGATCCCGCACATGGCGAGGAACACGCCAAATTTTAAACACTTCAGACACCCAAGATCCCCAAGACACCTCAAACGCCTTGGAGACCCTGGGTCATGCGAGGCTATGGGCACACAGGGGGGGGCCTGGGCCCTGAGAGGCCGACGACTCCAGAAGACTCCGAGGCATGGGGCACCCAGCCCCCTGGAGGGCCCAAGCCTCGCCCACTCCGACGCACCCCTCACGCAGCTCGTGGGGTCGGGCGGGAAAGTAACGGCCGAAGGCTAGACGGTATCCGCGAACGGGGGGTTGGGACGGACAGTCACAACACATTGTCACCCTCCATGCCCGCGGGTAGCCAGCCAGGCCACCGATGGGCGACGGGGGGGGGTGTCGTGATCATCCGCCAGTGGGAGCCCCCATTCAACGGATACCCACAGAAGATGCACCCCAGGGCACACGCTCATCGCCCATGTTTAGATTATGCACCAGGGCACACGTACTTTTGGTGTGGGTGGGTGGGTCAATCGTTGCCCTCGCCATCATCGAGCTTCCTCGTCATCCTCCTCACACCTCCGACTCATCATCATCACCATCATCATCATCATCACCATCATCACCATCGTCATCGTCATCATCATCAGCATCAGCATCAGCATCCTCAGCATCACTATCACCATCATCATCATCATCAGCCGCATCATCATCAGTATCATCAGTAGTATCATCATCAGCATCATCAGCAGCATCATCACCATCACCATCAACACCATCATATGCATCGTCAATGCTGATGCTAATTTGGTGTGTCCCAGCGGCTGTCCTTGATGACAAATGCCAAAACAAGTGGTGCTTCGGCTTCAGCTGTATACCAGCGGTCTCGAGCAACGTGAGGTGGCGCGCGCAGTGCATGTTCAGCGCGGAGCACTCCTCGTCTGACGGCACATCGGGGGCGGCCTTCAACAACACAATCCAATCGCGAAGTGCGTTCGCACACGCCTCGATGGCGGGCCCACGCTCTATCACGTGCGCGCACACGGGGAGGACCGCCTCCACGCAGAAGTCAAAGAGTCCAAGCGTCTCGGCTGCCTTCGCCTTTAGCTTGGGCTTAGCTGGGGACCCGAACATAGATACTGCAAGCTGGGAGATCTCGCTAACTGGGTGACCATCGCGTCGCTTCTTCTCATAGAAAGACGTCAAGAGTGTTTGAAGCCGCGATATACCGAACTGGTGCTGCACTGCTTGGGTAGAAAAAGATGCCCCCAACGTTGCCAGTACACCCCAAACTATTGAAACCGTGGCCTCTGCAGCCACACCCAACGCCACTGTGTGCATGTAGTCAACTGCGTAATGCTCTGCAATGTTGGTGCCACCAGACCCAGAGAATATCTGATTCCGATGGTTTGTCAATGATGCTAACGACGGGCGCCAAAACTTGAGCACACACGGTACTGGCACAACCGCATACATGAAGACATCAGGCAGTGCGGGCTGAGGATGGAGTTCATCTCCTTTGGCAAGTGGGTTGCTGTCCGCATTCAGACTGGCTGTGTCGCGTGTCACCGTGAGGCCCCGTCCAGTCTTCGGTCTGGTATCGAACACCAGCTGTGAATCAGCAATCAGCTTGGCACGCTCCTCGGCTGTGCGAATGACCACCTTTATCTCAGCACTGCGCGTGGCGAGCTCGTGTGAATCAGGGCCGTGGTCCACCCATATAGGATCCATAGCACCAATGAGCCTGCACATGTAAGCACATGCGCTTGCACACAACGCATAGGTGCGCCCATGGGGGGGTGCCAGTGGCCGCATGAAATGAAGTAGTGCACTGTACTAGGAACCGATAACTCACCGATGGCTCACCGATTGAGCACCGACGCTGATGACGGCGTGTGTGTGTGTGTGTGTGGAGATGTGGCGATGTTGTGGACGATGAGTAGGGTGATATTGTGGATGTGGAAGAAGAGTGCGGATAGCCAGTGTGGGGGGGCATAATGATGATGATCGCGGGAATGGGGCGTGTATATGGAGACGGGACGGGGTAAGCGTAGAATGACGATAATGCACATGCGTATGATAATGGTGACGGGGAACGCGAGGAGGACGAGGGGGACGGTGATGCTGATGAGTGAGATGATGAGGAGGATGAGGAGGATGATGAGGAGTGGGAGGAGGATGGGAATGATGAGGCGGATGAGGAGGATGAGACGAGTGCAGGCGACAGTGAGGATGTGCATGATCATTACCGTCCAATCATATTATCACCCAACTTAGTCCCGCCATGGTCGTGGCTACCGTGGTCATCGTCTTACTTAAACGGGTAATCATCATCATCAGCAGCAGTATCACCATCAGCATCATCATCATCACCATCACATTACGTTTCTTCCTCATCCACCTCATCCTCATCGTCCTCATCCCGTTCGCCCTTCTTCTCATTCTTCCTAATCGTCCTCATCGTCATCCCCCTTCTCCTCCCCGTCCTCATCATCATCTCCCCCACCATCATCCTCATCAGCATCATCATCATCATCGTGTTCTTCCGTCTCCTCCTCATCCGCTCCCGCCCCCCCGCCCCCCTCGTAAACATCCTCCTCATCATCATCATCCTCGTATTCCTCGTCACTCCCTCCCGCCCATCCCCGTCCTCCTCCTCATCATCTTCCTCCTCTTCATCATCACCATCATCCCCATCCGCCGTCGCATCATCGTCCGCATCCGCCTCCGCATCCTCCTCATCATCGTCCTCCCCCTCATCCTCATCGTCATCATCCTTCTCATCATCCGCATCATCCTCCTCATCCTCCTTATCCTCTCACTCCTTATCATCCTCATCATCCTCATCCTCCTCCTCCTCGTCCTGCCCCTCATCATCCTAATCCCCGTCCCCCTCCGCATGCCCCTCCTCCTCGAGCTCCGCCTCATCCTCATCATCGTCATCATCAACAGCAGCATCATCATCATGATCATCCTTATCCGCCTCATCACCCTCCTCGAGCTCCTCCTCCTCCCCCCCCTCAACGCACCTCGCGTGCCGAGGCTCGCGGCCACCACGCCGCAGACCGAGCCAGTATGGAGGCCCACCGCGCTCAGCCCCGCGCGCCGAGCTCTCTCGCACGGAAGTCCCCCTGATCATCGGGCCCACATTTTCCCACCACCATTCATATTACCATCTCGCAATATCACCCGTAATATCATCACATGCGTCAGTCATCATCATCCGTCTACGTTACACCGCACGTCTAAGCCCCTTATCAGACCCACGGACATCCCACGCAGCGTGTGTAACCCCCCGATATATACATACATACATACATACATACATACATACATACATACATACATACATACATGCATGCATGCATGCATGCATGCATACATACATACATACATACATACATACATAGATAAGTGTCTATAAGCGCCCCCCTGTGTGTACATGCACATGCAACTGCATAGCCTGAACGAGAACATGGTCTGGAGGGATGCCGAACACAATGGACATGGGTGGTATTTGTGGCCCCATTGTGGTACACAATAAAATTGCGTGAGGCCTTCCCAATCACACATAAGATAACATAGAGCTGCTCTAAATCCCAAGTCGTTCCCAGCGTTGGTAGCGCACCCCTCGGATCCGAGGGGCCAATCACCGTTATCCCAAGGCTCCAATGGGAACTTCCCCAACGCCAGGCTGTCGAGAGACCAGTGGAGCATAGTAAAAAGTCGCTGGTAACTACAGAAACCCCTGCAACCACATTTACATGCCAAGTGTTTACGAAATTCTAAACCAATGTGTCTCACCCCAGAGGCCAGATTTATTAATGATATCGTGAGGATTGATTTTGTCCTCCCCGCCCCAGCTGATCCACCGTATTGCGCCGAATCGACGAAGACAGCAATCGGCACCACCAGGTCGTCAGGGTCTGACTCGAGATAGACTGGGTGCTCGGTGAATACTTTAGGCCACGCGCGTGACCCCATTGCATGTTTCATTTCTGCGAGAGCAAGTGGGCGACCCATGATTTCCTGGTGGAGGAGCTCGTGCAACGGTCGTACAAGCATGTCATGATATGTTCGTTTCGCCTTTACCCTAGACTGTATTGGGATCCGAAAAGGAATGGGGATAACTTTGCGTAACCCTTTGCTGTCGAGTACCCGCTCTATGTGTTTTTGGTATCTGCCCGTACTCCCCGTCGCGCTCGGCTCCAGCCCCCATGCACCGCACTCACCTTCAGCGCCAGCTTGACATGCAGAATGTGCAAGCTCACAAAAAGCTTTAGCAGACAGGACGCCTGTGCCGTAGAGGTGCAGGAGGTTATGCACAAACTCGGCACCTGCAGCGGCCCGAGTGCGGGCCAACACCTCGGGCGCAACTGGCGCGGGGATACTCCGCTTCCGCTTGTCGGAAGGGGGCATGACCAAACTAATCTCGAGATCTGCGCGGCTATGCACGACTGCACACGCACACTCGTGCCAAGTAATGAGAGGGAGCACGTGATCGGAGGAGCTGAGAAGGATGAGGAGGAGGAGGAGGGGGAGGATAAGGATGATGAGGATGAGGAGGAGGAGGGTGCGGCACCTGATGGGTGAGATCGGGCATGTGTGATATGTTGGGCGGTGGCGGGAGGGGGGGCACGCTGACTTACGAGGGGGAGGGTGTCGATGCGGAGGAGGACGAGGTGATGTACATACTCAGGGCCCCAATTGTGGAGTAGATGGGGTCAACCACATGCTGGATTGCGCCATCCTCGATACTGCAACTCATCACCCCTATTCATAATCGTTATCATCACCACTATTAGGGTTAATCACCATCCCGAGTTGCGTGACTCACGTTCTATTACAACGCCTAGCCCCCAATTATACATACCCTCTCCTCGATATGGCCATCCCTCTCCGCATGCACACACAAGACATCATAAACGTGCGCATCCTCGTTACCTCGAGGACGGGATCACTGGACACAGGGACGGTCATGATCGACAGGCGGTGGCATCACTATCTGATTGTGTGTTTTTTTCTCCCCAATCGTCGCCCCATGCACGCGCTCGTCCGCGAGCGCTGGGGGCGTCTGCGCGCGGAGCGCGCGATATCTCCTCGACGCACAGCTGACCTCGACACGTGCACTCCCGAGCGTGGCTGGCTCACAATTTCTGATGTGTTTTTCTGTTTATTTCGAGGCTCACCGATGGCTCACCGATGGCTCACCGATGGCTCACCGATGGCTCACCGATGGCTCACCTATGGCTCACCTCCGTTTTTCGACCATGTATCGAGCGGTTTCGATAAACTCACCGATGGCTCACCGATGGAGGCTCACCGGAGGCTCACCGGTACCTCACCGGTAGTTTTGGGGTAATTTTGCTGTATTTTTAGGTGTTCGGGGGCATGTTTCCGTCAATTTTCGTTTCAGCTCAGCCACGGCCCAGGGATATTTATTGCAGCACGGCGTGTCGCGTGCATCACAACTGAAATTGTGCAACTGGCTCGCACACCTCCCATGCGCCACGCACCCAATCACGAAGCGTCGGCGTGCGCCAGCCGCCTGCCAGCGCCTACCAGCGCTCAGCGGAGCCTACGTTTTTTCAGCCGCCTGGGCTTCTGCTCATCCGCGTCGTCGTCCCGCGGCGGCTCGGGCCTGGCCTTCGTGTCGTGCTTGCCCCTCTGCACCTGCTGCATGTTGTCGTTGGCGGCCAGAGCGTTGCCCAGGGTTCTCTGCAGCGCCTCGATGGCGTCCTGCGAGCGCGCGACGTGGGCAGATACACGCGTGGATGAAGTGAGGCGGGGGAGGACGATGACGAGGAGGGAGAGGGGAGGGAGGAGGGGGATGAGGAGGGAGGAGCAGGAGGAACCACGCAGTCGAGCGTGGAATTCGGAAACATTTTCCCACAAAAACTGAGGAGGAGGACGAGGAGGAGGAGGAGGAGGAGGGGGACGAAGTGGGGGGAGGGGAGGATGAGGAGGAGGAGGAGGAGGAGGAGGATGAGGAGGAGGAGGAGGCGGAGGAGGACGAGGGGGGAGGAGGAGGAGGATGGGAGGATCCATCCGTCCTCCACCCCGTCCACCGCCCCCCCCGCCGCGCGCCCCCAGCCAGTCCTTCACGGGCTGCATATCGATGTTCCCCTTCACGATCTGCGTGTTGGACAGGCGCTTCTTGATCTGGGCAAGGGCGGGTGCACGCAACAGCGATGACGACGGTGATGATGACGATGAAGATGCCGACGACAGCAGCGATCATATAGCATCAGCAATGATGATGCCGATGCTGGTGGTGGTGATTATGACGATACTGGTGGTGATGACGACAACGGCGACGATGGTGATAATGATGGTGATGATGGTGGTGATCATGGTGGTGATGATGGTGACGATGATGGTGATGATAATGGTGTTGATGATGGTGATGGTGATGGTGATGGTGATGATGATGGTGATGGTGATACTGATGGTAATGATTCGGACGATGCTGGTGGCGATGATGGTGATGGTGACGATGGCGATGGCGTTGGTAAAGAGGAGGAGGAGGAGGAAGAGGAGGAGGAGGAGGAGGAGGAGGAGGAGGAGGAGGAGTAGGAGGAGGAGGGAGGACGGACGGTGACGGGGGACGGGGGAGGATGATGAGGAGGAGGAGGGGGAGGAGGAGGAGGAGGAGGAGGTGGAGGAGGAGGGGATGGGGATGGGGGGGGTGAAGAGGAGGAGGAGGAGGAGGAGGAGGAGGAGGGAGGAGGAGGAGGAGGAGGAGAAAGAGGAGGAGGAGCCGTGCTGTGGGGCTTAGATGTCGGCGACGATTGCTTGAAGGAGGGGGAGGAGGAGGAGGAGGAGGAGGGGGAGGCGGAGGATGAGGAGGAGGAGGAGGAGGAGGTGGAGTGGAAGGAAGACGAGGAGGAGGAGGAGGATGAGGAGGAGTGAGGAGGAGGAGGAGTGAGGAGGAGGAGGAGGAGGAGGAGGAGGAGGAGTAGGAGGAGGATGAGGAGGAGGAGGAGGACAGGGGAGGGCCCGCGTTGCTACCCCATGGCGCCTTCGTGGCCTCGTTGACGCCAGTCATGATGAGGTGGGCCAGCGTGCTCTGCCGCAACGAGTTGGTGAGGATGCCGATCTCCTTCTTCATCTGCCCGTGCACCCGCGGCGTCTTGGCCCACGCCCACTCGTCCGACTCGGAGGCGTCGTCGATCATCGCGCGCACGCTGGTGGCGCTCGCGAGGACGTTCTTCGCCTCGCCGACCGTGGCCTTTGCCTCCTTGATCGCCTTGGCCACGCCGCCGTCGTCTGGCTTCGGCTTGGGCTTGGGCCGCGGGGTCGCTGGTGGCGCTGCTGGTGCACTGGCCGCGGGCGCGTCGTCCTCCTTCTCCTTGTCTTGGGTCTGCACCTCCGACCAGAGCCGCTCGAACTCGTTGGTCCACTTCTGCTCGAACCACATGTACTTCACCACGCCGTCGGACCAGTCGTCGACCTGGGCGTAGGGGTAGCCCAGGTCGACGCACTTGGCGGCGTACGCCGCGCACTGCCTGATGCAGTCGGGGTCCCACTGGCCGCGAGGCCCGCCCTCCTCGTAGAGGAGCCGCAGAAACGTGCATAATTTGCCCGTCTCCGTCCAATTCTCCTTGACCGTCGTGGAGTGGATGCGCTTGCTCAGGATCCTGCCCTCGTACTTGGTCTTCGCCCACTCGCGCTTGTACTGCTCGCGGTCGAGGCACAAGTCCCACTCCTTCTGCATTTTGGCGGAGCCCGCTTTCTCTCTGTCGAACTGTCGTCCCAGCGCACTCCGAATCGTAAAGCTGCCGTCTCCGTCCTCAACTGTCTTCCTCAACTCCTCGAGTCCTGTCGCATGGCGTTTCCCTTTCTCGCCCGCGTCAGCGGCAGCATCAGTGGCACCTCCTGGCTTTCTGATCTGCGGGTTGAGCTTGTTGAATTTGTTGTCGTGCTCAACGTATCGGCTCTTCTGGATCTTGCCCTCCAGCTTCGCGATGGCGTCCTTGAGGACCTTCTCGGGGGTGGCCGCGTCGTCATATGACTGTGTCCTGTGGGATCGGGCAATCGACGTGGCAGGTGTGGGGTGCACCGATAGCTCACCGATGGCTCACCGATGTGTCACCGATAGCTCACCGATGGCCACCGATGTGTCACCGATGGCTCACCGATGACCACCGACGACAACGACGACGGGTAGTGTGTTGGCGGTGATGATGTTGATGACGATGGCGGTTGTGATGGTAATGCGGTTTGTGGTGATGATTAGGCTGGCGATGATGAGCACGATGATGATGGTGGCGATGTCTACAATGGGGATGATGAGGTGATGCTGATGATGATGACGGGTGATGATACTGGTGTTGGTGATGATGATGTTGGTGAACGGGGATGTGTGGGGGTGTACTTGATGATGGCGATGACGAGGAGGATTGGCATGGTGATGATGGATATGATGATGACGAGGAGGATGGTGATGATGGGGATGGGGAACGGTGCGGCGGATGAGGAGGATGAGGAACACGATGAGGAGCATGCTGCGGAGACGGAGGAAGATGAGGAGGGGGTGATGCGGATGCGAAGGAGGTGGAGGATGAGGAGAAGGAGGCGGAGGATGAGGAGCACGACTATGATGATGATGATGATGATGATGATGATGATGATGATGCTGATGATGATGATGATGATGATGATGATGATGATGAGGAGGAGGGCTATGAGGAAACCGAGGAGGGGGGACGACGACGGGGGCATAACGGAGGACGGGGTGCATGAGGGGGGGAGGAGGAGGAGCAGGAGGAGGATGAGGAGGAGGAGGAGGAGGAGGAGGAGGAGGAGGAGGGGGAGGAGGAGGAGGAGGAGGAGGAGGTGGAGGAGGAGGAGGAGGAAGAGGAGGAGGAGGAGGAGGAAGGTGATGTTGAGGATGATGAGGATGAGGAGGAGGGGACTGCTGGGGAGGAATGAGGGAAGATGATGACGAGGGGGGGTGAGGATGAGGTGCGTAGCGAGGAGGGGGAGGATGACAATGGGGAACGCGATGAGGACGGGGAAGGGCTTTGCATGGCCCAGGCTGTCCCACGAACTCCAGGCGTCGCGGCGATGCAGTCCCTCTGCTCGGCGCTGGGCGGGAGCGTGTTCGAGCCGCTCTTGAGCTTCCGCAGCTGGGCGTGCTGGATCTCCTCTACGGCGTGCTCGTCCCAGTGCTCGCTCTCCTCGGCCATCTCCTTTTGCTCCGAGGGGATCGCCTCGGACGGCGCCGTGCTGATGACGCCCCTGCACGTCGCAGGCGGGGTGTCGTAGCCACCGTCTGCGAGCCAGCCGTCATCGTCGGCCGCGCGCCGCCTCTTCTTCTTGCGCTTCTTGCGCTTCTCGCCCTCGGCACGCGGTGCCTTCGAGGCGAAATCAACTTGCCCCGCGCCGATGCCCCCGACGCTCCCGCCCCGCCCCCACCGTCAAAGTCGCATCGAGGGGCTCGTGAGGGGGTTGCCGGTGGGGGGTCGTCTGCGGGGGGGTGCCAGGGCGGGGGGGGGGGCGTCCATGATGCAGGGCGAGGGGGCAGGGCGAGTGGGCTTTCGGGGGGCGGGGGGGGCAGTGCGAGGAGGGCTTTGAGGGGTCGACTCTGACGATGAGGGGAGCGAGAGCGTTCAGGCATCGGCAGGGGGCACGCTGGTTGCGCCCCTAGCGGTGCACGGGGTGGCGCCATGTCCTCGGCGCTGGCCGCGCCGACGTCCGCGGCGACGTCGATGCCGTCCGTGCCCTCGGCGCGCGTCGCCGCCACCTCGGCGCCGACGCCGTCCGTGCCCTCGCTGCCGCCGCCGCCGCCACCTCGGCGGTCGACCGCGGCGCTGCCCGCGGCGTCGCTGCCCTTGGCGATCGTCAGCCCTGGCAGCGCCATCATGCCACCCTTGCCGCCCTTGCCGGCGCCGCCCTTGTCGACGCCGCGCTTGCCGATGCCCGCGCTCAGGCCGAGCTCGGCGGCGATCGACTTGCCCTTGCCGCCGCTCAGTGGGGCATCATCGCTGCTGCTGACGGCCACCACAGCATTGTCGCGCTCTCTCTCCTCCCAGCGCCCGCTCTCCTGGTGCCGCTCCTCGTCGGCTAGCTGCCGCTGCAATGTCTCGCTCGCCTCGAACTCCTGTATCTTCTGGAGGTCGGCCTCGTGCTCCAGCGCCTTCTGCTCCAGCGCGTGGAGCTCCGCGACGCTGGCGCCGTGGCCTGGCAAGCGAAACAGAGAGAGGGAGGATCAGGATGACGATGCCGACGACGCCGACGACGAACATGGAGGAGGATAAGGAGTAGGAGGAGGATGAGGCGGATGAGGAGGAGGATGAGGAGGAGGAGGAGGAGGAATAGAATGAGGAGGAGGAGGAGGAGGAGGAGGAGGAGGAGTAGGAGTAGGAGGAGGAGGAGGAGGAGGAGGAAGCCGACGACGAGGAAGAGCGGTCGGAGGAGGGGGCGAACGAGGAGGAGGACGCGGGGGAGGAGGATGAGAGTGAGACTGAGGGGGGGAGGATGCAGAGGGGGAGGGGGAGACGGAATAACACGCGGAGGAGGAAGGTCGAGGAGGAACTCTGTCCGCTCATCCTTGCCCTCCGCCACCCCCTACACGCATCCCTCTCTCGACCTGGCCGCCGAGGTGCTGGCTCGACCCGACCCTCTTCGAGGACCGCAGAAGGGGGGGGGGGGGCAGCGCTCGCCATCGTCGGGGGGGCTCACGCCGCATCGGCTGGATCCGCCTCGACGTCAGAGTCAGAACGCGCTCATCGTCGTACGCTGCGTCGCTGTCGCATTCGCCCCTCGCCGTGTCCACCCTCCCCACCGCCCCACTACTCACATCATGCCGTTCGGTATCGACACCGCTCGCCCGTCGCCGAACGATCCCTCGTGCGTACTCCGTGCAGCGTGCCAGAGTTCGTGCACACCGAGACGGGCCTGCGCTTCGTGCCAGATCAATCGAGCACGTGGCCACAAAAGCAGCGCCTGTCGTGGCGCACAGCTGGCCTACATCGAGGCCGATGCGCAGACATCGCGGGGCCTCTGCTACGACGCGCGCCAGCGCTGGCCCTATCGAAAACAAGTGTGGCCCGATGCCAAGCATTTATTGGTTCGGTCGCTCCGCCCCGTCCTCATCCTCATCCTCCTCGTTCTCATCATCCTCCCCCCGATCTCTCGTAAGGCAGCGCTCTACCCCCGCTCAGTCGGTAATGGCCGGGTTCGCGCTCGGGCTGGAGGACAAACTGCGAAACCGATGCTGCATCAGCGTGCCGAAGGTCGGACCTGGGAGCTGGGGGATGCTCTGCGTCGTTTTGTGGCGCTTGTGCTTCTTGGCGCCAGCTGGGCGCTTGCTCGTGGCGGTGCCGACGCCAGACGACAGCCGCATCGAGGGCCGCCTGCGCACGTGCGCCTCGCCCTCCTCGTTGCATGAGTCCTCGTTGCCCTCCTCCTCCTCCTCCTCCTCCTCCTCATCCTCCTCAACCTCCTCATCTTGTTCATGTGCAGATTCTTCTTCTCCCTCCTCCTCGCCGCCCTCTGCCTTGTCCTCCTCCTCCTCGTCTTCTTCCTCCGCGTTCGCCTCCTCCTCATCTTCATCCTCCGCGCCCTTCTCTCCATCATCGTCCTCTTGGCCGCCCTCGCCTCCGCCGCCGCCCTTATCCTCGGCGTGGCCATCTTCAGGGCCCTCGTCATCATCATCGTGTGGATCATCAGCAGCACCACCTGATTGATGTCCAGCTGGTTTGCCTCTCTTCATGATCGCGCCACTGCCCATGCTGTCGTCGGCCGTCGGCTTCCTGATCACCCTCTTGCCCACGCCCAGGTTCTTCTCCACGACTTGTTTTTCTGCTTTGCAGTCCTCGACGGTGCGGCGGCCTTTGTATATCTGTTCACACCACTTCTTTGCCAATGCAATTGCCGTCTCCCTGCCGCGGTGCTTGTACGCTAGCTGGATCTTTTGACTTCCGTCGATCTTGAGAACCACTCCAGGGTTCCCATTATTCAATAATTTATCCTCTACTTTGAACACAGCACCGTCGTCCCGCACCTGCTTCACGTGGACACCACCACCTCGGCTCGAGCTCGCTGGCCGCGCCTGCTTGCTGCTTGCCCACGCCGCCACCGTGAGCGTCGGCAACGGGAGCTCCGTGCCGTCTGCGAACTTCGCCATCATCATGTCCGTCGGGGCGGCCCCTGGCTTCGCATAAATCGTGTCCGTTGTTTCTGGAACTTTTGAGCCAGGGACCGCCCGCCACGCCACCTCCTCTTTCGGGTCGTACTGGCACACAGCAGCAGCAGCAGGCGCGCTCCACTTCCTCGACTTCCGAGTTCGTGGGGTACTCTCCTCAGCAGCTGCTTTATTGGCCTCCTCTGCCTCCTCTGCCTCCTCGGCTTCCTCTGCCTCCTCTGCCTCCTCTGCCTCCTCTGCACCCGCTCGCGCAGGACGGCGCTTCACGCAAATGCGCACCTGGTCGCGGTTGACGGTGACGCCGAGCGAGGCCCGCTTCTGTCTGAGCTGCGTCAGCCAGCGCGGGGTCTCGTCACCCGAACGTTCTTTCCTCAGCGCGTCGTACATGTGCCGCCCGATGGATCTGAGCCTGGGCAGCGGGGGGGGGCACTCCCTCGCTCGATCGTCCACATCGCCCCTCCGCTTCCTCCTTCCTCACCAGCATCCTCCTCATCATACTTATACAGCCTCCCCCCTCTCTCCCACTCCTCCTCCTCCTCCTCCGCCTCCGCCTCCGCCTCCTCCTCCTCCTCCTCCTCCTCCTCCTATTCCTCATCCTCAGCCGTCCTCCTCCTCCTCGTCGTCGTCATCATCCTCCTTGTCATCCTCCTCATCATCATCTTTATTATCATTGGCCTCCTAATTGTCATCACCCTCATCATCGCAATCGCCCTCATCCTCACCACCACCGTCAGCATAGTCATCTTCATCACCAGCATACTTACCCGTGTCATCGTCGTCGTCATCAACGATATCAGCACCAACTTCGTTATCACAGTATTCTTGATGTTTTTGATTGGCCTCACCATACCCTGCTCGTCACCAACCTCCTCAGCGATTGTCCCCCTCATCACCCTCCTTCTCCTCGTCATCCTCATCGCGCTCGTCCTCGCCCTCATCATCGTCATCATCATCATCATCATCATCATTCTCATATTCATCATCCTCCTCATTCTCATCATCCGCCTCCTGCTCCCCCTCCTATTTATCCACCCCCTCCACTACCCCCATCCTCCTCCTCCACCGCCTCCGCCTCCTCATCCCCCGCCTCATCATCCTCATCCTTATTCTCATCCGCCTCCCCCTTCACCCCCCGCCTCCACTTCCTCCCCAGACCCGTCTTCCTCATCGTCATCCTCATCCTCATCCTCCTCATCGGCATATCCTATATCCTCCTCCTCCTCACGCATCCTCTTCCTCCTCCTCATCATCAGCATAATCTTCATCATGTTCATTCTCGTCATCATCGTCATCCTCATCATTCCCATGCTACTCCTCCTCCTCCTCCTCATCATCCGCCCCTCCTCCACTTGCTCCTCCTCATCACCCCCCCTCTTTATCTTCCGCATCCCCCTCCTCATCACCATCATCGACATCATCATAGTCCTCATCTTCGCCATCATCATCATCCTTCTTATCCTCCTCCTCCTCCTCCTCCTCCTCCTTTATCCTCCTCCTATGCAAAGCGACGGGGGCCCCTCAGCGGCGTGAAGGTGGTGATGCGCTCGGGCTTCGGGTCATCCTCCCTCGTCCCTTTTCCATCCTCCTCCTCCTCCTCCTCCTCCTCCTCCTCATCCTTCTCCTCCTCCTCCTCCTCCTCCTCCTCATCATCATCATCATCATCATCATCACCATCATCATCAATCCTCCCTCCTCCCTCATCCTTCCTCCCTCATCCCTCATCCTTCCTCCCTCATCTTCCTCCGCCTCCTCATCCTCGTCGTCATCGCTCATATTCTCTACTATCGTCGTCGGTTTCATCGTCATCATCTTCCTTGTCGTGATTCGGCGTCGCCGTTGTTATTCGATCGTCGTCGCCACCCTCACCACCTCCACTCTCGTCATCGTCGGTTTCCTCATCGCGCCTCGTCGCATTCGTCACCGTCGCCCCCGCTCGATTTTCGGTTGGTTGGGGCAGGGGGGTAGCCCGGACCTGGGCTGGCCTGGGATGCAGTAAGACATCGGCGGCTCACCGATGGCTCACCGATGGCTCACCGATGGCTCACCGATAACTCACCGATAACTCACCGATGGATCACCGATGGATTTTATTGCCCCGAGAACTTCCTGGCCGTCTTGTCAGCCCACTCCTCCTGCGCCGCGCTGGTCAAGCCCCACTCGGCAGCGCGGTCCTTGGCGATGCGGAGCATCGCCATGCGCGACGCCTCGGGGCCCAGGGCCATGTTGGGCACGGCGCGCTCCAGCGCCGCGAGGGCCTGCGGGCAGCTAGATTGCAAATCCTCATCCCTCCTTCCTCCTAGACGCCTCGTACCTCCTCGTCGTTCCTCTTCCTCCTCCTCCTCCTCGTCCTACTCATCATTCCTTCTCCACCTCCTCCTCCTCCTCCTCCTCCTCCTCCTCATCCTCGTCCTGCAATTCCTCGTCCCTTCTCATCCTCCTCCTCGTCGTCGTCGCCCTCCTCCTCCTTCTCCTCCTCCTCCTCCTCCGCGCCACGGTCGAGGGAGGAGGGCGACGAGGCCGGCTGCGTGGAGGAACACTGGGAGTAGGGAAGCGGGGGAACGACGCGCACAGCGACGAGGCGCACGATTCGGGGGGAGGCGAGTTGAGGTGGGCGTGGACGGACGTGGACATATTTACACGGATGCGCGCCTCGGCGTGCACCATCAGAGTGTCCTGGCACTTCTCGTCGAACTTGTCCTTGCCAGGCGACGATCCGTACTCGAGCCAACCGATGTTCACCGCATGCGGCTCGATCGCCTCGTAGATCTGGTCCGCATCGAGGCCGCGCGAGCGTTGGCCTGAAGCCATCCGCTCGACCGAATGGCCTCGAGCCACAAAAAACAGCTACGAACTGGTTTCGACATCGTCGCGGTCGACGGCGCGGCGACTGCCACGTGGCCCGAACCATTTCGATGCGGCGATCGTTTCGAGACGGAGCCAACTACAACGTATCTGCCTGGGCCCGAAGGGGTCCAGGGCCAGCGAGTTCCGAGGGTGAACGGGCCGAGCCGCCGAACCGCTCGAACCCTGGACGGACCGAGTGTGTCCGCACACGCGCGCTTCGCTCATGTCCGAACGTGCGTGTGCGCGCGTACGTACGTGCGCGTGCGTGTCGGCGTGCGTGCGTGCGTGCGTGCGTGCGTGTGTGTGTGTGTGCACTCGTGTGTGTGTGTGTGTAAGTGTGTGTGTGTGTGTGTGAGCGTGTGAACATGTGTGTGTGCGTGTGTGTGTGTGTGGGTGTGTGTAAATGTGTGCGAGCGCGCGCTCGTGTGCGTGCGCATGCGGGGTGCGTGTGCAAGTGTATGTACGTGTGGCGTATGCCGTGGTAAGTTGTGGAGTATGTGTGCGTGTGTGTGTATGTGTGTGTGTGTGTTCGTGCGCGTGCGCGCGTTCGCATGTGCCTAGATACGCGCACGCCTCCGTCTCCGTCATCCCCCTGTACGTCTCCTCATCCGTCCTCCTCCTCGCGTCCCTCCGTCCTCCGCCTCCTCCTTACGTCCGTCCGTCCTTCCGTATTCCTCCTCCTCCTTCTCCTCTTCCGTCCTCTTATTCCGCATCCCCGTCCATATTATCCCTCCGTCCTCCTCCGTCCTCACTCACCCCTCCGTGTCGCCGAGCGCGCCTGCTGCAACGCTCGGCGGGATGGCGCAGTAGTGGCACGGGCGCATCGGCAGGCCAGCGTTGTCGGGGTGGCGGCTGGTCGACTCGATGTGCCCGAGCTCCATCATCGAGGACGGGGACTCGACCATCGTGTCGGCTGGCGCCGTGCCGCCACCCCTGTCGCCGCCGCCCCGCTCCGCCATGGCGTCCCGCGCCCAGCCTCTGCCAATCCAAGCTGCTTTCTGCTGCTGGCTGAGGGGGGACACCTCCAGCTTGAATGCTGGCATGGCGCTGCGGGCAGCGAGCGACGCGACGCATCCGATGGACGGACGATGTGCACCACCATCATCATCATCATCATCATCATCATCATCATCATCATCATCAGCATCAGCATCAGCATCAGCATCAGCATTATCATCATCAGCATCATCATCATCACCATCATCAGCTTCAGCAGCAGTATCATCATCATCAGCATCATCACCATCATCATCATCATCATCATCGTCATCGTCATCGTCATCATCATCAGCATCATCATCATCGTCATCGTCATCATCAGCATCGTCATCAACATCATCACCATCACCATCACCACCATCATCATCATGACCGTCATCGCCAACATCATCATCATCGACACCATGACCATCATCAATATCATCAACATCGTCAGAATAGTCATCGGCACTATCGCACTGAACATCATCCACACCAAATTCCTGCTCATAATGTTCGCCATGCGCCGCCTGCTACCGCTCATACAGATCATCCCCCCATTCCACATGCCCCTCATCCCCCTCCTCCTCCTCATCCCCCCTCCTCCTCCTCCTCATCATCCGCCTCCCTGGTTCTTCTCATCATCATCGTCGTCCCCATCCTCCTCCTCATCCTCCTCCTCCTCTTCCTCCTGCGCCTCATCCTTCGCGTCGACGTCATCATCCTCCCCTCGTCCTCCTCCTCATCCCCATCCACCCTCCTCATCCCTCTCATATGGATTATCCTATATTCCTATTCATCCTGCTCCTCCTCATCATCCTCCTCCTTCGCATTCTCCCCCCCCCGTCCTCGCCCTCATCATCATCCTCATATTCCCCAGCATCATCATCTTCGTCCTCTTCCTCATCATCATCAGCATCATTATGGTCCCGTTCCTCTCCCTCATCCTTCTCCTCCTCCTTCTCCTCCTCCCCCTCCTCCTCCTCCTCCTTCTCCTCCTCCTCCTCCTCCTCCTCCTCCTCCTCCTCCCCCTTCCTCCTCCTCCTCATCTTCCTCCTCCTCCGCCTCATCGCCACCATCATCCTCATCCATCTTATATATTATCATCTCCCTCTCCCGTAAGGGCAGTCGGAAGTTGACGATGGTGAACATATGATGATGATGCCGATGTCGATGATGATGATGCTGCTGCTGCTGATGATGATGATGATGATGGTGATGTGGATGATGTTGATGATGGTGATGATGTTTATGATGTTTTGTGCGCACAGTTCGCGTCAGTAACAGACCGCGCGACATAAACCCGACAAACAAGAACGCGAACTTGCTAACGCACAAGCGCGCCACAAGCCGCAAACCACAAACACCGCTAAATAGATGTGGAAAGTGCACTTAAGTATTAGGCTAGCACTCCAAGTCCTGCGCGAAGAATTGAGCGCTGTGGCAACACTTGAACTTCACCCGGCCTAGCCTAGCAATCGCCGATCCTCTGGGATGGAGATCGCGGAGCACCAAGTCAACCAAGGCAGATACTTCGCGTTCGAGCATCCACTCTACGCGTCGTCTTGGGGCTCGTTCGTCGTTCGCTGTGTCTCGTCGCTCCCGGGGGTTAGGCGGACCCGAGTCGACATGTGCAGTTTCGGGATGCAGGTGGACAGTCGAGGACTGAATAAGAAGCCTACAGGACTACTGTCCAACCACCCGCTTCTCCTCCAGCGTCTGGAGGGGCACCTCTGCACCGGGGGACATCCGCATGCGGTCCTTGAAGGGGGCTCGATCACCACCAAGGCGAGTCGCTATCCTCTCCAGTTTTCCCGAACCGTGGCCAGAGCCGTGGCGGAGTACTGGGCGGGGGCCCCCGTTCGGAGTAAGGCGGCTTGGGCAGACCTCGTTGAGCATGACTACCCGGAAGGGGAGGTCGGGCCAGCCGAGGGGGAGAGCGAGGTCGTCTCGAGCGAGAGCGAGGACGAGCCTGAGACTCGACCGACATCGAAAGGAGGCAAGACCACTTTCGAAGAGATCGAACCTAGTGAGGACGAGAAGAGATTAATATACAAGCTCCACGTGAACATGGGGCATCCCGAGGTCAGAAAGTTTGCGAGGGTGCTCAGGGCTGGAGGAGCGAAGCGCCGACTCGTGCGCTGGGCCAGTACCAAGTTTCACTGCTCCGAGTGTGCGGAAAGGGCCCGATCGGGCCTTCATCGAAGGGTGGCGCTCCCACGCACGTTTAGGTTCAACCACATTGTGGGAGTGGACCTCATATACTTGGAGTTCCAAGGGGTGACGAGGCCATATCTCAACATTGTGGACCACGGGTCCAACCTTCAAGTGATGGTTCGAGTCTCCTCAGCGACGGCCTCAGAGGTGTGGTCGGAGTTCCTTCGAGCGTGGATTAGACCTCTGGGAGCCCCCCAGTTCCTGATCTCGGACGGGGGTTCGGAATTTGGAGCGCGTTTCGCCCGCGGTCTTGAGCAGTGGGGGGTGTGCCATCACGTCTGCGACGCAGACTCCCCCTGGCAAAACGGAAGGGTTGAACGCCATGGGGGGTGGGTCAAGGAGCGAGTGCGCTCGGAGCTGGAGGCGGGGTCTTTCGTGCCGGAGACGATCGAAGAGCTCGATGACCTCATCACCGAGCTGGTTGCTCATAAGAACCGCTTCTGGCACCGCGGAGGGTTCTCCCCCCTCCAACTCGTTTTCGGAGAAAACCCCCGCCTCCCCCATGACATCTTCTCCGACGACCACCGGGGGCTTCCTGGCTGGCAGGATCTCATTCGCCCTTCGGCCGAGCAGGACGAGGCCGGGGCCGAGTTTGCGAGAGCGCAGCAGATTCGGGCCGAGGCTCGACGGTTGGCGATGGAGACGACATCTCGCGAGAAGATCAGCCGCGCCTCGAGGGCGAAGCCGCCAGTCGTTCAGAGGTACACTCCGGGGCAGTGGGCGTTCGCGTGGCGACACTTTTCCCGCACGTCCTCCAGAGCCGACGCCCTCGGCCGTCGGAGAGACGGGTGGTGCGGTCCGGGGGTGGTCGTTCTTAGTGAAGGGGGGGCCGTGTGGGTGGCCGTTAGGGCTCGTTTGTGGAAGTGTAGTCAGGAGCAGCTGCGACTGGCCAGTCCCGAGGAGGAGTACGGACTTCAGTTAGCCCAAGACCCCCAGTGGCAGGAGCTTCTCCTTGCCTCGCGCACTAAGCGAGTTTCGGCTGTCGATGTGCAGAGAGAAGGCCCCCCTCCCGACGACTCGCTCGACGAACCCGCGATCATGGACCCCGACCCGGGACCGAGGATCCCGGGGCCGGCGGCGGTTCCCCGGGAGGAGATCGGGCCCGAGGAAAGGAGCTCTCGGCCCAATCCTTCTCGGGTCGGGCCCATGGGCCTTCCGAGGCCACCTCGCTCGAGGGGGGGGGATCTCGAGCCGGATCCGTGGTGGCTCAGCCGGGCTCGAGACTGCCCTCAATTCCGGAGACTCGAGAGCCGTCCGAGATGGCCAGGTCGATCACCCCTCCTACCGCTCCTCCTTCTCCTCGCCGGGATGAGAGGGATGAGGATGGTCCGGGAGAGTCCAAGAGTCCGACGGACGCCCACGGACCGCCTGGAGAGGCGACGAGCGGGAACGGGGACTCGGCTATCCCACCTCCTCCCGCTCCTGTCTCCTTGCCTCCCGCTCCCACCCCGGCCGAGGGGAGACAGAGTCGAACGAGGCTGAGGCAGCCATCCGACGTGCCCCCGTGCATTGCGCGAGCCCGGGCCGAGAGCTGCCCGCCCGAGATGAAGCGGGCCAAGACGGAGGGAGGCTCCGACTCCTCGGCGCCCGCCCCGCCCGAGGTACCGAGCCCGGAGGGGACCTCTCTGCTTCCTCCCTCGCCCGAGGTCGGTGGTGGCGGTGACAGTCCAGGGCCAGGACCCTCCCAGGAGCGTCCTCCTATGATCTCGGGAAGTGAGCCAGCCGCCTCTGTTCGTGACCGTGTGAGAGCGATTGAGGGACGTGGTCGATCGAGATCCCCTAGCGGCACCGGGTTTGAGGGGGCCACTGAGGATTTTCGGCTGGCGGCCGAGCGGGGGGGCGTTAGGGTTTTCCCCGTGCAGTCGAGCTGGACCGGGGTCTGCGAGGACGGCGGCACTTTCGCCACGGGTCGAGGGGCCGAAGTTTCTCTGAAAAAGCTTTCTCCGGCCGAGCGGGCTAAGTTCAGTGCCTCGGACCAGAAGGAATGGGCGGCTATGATGGGGACCGGGGCCGTTCGAGTCGTTCCTCCGGCTAGGGCGAAAGTCATCCGACGTGAGCTTCCGGACAGGATTATCTCCAGCCGGATGGTTCGCAGGTGGAAGCCGGTGGAAGGAACGTTTGCCGAGCCGGAGGCAAAATCGAGGTGGTGCGTGCACGGCCATCGTGACCCAGACTCGGGCTCGCTGGCAGTGTACGCGCCAACTCCCCAGACCTCGTCGATCATGATGTTTCTGCAGGTCTCAGCCAACCTGCATCAGTTTCTGGACATAGCCGACGTTAAGAACGCCTTCTGTCAGTCCAATCCCATGCAGCGTGCTGCAGGCCAGATCTTCGTTGAGCCCTGCGAGGGGATAGACTTGGAGCCGGGGGCCCTCATCGAGCTTCTGGTGAATGTGTATGGGCTGGACGACGCCCCAGTGGCGTGGAGGCGCACGGTTGTTAGCTATCTAGAGCAGAATGGCTTCGTCCGAAGCCTGTTGGAACCGTGCTGGTGGATGCGCTACGGGTCCCAGGGCCAGATCCTCAACATGATGTTGCTAGAAGTAGATGACTTCATGATCGGCAGCTGCGACTCGACCTCGAGAGCCTGGGTCCGGCAGTTGCTGGAGGCCAGGTTCAAGTTCGGTAAGTGCAGGGACTGCCACGCGAGTCCAGTGGACTTCGCCGGACGGCGGATCACGCTTGGGGAGCAGAAGATAACCGTTGATCAAGAAAAATACATCCTCGAGGAGATTCGGCCCCTGAGCTTAGCCAGGGGGAGGATGTCCCGTAGTGACTCCCCACTCGAGCCAGACGAATTTCGAGCACTCAGGTCCCTGGTATATAAGTTTAATTGGGTCGGCAGGGAATCCAGGCCGGAGGCCGCAGGCATCGCTTCGATCCTGGCCAGCCGTTTGAAGAGCGCGACGATTTACGATGTTTCCTGTGCCAACAAGTTGGTCAAACATCTTCGGACGACGGCCTCTCGAGGCCTGACGATTTGGAGCCTGGACCCGGACCGTATGGCGTTTGTGTCGTTTTCAGACGCCGGGGGAGTAGGAGCTGACATCAAGATGAATGATGACTGGGGGCTCCCGGCCGACCCAACCCAGGGGGCTTGGCTGGTGCTGGCCACTGACAAGTCTGTGCTGTTGAACAGCTCGGTCAAGGCGTCATTCCTGGGCTGGAGGAGTAGTAAGCTACGACGTAAGGTCCCGTCCACCCTGGCCGGGGAAACCCAGGCATTGTCCGCCGCCGTGGCGGAGGTGGAGTACCTTCAAGTGCTCTACAGGGACGTGATGTTCCAGGACGTGGACGTCCCTGAGTGCAGGAGGGCCTCAGGGCCCTTCACCACCGTGCTTCGTAGGGATTGCAAGCTGGGGTCCCGGGAGAACCAGGTGCACGTCGTAGATGCAAAGTCCATCTACGACACGATGTTGAAGGAGGGGAACGCCAGCGCCAAGGACAGGCGCACTGCACTGGACCTCGCAATCATTTGCGAAGCACTAGAACGAGCGCGCGGAAGCGTGCGATGGATCCCACACGGCAGGATGCCGGTAGATCCACTGACAAAGGATGACATCACCAAGAGCAATGCCGCCCTGGCCGACCTCATGACTCGAGGCCGGCTCATCCTGGTGGACGAGAGCTCCGAGCTGGATCGCCGCCGAGCGGCGCCAGAGCTCAAGGATCGCTCCCAGCTGGCGTCTAGAAGGCAGTTGGCCCGGAGTCAGAACATGCTGTCGTGGCAGGAGTTCCTGGACCAGGAGCTCTACCAGGTAGGTGGTGGTGGTGGTGGTGGTCCTATCTCCCCCCTTTCCTCTCCCCCTCGGCCGGACGGTCCTCCCGGCCTACCTCCACCATCATTTCAATAGTTTTCCATTGTTGCTCTCATTCTCACCTTGTTTTCTTGAATGCGGCCGTCCTGGGGGACGGAGGCTTCCATAGAAAGCCGCCACCGCGTACTGCGCTTTTCCGCGAATGGGTGGTCACAGTTCTCCTGACATGGGGAGAGCTGAACCTAGAAGAAAGTTTGACCAGTGTTGCAGTGAGGCAGATTTTCACTGATAGGTTCAGCGTCAGGAGTTTCTGTCCGTGACCAATGTGGCTCAAGGGTAAAACACCTAGTCTGTCTCCGTCTGCCACAGGTGGTGGTGGTGGTGGTGGTGGTGGTGCTGGTGGTGGTGGTGGTAGTAGTAGTAGTAGTACTATTAGCAGTAGTAGTAGTAGTAGTAGTAGTAGTAGTAGTAGTAGTAGTCGTAGTAGTAGTCGTAGTAGTAGTCGTAGTAGTAGTAGTAGTAGTAGTAGTAGTAGTAGTAGTAGTAGTAGTAGTAGCAGTAGCAGTATCAGTAGCAGTAGCAGTAGCAGTAGTAGTAGCAGTAGCAGTAGCAGTAGCAGTAGTAGCAGTAGTAGTAGTAGTAGTAGTAGTAGTAGTAGCAGCAGCAGCAGCAGCAACAGCAGCAGCAGCAGCAGTAGTAGTAGTAGTAGTAGTAGCCCGCGCCGACGCCCTGGCCTGCCAAGACGCACGCCGACTCGCCTAGTCACGATGCGGCGCCTCTTCGCGAGGCTTTGGCGGCGAAAGCTAAGGCGAAGGATGAGGCGCGTGCGAAGGCCAGCGGTGCTTCCGCGGCCGACGCACCCACTTCCAAAGCAAGGCCGACGCAGCGCCCTGGCCAGCAGGTGAGCGTGTCGGAGAGCGACGACGAGGAGTTCGACATGATGTCCGAGGCGGCGACCTTTCGGACGGCGCCGACACTGCCCACGGGATCAGTGACGCCCGCCGAGGACGCCGAAGGAGGCGGCGGTGCGGGGGCCGCCCCCAGTGCCGCCGCCTCCGATGGCGCCTCGGAGGGAGGCCCCACGGCGACGGCTGAGGCGCCCGCTGAGGCCTGAGCGATGCCCACGTCGGCGGTGGTGCCAGTGACGACGGCCGCCCTGGCAGCGGCAGCCACTTGCGCCAACTTCACCACGGAGCAGCGCCGTGGGTTGGACGCGACCACCCTTGCGCTCCACGGCCTCCAGCTGAGGGGGCAGGCTGTGGGTCGGTGGCCGAGGTGCGCGCAGCGACGCCGACGGCGGTCGCTCCGTGGACGACGGGGCCGCCAGCGAGGCCCCGAGTGCTGCGACCACGGGTGCCCTCGGCGGTCATGGAGGCGACCGCCGCCGCCGACGCAGCAACAAGGCCGTCTACGGCCAGGCCCCCCAGCCGAGCGGCGGCACACCAGCCGCGCTCGAAGACGCCGAGATGATTGCGGAGGAGGACTACGCCGAGGCGGGCTACGTCCACTGCGCGGGTGCGTACTGGGTCCCGCCGCAGCGCCTGGGCTGGTGTCGGAGGTGCACGGAGCTGGACGACTGGAAGATCATGGCGGTGGAGTACGTGGACGAGCTCAGTTGTGGGGAGATGCGCCGTCATGCGGAGGCCAAAGAATGCAATCAGCAATGCCCCGAGCTGAGGAAGGGCAAAGAGGGGCAGTACAAGCTGTGCACGTGCTCGCGCTGCGTGGCGGCGACGCAGAACATCGCCGAGCACGAGGCCGCGACGCGCGCAGCGCGCTCGAACAAGGGCCCAGGCTCCATCGACCACGCCGCCAAGCGAGTGGCGAAGTTCCGTTCGATCTTCGACTACATCAAGGAGGGCATGGACGTGCTGGTGGGATTCGCGCTCTCCGAGGGAGGCTTGCTTGCCCCGCGGAGGTCAACGGGGGGCGTGGGGGTGGGCATCGACCCCGAGAGCACGGGCGCCCCCCCCAGCCACGGAAGCGGTGGCGGAGGAGGTTGGTCGCCCGATGGCGATGGAGGCGGGGGCGGTGCCGGGGCCGCCCCGTGCGCCACCCCCGCCCCTCGAGGAAGAACCTCCCCGTGACGAAGAGAGCGACCCCCAGCCCGACGTCGATGCTGAGGACCGGGAGCACCAGCTGACTGACGTCAAGACCGTGGAAGAGGTCACGGACATCGAGCCCCTGCTGCGGCTCGGCCTCTCCAAGAAATCGCTGAAGCGTATGGCGCGGGCCTATGGCGTCCTCGTATTCGAGGCCATGCGCACCCGCATGCTGGGGGGCCTGGGGCCCATCCTGGAGAAGAAGGAGGACGTGGTGAGGGGCGCAGAGGCGCAGGGCGGGGTCCAGACGTGGCTCGACGCGCTGAATGAGGAGGCCGAGGAGGACGTGTGAAGGCCGAAGAAGGGCCTCCTGGAAGCCTCGGGGATTGCGGACGCACACCTGGGACACAAGCGTGCTTGGAAGGAGGGGTGCCAGGGCAACGCCGCGGCGCAGGGGGCCTACCGCCGCATGGGCGACTACGCGGACCAGTTCTACCGTGGCAAGGGCTTCACGTTCAACATGTACTACAAGTGCTCGGCCAACAAGACCTGGGACAATCCCAGGGGATGCTGCTCGGTGATCCGATCGGGTCGCTGGTCACAGCTGCTCTCCTGCGCGCAGCAGGCGGCGGGGGAGACGGGCCGGCGCTGGTACTGCCACTGCGGTGCGCGCTACTCGACCTCCTGCGGCGTCTGCATCGAGTTCATAGAGGAAGAGTTGAACCCGCCACGTGCGTACTGCATGCGCGCGGAGCACCCCGCGGAGGACATCCGTGACTTGAAGGCCCTGTTGCGCTACGACAAGCTCAAGAGGGAGGAGATGCCAGTGTTCAGCGCGGTGGACCTCCTGAAGTACCTGCCCAAGGTCGAGCCGCTGGCGGTGGGCGCCGTCTTCAAGCGCCACGCTCCACACCAGCCACAGTGGGAGGGCCACTATGCGCTGATGGAGGGGCTCTCCTGGGAGAGCCTGACCGAGTTCAAGTGGACCGACCTCTACGCGCAGGTCGCCTGGGGACTGAACGACCCAGAGTGGGCGGGCTACAGCAAGAAGGCGCGGAACAAGGCCAAGAGGGAGCGCCTGGAGATGGCGCGCAGGGAGCTGGCGCTCTACGAGCGCCGCCACAACCTGCGTGAGGGCAGCCTCACGGGCGGCGGGGGTGGCGCAGGGGTCGCCCCGCGTGCCGCCCCCGCCCGCGCCGCCAGCGCACCCCCGCGGGTGGGCCCCCGGCAGCCAGGACCCGCCACCGCCGCCATTCGGGGCCCCGCCAGCGGCCATCATGGCCCCGCCGCCGCCGCCGCTGACGGCGCCCCCTGGGGCGCCGCCACCACCGACGGACCCGCCGCCGCCGACGGACCCGCTCCCGCAGCAGATCCCAAATGTTGCAGCCCTGAACGCGGCCCTCGGCGAAGATCTCGAGCGCCAGATCTTTGGGCCCTCAGAGCAGGCAGGCGGCAGTGGCGACCTCGGAGGGGAGGTGCAGGCGCTGCCGTCGCAGGTCTTCGCAGCCGTTGCGCAGGGAGCAGGCCAGCCGGCCTGAATAATGAAGCCCAGCAGGTTCCATGGCCGCGACAGGCCGCGTGAGTCCATGCCAAGATTTCTTGCCTGCCACTTTCAGTAGTGCGGCGTGCCTACAGTGGCGCCCCCCTCGCGTGGCAACACCAGTGGCTTTAGCCTCTGCTCTGCGTGCGGTCATCCGTGCGCCGAGCTACTCTGGCCCGCCAACTAGCTTGCCATCTTGGCCTCCTCTCACGCTCACTTGCGCTCGTGAGCCTCGCTGGCGGTGCTGGGGCCGCCCCGTGTGCTGCCGCGACGCCGTTGGGCGCCTTGCCATTTTGGCTTGCCATCCTGGCCCCCTCTCGCGCCCTCCCGCGCTAGTTGGCCTCGATGGCGGTACTGGGGTCGCCCCGCGTGCTGCTGCACCGCCGCTGGCGCTTCATCTTGGGCCGTGGGGACCAGCCGCCCTCGGTCGAGCGCCTGCCCCGCCCTTGGCTTGCCATCCTGGCCTCTTCTCGCGTCTTCTCGCGCTAGTTGGCCTGGATGGCGGTACTGGGGTCGCCCCGTGTGCTGCTGCACCGCTGCTGGCGCCTCGCTTTGGGCCGTGGGGGCCAGCTTCCCTCGGACCAGCGCTCGGCGCTGCATGCGCGTCAGACCCGCCCTTTCACCCGGAAGAGGTGCCCGCTACATGCTGGCAATGAGGCAGCCGCAAGGACGCTCTCCCCAAGGTGGATGGGCCGTGGTGATGTGGTGCACGAGACCGCCAGTAGTAGTAGTGGTCGTAGTAGTAGTAGTAGTAGTAGTAGTAGTAGTAGTAGTAGTAGTAGTAGTAGCAGTAGTCGCAACAGCAGTAGTAGTAGTAGTAGTAGTCGTCATAGGCATCGTCGTCGTATTACTATTACTAGTAGTAGTATCAAAAGTAGTCGTATAGTAATGCAAGTAGTAGTAGTGATCGTAGTAGTAGTAGTTTTAGTGGAGGTAGTAGTAGTAGTAGTAGCAGTAGTAGCAGTAGTAGTAGTAATAGTAATAGTAGTAGTAGTAGTAGTAGTAGTAGTAGTAGTAGTAGTAGTAGTAGTAGTAGGGCTAACCGGGGGATGGTGGCCGGGGCGGCGTGGGGGGGGGGCGCGGGCGGGGGGGCGCGGGGGGGCGCGGGGGCGCGGGGGGGCGCGCGGGGGCGCGGGGGGGCGCGCGGGCGCGCGAGGCGCGCGGAGCGTGCGGGGCCTCCTGGGAAGCCGTCTTAGGTTTCCTGAGAGGCTTTTTGGGTATCCTGAGAGGCCTCTTGGGTATCCTGGGAGGCTCCTTGGGCCTCCTGAGAGGCCTCATGGGCCTCTCGAGAGGCCTCTTGGGCCTCCTGAGAGACCTCTTGGGCCTTCTGGGAGGCCTTTGGGGCTTCCTGGGGGGCCTATTAGGCTTCCTGGGAGGCCTATTGGGCCTCCTGGGAGGCCTCTTTGGCTTCCTGAGGCCTCCTTGGGCCTTCTGGGAAGCGCCTTGGGCTTCCTGCGAGGCCTCTTGGGCCTCCTGAGACGCCTCTGGGGCCTCCTCAGAGGCCTCTCGGGCCTCCTGAGAGGCCTCTTGGGGCTCCCGGGGGTCCTCCTGGGAGGCCTCTTGGGCCTCGTGGGAGGCCTCTTGGGCCTTCTTGTGTGTGAATCCCCCTACTTTCCTCCTATCTTGCTCATATCCATCGCCCCTCTTGGCTCGGATGACAGGTACTCGATACTTGGAGGTACGTTGGGTAAAACCATCGTCCCTCATCGTCTACCGACGGACACTCGGGGGTGGGGTCGGTCCATTGGTCCTCCTCACCCTCACACAGGTTATCAGCCTTCTCTTTTATATCCGACATCGCGTCCAACCTGCGCCCCGACCTGACGACATCGGACTAGTTATGCGAGATGACGGCACGACACCAGTCGTCCGTCCTCCCGCATGATGAGTCGTCGCCGTCAGTCGCGCGCAACTTGGATGCTGATATGTCCGATATTCTAGGAGCTTCCCCCAATTTTGCGGCCCGCATGGCCATCTCTCCAGGAACCGACGGATTGGACGAAGCTATGCCCCCACCCAGTGCAGCGCAGTCAATGCAGCGGGAAACCGCAGCAATGCCAGCGTTGCCCACCCAGGCGGCACTTCAGCTCCACGCTATGCAAGCTGAGTTGCAACAGCTTCGTGCCTTGCATGCTCATAGCGTTTCCGCACCCCCACTTCCTATTGGAGATCAGACCCCCCTACAGCAGCGATTCTTACACGCCGCTCCAGGGCTCACGCCTCAATTCCCCACCCTTCATACCACATCTGACGTCCCTCCCGCAGCACTGCACCAGTCAGCGCGGCGGGAAACCGCAGCCCCGCCACAAACAGCGCAGCGGGCCACCGCAGCACCGTCCCAGACAGTGCAGCGGGATACCGCAGCTCCACACATGCCTACACCTTCCTCCCCTCCGAGAGAGAGAGGCACAGGCACACGAAGGTGGGGCCATGGGACGCCCGAACAAACAGGGATTGAACAGGGACAGGTTTATGAGCGAGTCCGTGAATTCGAAAACCGTACTTCTGACCATGGCCCTAGTCGCCGTGCTCATTCTAAGAGCCAAGCTCCCAGGCGTGGCCCCGAACAGTACATTATTCGAGACGATCGCGGCAGTAGGAGTCCATCTGTCCGGGGGGTTCGTATTAGGCCCCATAGTTCCCCAGCCGCAAACCGACATAGGGAGGCTCTGCCAATGCAAGACATGGCTGAGCTACGAGATCACGTGCACACATACGTTGAATATCAAACTAGCCTCGTCCACAAGGCTGTGGCCTCTGATACCGCCGTCCTCCGGAGTGACCTCCAACAGGGTCTTTCGATCCTGGACGCTGCCGTCCAAGAGGACCGTCGGATCATGCAACAGCTGATGCAGCGTCTCGATACACAACGAGATCGCGAGACTAACGAACTTGTGGCCGTCAAGTCCGACTTCGATCGACTTGAAGCTAGCGTCATTCAGATTCGTCAACACAACGATGAACGTGCACGCATTCTTCGCGAAGAGCTGCGAGAAGTCGCGGGCACAGCTTCAGGTGCCTTCGGAGCGCCTTCCACCGCACTACAAGGTCATATTGCCACGATCCGTGGTGAAACGGAAGCTGCAGCACGTGAGCTGCACGATTATACACGCTCCGTTCAGCAAGATTTGTATGGCAAGTTATGTGAGGCCGAGAACGCTTTCCAAGCTCAACTCTCTTCCTGTCAGGTTCAACATGTACCACAGCTTCTATCCAGAGTCCACACTCCCGAGCAGACCGTAGCTGAGCTGCAGGTCGCACGGGCTCATACTGCGCAGGTGAGTCCCACTGCTACGGTGACCAACCCCGACGTGACGGCAGCTGTTCTACAGACCGTCCGAGCGGAGGTGGCCCACTTGCAAAGGCAGCTGCAGGATTCTGTGGCCGAGAGGGATGCCGAGTCAGCACGCGCGAATGCGCGCCTGGATCAAATGAACGCTGAGATGGCTCGTCTTGCTAACGAGAATGTTGACCTGCGTACTCTAATTGTCAATCTTACTACCCACAATAAGGATGACGTTCGATTCCTCACAGACACTCAGAAACATCAACACGCTGAATGGGAAGTATTGTCTGATTGTGTCGCAAAACTGCAAGCAGACAACACCACGCTTGAGCAAACAATACAAGATCACATCGCGGACGCAGCCAAACATACACCTGATACCGGCTATCGCCGCCCCTCCCCTGACGCCGCTGCTCGCGATGCGGGGGGTTCTACTGGGGCCGCTTCCAAGCCGACACTTCCTCAGGCAGGAACTGGTGCTGACGAGCAGCGGGGAACCGCAGCCCAGCCTTCTGCCCCTGAGACAGCTGCAGACAATGCTAGCTTTCGAACACACTCTCCCATTAATATAGGTACACTCGGCTCCAACGTTGCGCAATCCCCGTATAATGCTGGCGGGTCACTACTTCCTGCCACAGTCAAAGAAAGTGACCGTGTTCGGGTCCCAGGCTTCCCTAAGATCACAGGAGTCGCCGATTGGATGAACGGAGTCCGCAAGGGTTTCAGAAACGCCTCTGGACGCCCAGCTCAGGCGTACGCCTTCATCATGGTAGCGGAGAACCCTGAGATGACTTTTGAGGATCTCGCCGACAGCGGCGACTTCGAGAGCCTCGACTGTAAGTTAGCTGACGCTCTTCTCGAGATCCTCCCACATGAGTTAAGATTGCAAATGAAGCTGTTAGAGGACGTTGAACACAAAGCCAAGCGCATGCTTAAAGGACGTCAGGTATATCAGAAGATTATCCGTTCATTTGACGTCACCGTTGCCGAGGATCACCTTCACGACTTTGATCGCATTAAGAATCTACGCATGCACGGAGACGATCTCCAGCGTTTCATCGTCGAATGGGATCGATTACTATTGGCTCTTAACAAACTACCCGAGATGTACATCATGGAATCCCTCTTTCGTACTCAGGTTCAGAGACATCCTTGGATGAAAGAAGACATGAGCAAATACAACAAAGCCAGGGCTGGAGCCAAAGATGAGAACGGAGAGGAGATCAAGACATACAATTGGCTCCATCAAAGAGTTTACGACGTTCTTGATTTACACAAGCTACAGAAGAATCAATACAGCATGCAAAAAGAATCGCGGGACACCGTTGCCCCTGCCAAGACTAAGACCAAACAATCAAGCCGCAACTCACATTGCGTCCCTTTCTTCAAGGGCAAAGGGTGTCCCCGTCCAGATACATGTAAGTTTTTGCACACTGCTGAAAAGAAACCGCCGCCCAGACGCCACCCGTCGTCTCGTGATCCTCCCAGGAATCGCCAATCATCTCAACATCGTAGAGACGCTCGAGGCAGCGCCTCTGGCGCGGCTACTTCGAGGCCTCCAGCTGCCAGGTATTTTTGCTACGATTTCGCAAAGGGTAATATGTGTCAGCGCACTGGTTGCAACCGGCACCACGTGCATCCTTGCGTCTTCTATCAGAAGGGCAATTGCACCAACGGGGATACCTGCAAATTTGCCCACTATAAAAATGGCTTCAAGACGCCGCCTCGCAGCCCCAGCAGGCCCAGAAGCGAACAGAGGTTCCCCTCCCGAAGCCCAGGTGGTAGACGCTGGTCGCAGAGATCACGATCTTTCACCAGGAGTCCGGGGGGCAGGGCTTACTCCAGGAGTCCGGGGGGCAACCGTCGTTTCTCAACGAACACTCGACAGCCCTCCAAGAGCCCAGGTGGCACTCGCTGGTCCCAGAAGGACTCGCGATCGCCGTCTCGTTCGTCTCAGCGGCAAGGCCGATCACGTAGTCCAGGCGGTACAAGATGGTCTCAGAGAGATTCACGATCTGGCTCCCGTTCCAGTCGGACATCGCAGTCCAGTCAACGACAGCGCTCTCCCGCTCGGAACACCAACCGAGTGTACGTGATACGCGAGAAGATCCTCGCAGTTTCACCTACACATGGTATCTCAAAGGCCCAGATTCTCAAGACCAAACCGCCTGCGACGACATCGACACCAAAACTAAAGGTTCGCTGGAACCTTGCTGCTACCGATATCGACTTTTTCACGGTTCGACGTAAGATGAGACCGTATCGGGAGTCACCAAACAAAGGCGGTGCTGTCCACGTTCCAGATCCAATACCCGATTGGTGGTGGATCCGTTCTCAGGCTCATCTGACACGCGCCCAGGAGAATGCATTCGCCCTCATACGGAGGCTGGACGACGACGAGGACATCCACTTCGATTATTGCTACGTCGCAATTCCACAGGAGGACGTGCTGCTCCACACATATGCCACGGCGCAGCAGGCAACTGCAGCACCAGAGCAGCAGGAAACTGCAGCTTCGTCGCGGCAGGAAACTGCAGCCAGCGCCCCTCCAACAAAGGACACGGTAGCAATATCGCGTTCTTTCGTCCTTGATAGCGGTTCGGCATTACACATTTCAGATAAAGCCGACATGACAGAATCCGAGAAAAAGGGCATTCGCATTGGACGAGAACACATTTTGGAAACCGCCAATGGCGAGAGAATCGTCAACCAACATGTACGTGTCAAAATCCCAGCACTCGGCATCGAGAAAGACACCCTGGTCATGGATAATTGCCCGTCCGTTTGGTCCATGGGTCGTCTTGTCGAGGAAGATGATTGGGATATACATTGGAACAGAAGAATTGGATGCGTACTAACACCCCCACATGGCCAGCCTAAACAGGCTGTGGTACATAACTTTATTCCACAGATCAATATCGACCACATGCATGATGCTCCGCCACCTCCACCGACCCCCTTGTATTCCGCGAGGCGACACACGAAGGAATGCCCACGCCGACGCGTCAGGACATCATGCTGCGGAGTGATCCTGCCACAGTGGAAAAGCATGTCTCACAGGGACTGTGGTCGTGGTCGCTTTCAGACCTTTCCCATCGACCCCGCAGAGGAGACCCCCACTAAAGGCCCATGCTGGTGTTACACCCTCGAGGTTCTAAATAAACCCTCGTGCAGCGGTGACCCGCAGCAGGGCCCTGAGTGCGCTCTCCCTGTCGTCGAGAGACCGAGCATTGACCCCAGTCATTACTTGACTCATTCTCCCAAACACCCAGATTGTGAGATATGCGCTCGAGCTTTGATTCGCAACAAGCCTTGCAAAAGAAAACATAAGATACGTTCAGATCTCGAGAAAAACGAAGATGATTCTACTTATGAGGCGTTCGTACCGAAGAAATTTGGAGATTCCTTGACAGCAGATCATATCATTATTGGAGATGATGAGGCCACTGGCAGGCTGAAGGAAAGGTGTGCTCTTGTTGTCCTAGACAAGCACACGGGCACCATGATGGCCTATCCAGCATTGCACAAGGATGCCGAAACCACCAAACTTAGTCTGACGAAATTTGTCGCCCCCAATGATGAGGTTAAACATATTTATACCGACAATTCCAAAGAACTCATCAAAGCATGTGCCACACTTGGCTGGCGCCATGATACCAGCACGCCACACCGACCTCAGACTAACGGGACTGTAGAGCGTGCTGTGCAGCGCGTGGTCAAAGGCACAAAGGCTGTCCTTATGGCTTCTGGTCTGGGACATGAATGGTGGTGCGAGGCTATGCAATGTTTCTGTAATGCCACCAACTTCTCTCTGTCTACTACCGGTACCGCATCTTCCGATCCAAATAAGGCGGAACTTACGCCATATGAGATTCGCTTCGGAGAGTCATTCAATGGACGTACAGTACCCTTTGGCTCCAAAGTATATTGGAAATGCCTGTACCCGGAACTCAACACAGATAGTGATGGCAAGAAATTCACGAAGACGACACGCGAGGGATTGTTCATGGGTTATCATATGCATGCTGGCGGACGATGGTCTGGAGATTACCTAGTCGTCGACACCGCCACATATGCCAAATACCCAGACAGCACCCATTGTCACGTTCATCGTGTCAAAGATATCGTCGTACCAGCTAAACTTGAGTTCCCAGTCGCTGACGGCGTTCTTACTCATCATAACCCGCCCATGCACGAGTCCATTGCAGATGAGGCCAAAATACCTCTCGGCGACTGCTTGGACCCCATGCGCAACGATGCCCCACGACTCAGCAACTACCCTGTGGACTGGGACGACCCTGCTCATGCGCCGATGCAGGGGGAAACCTCAGCCGTCGCAGAGGCAGAATTACCAACCGCCCCTGCGGCAACTCCAGACTATTGGGAAGTACGTGATGCTACGATTCTTCGTCACATATGTACCCCACGTTTGCAGTTGTTTATCCCTACGGACGCCCCAGAAGGGCTACCGGTACCATTGGAAAAGTTCGATGTAATTCGTGAATTTGAAACTACATCGACATTCCAGGGACAGGACAAGTTCAGAGACACATGGGATGGAGTCAGTGAGAGCGATCATCGAGCCCTGGGAGAACCCTGGACAGGCACCGTGCGATTTTACTATGCTCCAGAATACACTTCCGATGGCAAAATTAAATCAATGGGACGTGATACCAAAATACAGAAAACTACTAGGCCCGATCACTGTCTCGTGGAGTACTGGAAGTGTCTTTCTGGTCGCCAGCGCGATCGCGAACGTGCATTCGGTAAGCTGGTTTCCGAAGCTCGTGCTCGCCGACATGAGGCAACTCTGAAGACCTGGTCTCGTCAGGATAACAACGCCAAAACACTTAGAACAACACGCTCGGATGGACCGAAATGGGACCGTGTCGAGCGTCGAATCACTCTTGACACGCACACCGGAGACACGATCCGAGATGAACAAGTCAAGGGCGTCACAGACAAAACTATTTTGTACGCCCCTGTCCCTGGTGGTCCCCGAGACATTACTACGGTGCTGTATTATTTACCCGATAATGAGCACCGGGAAACCAGTGCATCGTCATCATCGCCGGCTAGAGCTGCAGTGGCGATCGCATCACCGACAAACATTGAACACGATGGTCCATCATTCGGTGCTTTGAATCCACTTTGTCTCACACTGAAACCGACCTTCGCGCAGTTTGTCCGGCAGAGAAAGGTTTCTGGTTTTGTTGATGCTCCTATCATGGCCGTCCTTCCCAAAGACACGCCTGATCAGCCACATCGTGAGCGTCATGACACTACCTCATATGCACTGGTAACCCAGAGCCTCAATAAAAAGCAAATAGCAGCAGAACCACGCGCTCAGGCCGCTCTCCGTGGAGAATATGATCGCCTTCGCGCACAGACCACATGGATGGAAGACACCGTCGCTGAACGCGCCGATGTCAAAGCGCAGGCCATTAAGGAGGGCAAGGACATTCATTTTGCGCATTTACTCGAACTCGGAACTGTGAAGCATTCCGAACTCCCACCTGAACAGCGCAAATACAAAGGTCGCGTTGTCTGCCAGGGAAATACTATGAAAGATCAAACAGGCCTGGCAGCGGTTTTCGCTGATGCCGCATCCAGCGCATCACATATTGAGGCGTCAAAGCTCGTTGATGCTGTCGCACACATGCCCGGTTACAATGGTGGCCAGAGTGATGCACCATCAGCATACACGCAGGCGCTGTTGTACGGTGATGGCAGAATTGACCCAGTCGATACATGGATCAGCCTCCCACCGGCACGTCGACCAGCATCATGGGCTAAATACAAAGACCCAGTGTGCCGACTCCGTTTGGCTCTCTATGGTCATCCTCTTGCTGGCGTCTTTTGGGAGAGACACTGCAAGACATGCCTTGAGAGCAAAGGATTCGTTCCTATGCAAGGATGGGAATGCATTTGGACCCACCCTAAACTTGGATTGGTGCTTTCTGTATACGTCGACGACTTCAAGCTGGCCGGCCCAAAAGACAACCTAGAAGCTGGATGGAACCTCATCCGGGACAGTGGCATCAAGATCGATCCGCCCACCAAACTTGATCAATATCTCGGTTGCGGACAGGCTCCATATACAGTATCAGACATCGAGTTCAACAAACGTATGGAGACCATTCGTCCTTTACTGCCTCAAGCGCAGCGGGACACCGCAGCCTACAAAACTGCCAAAGATGTCCGTGGCGTTCGATATAATATGAGCGGGTATATTGATCAATGTATCGATCGCTACCTTGAGGTTGCTGCTACCATTCCAGACAATCCGAAAATGAAGTTCCGAGACCTACCCGTCTCCGAAACCCCTGGGATCGAGGACTCCGCCTTCACAGAAGCTGATTTTGACGACAAAGGCGTCCTCGGCCCAGAGTCGGCTAGCATTCTAATGAAAATTTTATATCTTGCAAGATGCTGTCGCTTTGATTTATTACACCCAGTCTGCATGTTGGCACGCGAGATTACCAAATGGAATCGAGCTTGCGACAAACGTCTGCATCGTCTTGTATGCTACATCAAGCACACCAAGACGCATAGCTTGCAGGGTTTCATCGGCGATTCCGCCGATAAACTTTCCATGCAGATTGCGTTTCTACGTCGAAGTCCACGACAGGCATCTTTGCCGCCATTGTGGGCCCCAACACTTTCTTCCCGATCAACGCCGTGTGTAAGAAACAAACCGTGGTTTCGCATTCCTCTACGGAATCCGAAATCGTCGCGTTGGACACGGCGCTCCGGGTTGAAGGCCTCCCCCTGCTTACCTTTTGGGAACACGTTGTACGCACGCACAAGGCCCGCGACAAAGTTGCCGCCGCCTCTCGCAAACAGCGTAAGCCACCAACGTATAAGAAGCAGGGGGAAACCCCAGCCCCTGGCACTTACGACTCTCCTCGATCCACCCTAACAACATTCGGCGAACATCCTCTACATGACCATCGCAAAGTTCATTCTGATAAGAGCCCTCCGCAGGTACAGCTTATCATAGCCGAGGACAATGAGGCTGTTATCAAAATAGTAAAGAAAGGTAGGACGGCCGCATTGCGGCACCTCCATCGCACGCATAGAATCAACCTGGATTGGATCGTGGAAGTCTGTCAACATGAACAAATACATTTGTCACACGTAGGTACTAAGGAACAAGTTGCGGACATGATGACAAAACATTTCGACTCCAAAAAGAGTAATGTTTGGGAAACACTTCTCGAGCTTGCGCTCATTCGTCCTTCGCCATCATTGAATAAGGGCATGCGTCAACATATTATGACGGAGGACGAGGGGACTACACCCAACGGTCTACCGCGCTCCGCCGACCCCCCAAAACCTCCAGGATGTTCGGGCTTCTGTGAAGTTGCTCTCACTTCCAAGGACCCCTGGGGCGACGTTGGATCAGCATGTGGTAAGAGATGTGTTAGTTGCCCTAATCACGAGGGTTTACACTCATGTGGACATCATCACAGCATCACAGCCGGGTCCAACGCTTCGCGTTCGGCACGGACCAAGTCCCCGCGACAACGCCGCAAGTCTCCTCAGAAGAGTCCGACCCGGGCCAAGATAGACCCGGGACCGACCCGGGCTAAGAGCCCGACCCGACCTAGGCGTAAGGTTGATACAGGTCACCGTTTTTCGACATCGTTTTCCCCTGATCCATCCTCTTCTTCACCATTACGCACTCTTGTCATACGAGATGTTATGCATAACCGCAGCGTTTCTTCCCAAGCGGAGGAAACTCCGGCCGCCCCGCCCGGCCCCGGCGCGGTAGGCGGCTCAAACACACAGTTGCAGGATCGGTCTCGTTCCCCCCCCAGCAGCATGCAGCGGGGCACCGCATCGAGCTCAGGGGGTAACCCTATCGCTCCACGCGGAGGGCAACCCCCGCTAGAGGGCGGCGATGACCAGGACGTTGACATGGTTGACATCACGGTAGGGACACTACGTTTCAATCGTGCCTTTCCGATGATCCAGCGCCCAGCCTGCACTCTTCCTCCAGACGGACCAATCATTCGACCCACTGTTGGAGCTGCGTTCGATACTCAGCTACCGTGGGCAGGCCCTAATAAGTTCCCGATAGCTTTTACTCAGGCACCAGAGGGCTCTGGCGTTTGCTTCTTTGAATGCTCACGCAAAGACCTTCGTAACGCCGTCGAGATGGATGTTGAGATTTCGATGCAAAATTTGTTGCAGGAGACGACACTCCCTTGGGTTTCATTCTTTGCTGTTCTGCATTCGTATGTAGCCAAGGCTTGCCTCGACCAGGATATGAGTGACCAATTGGAGAGCATCGTTCAACACTTCAACTGGCTTCGCACCGAGGCTCTCGGCCGTGCAGCGGGAGACCGCAGCATAGCAGCGGGAGACCGCAGCGAGCCACCGTTGATGCCATCTCTTGAGTGCCTCTCACACGCCGCCACGTCCTTGTGGAAAGGACTCCAAGGTGCATGGCCTACAGTTGGATCCACCGCCATTGGTGGATGGGTGAGCTCTTCTCTTGACGACACATATAACATGTACAAAAAGGAGCATCGCCCATTAGGTCTAGACAGCCTTGACACGCCCAACCACGGACATAATTTTGGTGTCCAGCGGCCCTCTTCTGGATTGACACACGGAAAAGCTCTTCCACACAAGAGCGACTGCGCAGGTTCGGTTGGCTCGTTCGTGGAAAACAGCTACAACTCGTTCATCGACATCCCCGCTCGAGACCTCAACAGTGACATGAGAACGGCTTCGCCTAAACACCATGTCCAGTACATAGGAGGGGGCAGTTGTCGTTTGGACCCGCCGTGCGGATCTGGGGGCCACTTGTCTCGCCCCATTGCCATCGCTAGCCTCACCGACACAGGTAGCCATCGGTACGCAGCGGGAAACCGCAGCGGTGATGACCCCTGGCGTGAGGATCTTGAGGCGAACGAGAGTCCCGTTCGTACTAGTGGTTGGGCCCCGGGACACCAAAGGCGAAACATCTTCGGATGCCCATCACACAACCAACAGATTTTTCCTTTGTTGGCTTCCGACCCTTTGTTGGTTTGTGTCGACTCTACATCCCGCGGTGACAGTACTAACGATTTCATTGACTTCGATCACGCTAAGCATCACACGTGGACCAACGCTTCCGTGCTCAAATGCTTCGCGGATGAGAATGGCTGGATGCAGATCGCCACAGAGGATCTTGGATTATCCATTAACCATGCCCTTGGACCTACAGGCACTGCCACCCCATTCTTCTACATCTTCACCGACTCGGGACCTATGATGGGAAAAGCCAGCAAGAATTACCATACGCCTGAAGAGGCCATCAACATGCTGTGCAGTTATGATTGTATTCGCCAAGTTGGACAACCCTTCTCAACGCTACTCGTCCCAACCCCAGTGCATCAAGAGTACATGGGAGGAGCCACTCTCGCTACTCTAGCTTCCGCGGCTCGGGACTGTATCCTGGACTGGTTCTACTCCTACATTCCAGGATTCTGGGATGATCACGTCGTGCAGCCAGGCACGGATCTTCCTCAGCGCCCCGAGGGTTCGTCCGATGAAGACTACAAAGACCTGAGCCTTGTCCCAGAGCTTCAGCGCCTGGACCAGCGCGCATCGGAGAGGAAACGAATCATCATCACCAACGCTGAAAAAGGCACCACCATTGATGGTATTGATTCTTCACTCTGGAGTCTCCATCGTGATATCCTCGAAAGAATCGCCACGCTCAGAGAGATGCGCGCCCAGAATATGGACACCGCTCAAAGAAAACGCTACTTCGACATGGATGAAGCCCTATGGGACACTTGGGCCGACCTTGATGCTCATTACAAACAATTGTGGTATGAGCGTGGTGCCACTGCCACTTTCTGGTGGAACAACAATGACATCACGTTCCCAGACTACAATCAGAAAAGCGTCGATGCCCAAAGAGTGGACCTGGGTTGGGAGAGACGGGACCACCGTGCGTACCAACGCAAGTGGGAAGCACAAGAAGGATGCCTGCTCGAGATGATGCCGCATATCACTATCGGCCTTGATAGATTTTGCGACGTTGCGAACTGGTATAAACATCCTCACGTCATTGGCCCTGGCACGGCCAAAGATTGGGGCTTACCTCACCACTTCGACACCATCTCGAAAGATATGTGCATCCTTATGCAGACACGTGGTATTTCCGTGATCAACAACTCGGCATGGACACAAGCTATGGATCGCACCAAGGATGATGGATGGCACTGCCAGAAGACAGGTGCGAATTGGGCTCGCTTCGCTGCGCAATGGGTCACCTTTGCAACACTCAAGAACCTTTACGGCGTAATGAACTCTAAGCCAAGTCAGTTCTACGCTTTCAAACAGCCCGCAGTGAAGCCGCTTAATGAGCCACAATCTCATAGTTTGTCCCACATGTTGCTGATCGCGTGGCACCATCGTCAAGTACACATCCAGAGTCTATACGATCACGTTTCAGCATCAAACGTTGATCGTGCGAAGACCAATGAGTTGATGTGCATGCGTGCCGCTCATAACCTCTGCAATTGGACCAAGCAGCGGGACACCGCAGCTGTGCAACGGGAAACCGTTGCTACAGCCGCCGCCCCGCCTACCGTCGCTCCCGAGATCGCCAAAATGATCACAGCACATCTTAAGCGATCTGGTATGAAAAACGAAGACGAGACATCCACGCGCGCAACCACGGCCTTTGCTTCCAACGCAGAATCTATTCAGCAGCGTGAGGACCTTGGGATGCGCGCCGTTCTGAACCAAGAAGGTGACATTACCTTCTTGCCAGTCACAGAGGACACGACGGCTGACCCGACATATGCATTAGTGATGACTCAGGACGATTATGTCATGGCCGATCATGTTTCTCAGATGTCCAAATTATACCGAGGCCTTCTCCAGGACACTCGTAATAAATCGCTTGGACCAGACCGTAACTCTTGGATCACTGGCTACATGGAATGCACATCCGAGACCTCCTGGCGCGAGAGACACGCACGACTGTGTGCCGCCATTTACGCCGGCCTTTACCTGCTCGACCCTGACCTTATGAAGAACGGTAAAGGCGATGCCCGGCACCTCCGATTGGCGGAAGAAATGGCTCTCAACCCGGAGGCCCAGCAGTGGATGGACAACCACCCGATGACGACCGCTGAGTCCGAGGACGATGACACGGTCTTGCAACGGGAAACCGTAGCCGAAGAGACATCGTCCAAGTACGAAGTTTTGACACCACAGCGGGCATGCTACTTCTCCGGGGTCAAGAAGCGTACAGATGACATGGACAGATGGAAGACCCCACGAGAGTTAGCATTGATTGATCCCGATCATCCAAATGCCATTGTCATTTTTGATGTCGATCCACTGCTTCGCAGAACAATCCCGGACAATGTCCCCGAGAACGACCCGCGGCGCCTGACCAATGAACAGGACATTCACGTGCTCAAATACGCCGACGATCTCGTCGGCAGCCGCTGGTTCGAGGGAGCATATGAGTGGATCGCCTTGCCCCCATGGCGAGATTGCCCATACGGCCCACCTCTTCCTGATGGATGCGACTTCGGACGCTGGGAGTTTAGCAAGTTTCTCATGACGATACTCCGTCACACAAGTGGAGTGACCAACGCATATCACGATCGGCGTCTGAACATCGATTTTTCCAAGACATCCACCTTTCGAGAGTGTGCGATGAATTGCTGGCAGCGCAGCCAGCAAGAATACTACCACAAAAAGAAGGAGAAATGGGAATACCGCAAGACACCCACGAACGAGGCCGTCCTAGCGTGTTGGGAAACTGAGCGTGACAATGGTGACTACATCGACTTGGCCGATTACTATTGTTACATGGCCATTCGTATGCTGCAATACCATGCAGATGGAAAGTCGCGCACAGAAGTGTTTGCACCCGTCGGCTCTGACCTCAATCCACTTACGTTTCCGTTCGGCCGCATCTTGGCCATACGAAGCACAGGTGGTCAGTCCGAGGTGCACCCATATTCCACAGCCCACAACATGGGTTGGGAGGAGTTGTCTGTTCATGACACTCCATATCTCTGGCACGCAACCGAGCTGTCTTCAGTGCGGAGCATTACCGAAGGCTCACCAAGGTCTAACCCAGGCATAATCAAAGGATTCGACAAGCGAGACCACAAGCATGGGGCAACCCGTGCCGAGGTCTTTGCCTCCGCTCATCCTTTCTCTCACTCTTGCGGCCAGAACCCCTACACCACCATACCGCCGTACGTCTTTCATTCCGCTAAGAAACAGTGTGAATTTCAGATTGACCATCAGAAATGCGCTACGGCTGGCATCACTTGGTGGAAGGGTAAACAGGGCGCGATAATGGCAGAACGCGACATCCCAGTACATTGTCTTATTCGTTGCAGGAACATCGCTACCGGCAAAATAATCTGGGGGCGCCCAGACGACGACGACCTGGCCAGACCTCCTCGTGATTCTGAGCCACGGTCCAAGTATGAGCGCTCCACAGTTTCGTGGCCATGGCAAGTGTATGGCCATGGCAATAACCCGTGGGGCGATGCGCAGCGGGCAACCGCAGCTGCACCTCCAACCCCACCTAAACCGTCTGCTCCGACTTTGCACAAGCCCAGACCCCTGGCTCGAGGCAACGATGTGCCAAAGAAGCCTCCACCGCCTCCGCCTCCGCCTCCGACTCCACTCCAGCCAGGCCAGCCTGGGCAACGTGCTCCCAAGACACCCCAGAGGAAGGCCCCGCCACCAGAAGGCGTCGGCAGACCTCCTCCAGGAGAGTTACCGCCGCCGATCGCTCCCAACGTGTATCCTGGCCAGGTCGTGGGCGACAACAGGGTTCCACCACCGCCACCACGGCATGCGCCGCCACCAGTGGGAGCTGTACCTGGACAAGGTATTGCCAAGGCTTCGCCGCCTGTTCCGCCGCTCCCCCCAGGACCTCCACCGGCACACACTCCCATCGCTTCGGCCCCCCCGCACGTGCAGCGAGAGATCGCAGCAGAGCAGCGGGAGACCGCCGCGCCGAGAGATACAGCCGTGGAAGAAGTCTCCGAGGGAGTTGAGGGCCTCACGTTAGACCCACACAACGCGGCCGCGGCTGCTGCCCAGAAGGCCACCGAGAGGGAAGCCGCCCTTGCTAAGTCCGAGGCCGCGCTGCTGAGGACACAGAGTAGACTCGCTGATGCAATCAATGCCTTAACAGCGGCTAGAAAGGCCGTCGGGTTGGTTAACATCCGCCCTGTGGCACCCCCGATCCGAGCACATCGTGACGAGTCTGGCGACACATCCGCCCCTGACGTCTCTATACCAACTGTTATGCAGCGGGAAACCGCAGCTTCGCAGTTGACAACAGACCAGGAGCGCGAGCGTAATCGTCAGATTCACGAGCGTTACGACCAATGGTTTCTACAGGCTGCCACTGAGGGCCGCGTTAGCCACATCACGTCAGCCTGGCCGCCCATGGGTCCCCACGAGACCTATCGGATTGGAGACTACGTTCAAACAAGACAAGCTTGCTACTTTTACTCTCACCCGCCATCGAAACACTCAGATGGTTCCTGGGTTGGCGAGCGCGTTAGCCCTCATGAAGGCGAACCAATGGGATCCCTATTCGGACCCATTCGCGAGGTAGGCCAGTTCATGGGATACGTGACCGTGAAAATCGGAGATCACTGGATGAACGTTTGGGATGGCACGAAGGGCATGCTTGCGGGCAACACGCTTGCCCGCGTTGTACCTTGCCCAGACTTTGACGCCAACTCACTCCCAGATGACCTTCGCTTCGGTCCCCCAGTTAACTTTCCACCCCGTCATGCGATCATGACGCCGACCAGTGACGTCAGGGCTGTGGGAGATCTTCGTGCTCCACTGCGCCAGAGGCATACAGACGCCTCTAGTGCAGCGGGACACCGCAGCGCCCCCAGTCAACAGCCCCCAGAGGTTGAGGAGGTCGCCGACATAGATGCTCGTGAAGCTGAGCCAGGTGAATTGCTTAAATTGATCAGGAGCCCTCAGTCTTTGGACGTGCCCACTGACGATGTACCTCCGGCCCAGTCATCGCCGACAGTCGTACCAGAACCGACACCAATGGCAGTTGACCCTCCGTCGCCGACTATCACTCCACACTCGCCCGACTATCCTCCGCCGGCAGCGGAGGATCACCCTCTGGCGGCAGACGATCACAGTTCACCTACAGAGATGCCGGTCCCCACACAGGACCAGAGCTCGCCGACCGAAATCCCTGTACCAACGGATTTTCCAGAGGAAAGTTATGATGACGGCGCAGCGGGAAATCGCAGCAATGGTGACACTGTGCCACATGTTCCAGAACATGCTGATGATGACTTCCTCAAGAAGGATGACTGGTCCCCAGAGCTGAATGATATCCGCAATGAAATCGAAACAATGGAGGATAACGCGGAGAAAACTCTCACATATGGACCAGATCAGTCCGACCTACCAGACTATTTCAAAGCAGTCAAGAAAGTCCACATTGTTCGTAGATCTGGGCATCACGGTGTCGTTAACACCAAAGTGAAGCAGACCATGGAGTACACCGTTGTCTTGAACATGGACGATATCGCAAATACAACAATGACCTTCGAGTTCAACTGCGATGCACCATGGTGTCACCGTTTCCCAGACCAATGTGGACACAGAGCTTTCACAAAGTACCTTTTCCAGTGCATTGGTACTTTCCGATACAGAACCCTGGCATACGGCAGACGTTCATGGTGCGCCATGGCATACTTGAACCTCTACCAGCAGGCTGGCGACAAATTTGCACTCATCGACATTGAGAACGCCGAGGTTGTGCAGAATCATCCTGGCCTTGCTGCACTCCGCATGGGCACAGAGACCTATGTGGAGGATGAGTTCGTGAATGAGGCGCCCCACGACGGAAAGATTTCCACATTGGCTACGAAGCAAGGGGAAACCCTAGCATCGCAAGACAATGTGGAGGCTACCAAAACCGTTATTGAATCTGTCGTTGGTTCACAGTTATCACAACGCACACTCGCCACTCAAGTTCTCCAAGATGCATACCAGGCTGTCGCTGCTTCCGCCTCCGCCGAGTCTCAGGGTGCAGCGGGAAACCGCAGCGACCTTGACAAGATCTTGGACGAAGACGACGAGAAGATCTTTGCCCCACTTGAACCTGATCACCTCGATCGGGCCCGCCAAATCGTCTCTGCGCCAGGTGGGAGCGTATCTCAGGAGAATTTCGCGACCCTGCTCGCAGGGGTCGTTCAGTTCGACGAGAGCACAGGACTGGCACCTCCAGAGCTACAGACTCGCATCCCGTCTTGCGCAATTTGCAACGCTCGGATGCCAGCTGATTTGGACACGCCTGGGGCCACTCTGAAATGTGCCTTTTGCATGAGGTACGAGAACTCCAAATGGCCGGACGAAGTTGCGGCCTGGCGAGAACAGTTCGTTGCGTTTGCCGCCACTCAGCCGGATGACGTCGCCCAGCGCATCACAGCTGCCCCCATTGATACGCGTGGCTCGAAGAAGCCACAGACAGACGCTAAAGACGAGCTTCAAAACATGGGGAAGAAAGCTGACAAACGGCATCAGAAGTGGCTAGCTTGGAATTCTCCATCTCGGGAGGAGTGCGACAAGCTACGTGCAGACGCCGACGCGGACGGCATCCCGCCTGAGAATCCAAATTATCCTCCCATGTATCATCCATACATGTCTCTAGCACAGCGCTTTGCGGAGGATGATGAGTTTCGTGAGCAGATGACGACAGTTCGGACTCAGGCTGGTAGGGTTGCATGGACGTTAGAAGTTGCCACTGAGGCCGATCGCCTCTGGCAGGCCTCCAAAAAGAGGAAAGAGGTCGGAGCGCCGAACCTTGGAGCCGAAACACTTCGTGAACGTTTTCAGCGCAACCACCTTACCGTTCACGTCCCGGGCGAATCTCTCCGCGGTGCCATCACCGCCGCAGAAATTCGTGCACACCCACAGTCTTTGACTGGGTCCCGGGACGAGATCCGATCCGGTGTTAAGCGAGAGCGCGAAGAATACTACTCTCAGCTTCAGGAGACCGCCAGTGCAGCGGGAAACCGCAGCGGCAACGCTCCAGGAAGCAGTAGTGGGGGTGACTTTAGGGGGAGCGGGACCGATCCAACCCCCCAGCCACCACCACACACATCCGAGTATCGTACTTCTTCCGGCGCGTTCGACAGCCATGGCCATACCGCCTCCGCTGCCAGATATGCGCCTGCGCGTCCCGATGATGGACCACCTCTGGCAAAGCGCCCCGCCATTTCGAATGTGACCCACGGGTACAGTGCTGAATACGGTGCCCACTATTATGACAGGCAAATTGCACCGTATGACCGCCAGTGGTACGACCATTGGGGCGAGTTCATCTGGATCAAAGCGTGGGATCCGTTCGTCAATAATGGATGGGGCGCGACTGCATGGAATAAGAAGTACATATCGGGGAAATATACGGGCAGATCATGGCGCTGGGACCCTCCACGCTGACGCACCAGGAAACTGGTTGCCATGCCGCCCATAAGATTTTGAATGGCTTCCAACTTTATCGTATTGTTGATGTGCCTATTGATGCATTATATCATTTTCTTCGATGACATGTAGTATTCGAGGACGCTCGCACTTACCTTTTGATCAGTATATCACTTCAAGGATTCTTCCTCTTCATGGACTCAACAACTGTGAGAAAGTTTATGGTGACAGCTATCCTCATGATGGGATAATACTACTCATATAGATTCAAAAAAAAAAAATCGCATAATGCACAATTGCATAAATATCCTTTAGATTTGAACTGTGGCAAGACGTACATATTGCATCTGGTACAGATTGGATATGGAACTTGCATAAAAAGATTTTCACCACCCTCGTACCGTGACTGATTTGATTACTTTGATTTGGTATTGGATTGAAGACTTCATATTCATGATTATCATGTGTTGCTTCGGGCACCGACCGTTTGGGTCGGTGTCATAAGAGTTCAGTCTCTCCATTCCACTTCTCTCCAGCCCACAGCACTGTCCTGGGTTCTATCTCGGCGGCTGGCGCTGTAAAACTTTTTGCAGGTTAGCGCCGCCGTTGGGTACGAACCTTACGACAGAGCTTTGGCTGTCCCTTCCTTTCCTTCCTGGGCCGAAGCAGTGGATTGCAGACAGGAGTTCAGTAGAGATTCACTCTCCTATCCCGATCCCCGCTTCGGTGCCTTTCGCTTTTGTGCGTTGGCATCGGGCGGGATCGGGACGGGGTGTGTGTGTGAATCCCCCTACTTTCCTCCTATCTTGCTCATATCCATCGCCCCTCTTGGCTCGGATGACAGGTACTCGATACTTGGAGGTACGTTGGGTAAAACCATCGTCCCTCATCGTCTACCGACGGACACTCGGGGGTGGGGTCGGTCCATTGGTCCTCCTCACCCTCACACACTTCTGGCAGGCTTCTTGGGCCTCCTGAGAGACATATTGGGCCTCCTGAGAGGCCTCCTGAGAGGCCTCTTGGGCTTCCTGAGAGGCCTCTTGGACCTCCTGGGAGGCCTCTTGGGCCTCCTGGGGGGCCTCGTTGGCGTCCTGAGAGGCCCCTTGGGCATCCGGAGCGCCTCTTTGGCCTCCTGAGAAGCCTGTTGGGCTTCCTGAGAGGCCTCTGGGGCCTCCTGAGAGGCCTCTGGGGCCTCCTCAGAGGCCTCTTGGGCCTCCTGTGAGGTTTCTTAAGCCTCCCGACAGGCCCCTCGGACATCCGGAGAGGTCTCTTTGGCCTCCTGAGAGGCCTCTTGGGCCTTCCGAGAGGCCTCTGGGGCCTCCTGAGAGGCCTCTAGGGCTTCCTGACAGGCCTCTAGGGCCTCCTGGGAAGCCTCCTGGGAGGCTTGACGACGAAGGCGTGATACATACACCATACAACATCATTCATCATACAACATGAGACATATATCATACATCACCATGCACCATACAACATTATACATGCAGCATGCATCATCAGACATCGTACAATTTTATACATACACCCTACCATCATTCACCATACAACATTACACATACACCATACACCATCATGCGTCGTACAACATTGTACATACACCATGCATGATCAACCATCCTACATAATTAAACATCGTACACCATCAAACATCATACGTCATCAAACATCATATATCATCAAACATCATACATCATACAACATCACCAAACATCATACATCATACATCATAATACACAACAAAAAAAACCATACATCATAATGCACCGTCATACACTATCGTACACCATGCGTCATACATCATAATACATCATACATACATCAAACATCATCAAACATGAAACACCAAACATCATACATCATCAAACATCAAACATCAACAATCATCAAACATCACACGTCAACAACTACCAAACGTCAAACATCAAGCATCAGCCAACATCCTTTAACATAAAACCTCAAACGTCAAACATCCGAAATCGTTCAACATCAAACATCAAACATCCAACATCATACACCATCGATCACCATACATCTAACATAATCAAACGCCACACAACAGTCATCATACATCATTACATCATCACACATCATCGTACAACACCATACATCATCATACATCATCGCACAACATCATACATCATCATACATCATCGTACACCATCATACATCAGCATACATCATCGTACAACATCATACACCATCTCACATCATCATACATCATCATACATCTTACATGAAACACCCACACCCCGCCCACACCAACACCCACACCCACACCCACACCCACACCCACACCCACAATCTTCTTTTTGTTTGTTAAAGCCGTTGGAAACGCGAAACTTCCATCACCACCCTTAAGTCGTCTCACGGACGAACTGCCCGGCCACCATCCCCCGGTCAGCCCTAGTAGTAGTAGTAGTAGTAGTAGTAGTAGTAGTAGTGGTAGTAGTACTAGTGGTAGTAGTAGTAGTATTAGTAGTTGTAGTAGTAGTAGTCGTAGTAGTCGCAGTCGTTTTCGCAGTCCTAGTCGTAGTCGTTGTCGTAGTCGTAGCTGTAGTAGTAGTAGTAGTAGCAGCAGTAGTAGTAGTAGTAGTAGTCGTAGTAGTATTAGCAATCGTAGTCGTAGTCGTAGTCGTCGTAGTAGTAGTAGTAGTAGCAGCAGCAGCAGCAGCAGCAGTCGTAGTAGTAGTAGTAGTAGTAGTAGTGGTAGTAGTAGTAGTAGTAGTAGTAGTAGTAGTAGTAGTCGTAGTCGTAGTCCTAGTCGTGGTCGTAGTCGTTGTCGTAGTCGTAGTCGTAGTCGTAGTCGTAGTCGTAGTCGAAGCTGTAGTACTAGTCATATTCGTAGTAGTCGTAGTAGTAGAAGTAGTAGTAGCAGTAGTGATAGTAGTAGCAGTAGTAGAAGTAGTAGCAATGGTCGTAGTAGTAGTTGTAGTAGTCGTAGCAGTAGTAGCCGTGGCCGTACAGGTCGTAAGAATATTGGTAGGTATACTTGTGGCAGTAGTAATGGTATCCGTAGTCGTAGTGGTGGTCGTAGTAGTAGCAGTAGTAGTAGTAGTAGTAGTAGTAGTAGTAGTAGTAGCAGTAGTAGTCGTAGTAGTCGTAGTAGTCGTAGTAGTCGTAGTCGTAGTGGTAGTAGTAGTAGTAGTAGTAGTAGTAGTAGTAGTAGTTGTAGTAGTAGTAGTAGTAGTGGTAGTAGTAGTAGTAGCACGGGCAGTACTAGCAACACTTGTAGTAGTAGTAGTAGTAGTAGTAGTAGTAGTAGTAGTAGTAGTCGTTGTCGTCGTCGTAGTAGTGGTAGTGGTAGTAGTCGTAGTAGTCGCAGTTAGTCGTAGGAGTTGTAGTAGTCGTAGCAGTTGTAGTTGTACGAGTAGTAGTAGTCGGCGACGCCTGCTGAGGGTGCCGACGGAGGCAGCGGTGCGGGGGCCGCCCCCAGCGCCGCTGCCTCTGACGGTGCCTCTGACGGCGCCCCCGCGGCGACGGCCAGGGCGCCCGCTGAGCCCTCGGCGATGCCCCCGTCGGCGGTGGTGCCAGTGACGAAGGCGGCCCTGGCGGCGGCGGCCACCTACTCCAACTTCACCGTGGAGCAGCGCCGCGGGTTGGACGCGATCGCCCTCGCGCTCCGCAACCTCCAGCGGCGGGGGCAGTCTGTGAGCGGCCACGGCGGGCGGGGCGCGCGCAGCGACGCCGACGGCTGCCGCCTCAGGGGCGGTGAGACCGCCAGTGAGGCCCCGAGTGCGGCGACCACGGGCGCCCTCAGCGGGCGCGGCGGCAAACGCCACCGCCGTCGCAGCAACAAGGCCGCCTACGGCAAAGCCCCCTCACCGAGCGGCGGCGCGGCCGCTGAGCTCGAGGACGCTGAGATGATGACGGGCGTGGACTACCTCGCGGCGGGCTACGTGCACTGCATGGGTGCGCACTGGCTCCCGCCGCAGCGCCTGGGCTGGTGTCGTGAGTGCGCTGAGCTGGATGACTGGAAGGTCATGATGGTGGAGTACGTGGACGAGCTCAAACGTGGCGAAATGCGCCGCTACGCCGCAGTTTCAGAGCACAACCCTCAGCGCCCCAAGCTGCGGAAGGGGGATCAAGGCCAATGCAAACTGCACACGCGCTCGCGCTGCGTGGCGGCGGCGCAGGGCATCCCCGAGCACGAGGCTGCGACGCACGCGGCGCGCCAGAACAAGGGAGCTAAGCCGCCAAGCGCGTGGCGAAGTTCCGCGCGAGCTTCGACCACATCAAGGAGGGCATGGACGTGCTCGTGGGTTACGCGCTCTCCAACGACGGCCTGCCAGCCCTGCGGAGGGCGACGGAAGGCGTCGGGGTGGGCATCGCCCCGGAGGGCGTGGGCGCCCCTCCGGCCACGGAGACGGTGGCGCAGGAGGTCGGTCGCCCGATGACGGTGGAGGTGGTGCCGGGGCCGCCCCGCGCGCCACCTCCACCCTTCGAGGATGGACCTGGCGCCACAGACCCTCCCCGTGGTGATGAAAGCGACCCCCTGCTCGACAACGACGCTGAGGGCCAGGGGCGCCAGCTGGTCGACGCCAAGACTGTGGAGGAGGTCGCGGATGTCGAGCCCCTGCTGCGGCTCGGCCTCTCCAAGAAATCGCTGAAGCGTATGGCGCGGGCTTGCGGTGTCCTCAAATTCGAGACCATGCGCGCCCGCATGCTGGGAGGCATGGGGCCCATCCTGGAGAAGAAAGAGGACGTGGTGAAGGGCGCGGCGGCGCAGGGCGGGGCTCAGAAGTGGCTCGGCGCGCTGGGTGCGGAGGCAGAGGATGATGCGGTGAGGCTGAAGAAGGGCCTCCTGGAGGCCTTGGAGGTCGTGGACGCGCACCTGGGACACAGGCGCGCGTGGAAGGAGGAGTGCCAGGGCAACGCCATGGCGCAGGAGGCCCACCGACGGATGGGCGACTACACGGACCAGCTCTATCGCGGCAAGGGCTTTACGTTCAACATGTACTACAAGTGCTCGGCCAACAAGACCTGGGACAATCCCAAGGGATGCTGCTCGGTGATCCGTTCGGATCACTGGGCGCAACTGCTCACCTGTGCGCAGGGGGCGGCGGGGGAGTCTGGCCAGCGCTGGCACTGCCATTGTGGCGCGCGCTACACGACCTCCTACGGCGTCTGTATCGAGATGATAGAGGAAGAGCTGAGCCCGCCCCGCGCGTACTACATGCACGCGGACTTCCCCCAGGAGGGCATCCGCGACTTGAAGGCTCTGCTGCGTCGCGACAAGCTCAAGAAGGAGGGGGTAGCGGTGCTCAGCGCTGTGGACCTCCTGAAGCACCTGCCCAAGGTCGAGCCGCTGGCGGTGGGCACCGCCCTTAAGCGCTACGATCCGCTGCAGCCGCAGTGGGAGGGCCACCACGTGCTAATGGACGGGCTCTCCTGGGACAACCTGCCTGAGTTCCAGTGGTCCGACTTGTACTCGCAGGTTGCCTGGGGGCTGAACGATCCAGCCTGGGCGGGCTACAGCAAGAGCCAGCGGAAGAAGGCCAAGAGGGAGCGCCTGGCGACCGCGCACGCGGAATTGGCGGACTACGAGCGCCGCCACAACCTCCTGGAGGGCAGCCTCGCGGGCGGCGGGGGCGGCACCGGGGTCGCCCCGCGTGCCCCCCCCGTCCGCGCCGCCAGCGCTTCCCCGATGGCTCGGCCCGCGGCGGCCAGGGCCCGCCGCCGCCGCCTGCTGGAGCCCCGCTGGCGGCCATCATGGCCCCGCCGCCGCCGCCGCAGCTGACGGCGCCCCCTGCGGTGCCGCCGCCGCCGGTTGGCCTGCTCCCGCAGCAGATCCCCAATGTCGCCGCCCTGAACGTGGCCCTCGGTGAGGATCTCGAGCGCCAGATCTTTGGGCCCCCAGGGCGGGCTGGCGGGAGTGGTGACCTCGGGGGAGAGGTGCAGGCGCTGCCGTCGCAGGTCTTCGCAGCCATTGCGCAAGGGATAGGCCAGTCCGCCTGAACACTGAGACTCTGCAGGCCCCCAGCATTGTTTACTTCTGAGCCCTCAGGGGGGCCGCGTGAGTTCTTGAGTTAAGGTCCCGAGCTGTATGCTGAGCCTGCATGCTCGCTTGCGCTCCAGCTGTAGCAGCGCCGCTGTGCCAGCTCGCGCGGGTGCGCCCACAGTGGTGCCCCCCCTAGCGCCGTGGGCCCTGTTGCTTAGTTCTTCGCTCTTCGCCTTTCGCGCGGTCAACTGCGCGCCTAGCCATTTTGGCTTGCCATCCTGGCCTCTTCCCGCGCCTACTTGCGCCCGTTGGCCTCGCTGGCGGTACTGGGGTCGCCCCGCGTGCTGCTGTGCCGCCGCTGTTCGCCTAGCCATTTTGGTTTGCCATCCTGGCCTCTTCTCGCGCCTACTTGCGCTCGTTGGCCTCGATGGCGGTACTGGGGTCGCCCCGCGTGCTGCCGCGCCGCCGCTGTCGCTTTACTCTGGGTCGTGGGGGCCAGCCGCCCTCGGATAAGCGCCCGCCGCTGCATGCACGTCTGACCCGCCATTTCACCCAGAAGAGGTGCTCGCTACATACTGGAAATGAGGCAGCCACAAGGACGCTCATCCCAAGGCGGTTGAGCCGTGGTGATGTGGTGCACGAGACCGAGTAGTAGTAGTAGTAGTAGTAGTAGTAGTAGTAGTAGTAGTAGTAGTCGTAGTAGTAGTAGTAGTAGTAGTAGTAGTAGTCGTAGTAGTAGTAGTTGCAGTAGTAGTAGTAGTAGTAGTAGTAGTTGTTGCAGTAGTAGTAGTAGTAGTAGCAGTAGTAGTAGTAGTAGTAGTAGTGGTAGTAGTGGGAGTAGTAGTGGTAGTAGTAGTAGCAGCAGTGGTAATGGTAGCTGCAGAAGTTGTAGTAGACGTCGTAATAGTAGTAGCAGTAGTAGTAGCAGTCGTAGCCGTGGTAGAAGTAATAGTTGAGTATTCGTAGTCGTCGCCGTCGAAGTAGTAGTAGCAGTAGTAGTGGTCGTAGCAGTAGAAGTAGTAGTAGAAGTATTAGTAGTAGTAGTAGTCGTCGTACTAGTCGTCGTAGTCAAGGTCGTAGGCGTAGTTGTAGTAGAAGAAGTAGTAGTAGCAGCAATCGTAGTAGTAGTAGTAGTCGCAGTAGTATTAACAGTACTAGTTGTAGTAGTGGTAGTAGTAGTCGTAGTAGTGGTAGTAGTAGTAGTCGTAGTCGTAGTAGGAGTAGTAGGAGTAGTCGCCGTATCAGCAGTAGTAGTAGTAGTAGTAGTAGTAGTAGTAGTAGTAATGGTCGTAGTAGTAGTAGTAGTAGTAGTAGTAGTAGTGGTCGCAGTAGTCGTAGTAGTAGTATTAGTAGTAGTAGTAGTAGCAGCAGTGCTAGTAATCGTAGCGGTCGTCGTAACACCAGTAGTTGTAGTAGTAGTAGTAGTAGTGGTAGTAGTAGTAGTAGTAGTAGTAGTAGTAGTAGTATTGTCCTAGTAGTAGTTGTGATCGTAATCGTATTATTAGTAGCAGCGGTAGTCGTAGTAGTTAGTAGTATTCGTAGTTGTAGTAGTAGTAGTAGTAGTAGTAGTTGTAGTGGCAATCGTAGTCGTATCAGTCTTAGTTAGTAGTAGTGGCAGCCGTAGTAGTGTTAATGGTGTTAGTCGTGGAAGTAGTAGTCGTAGTAGTAGTGGTCGCAGTAGTCGTAGTAGTAGTAGTAGTAGTTGTAGTAGTAGTAGTAGTAGTAGTAGTAGAAGTAGTAGTAGTAGTAGTAGTAGTAGTAGTAGCAGTCGTAGTAGTAGTAGTAGTAGTAGTAGTAGTAGAGGCTGATTATATGAGTGGTAGTAGTAGTAGTAGTAGCAGTAATAGTAGCAGTAGTCGCAGTAGTAGTAGTAGTAGTAGTAGTAGTAGTAGTAGTAATAGTAGTAGTGGAAGTAGTAGTAGTATAGTAGTATAGTAGTAGTAGTAGTAGTAGTAGTAGTAGTAGTCGTAGTAGTAGCACTAGTAGTAGCAGTAGTCGTAATAGTGGCAGTAGTGGTAGCAGTAGTCGTAGTAGTAGAAGTAGTAGTAGTAGTAGTAGTAGTAGTAGTAGTAGTAGTAGTAGTAGTCGTTGTAGTAGTAGTAGTAGTGGTAGTGGTAGTAGTAGTAGTAGTAGCAGCAGCATTCGTAGTCGTCGTAGTCGTAGTAGTCGTAGTAGTCTTCGTAATACTAGTAGTAGTAGTAGTAGTAGTAGTAGTAGTGGTAGTAGTAGTCGTCGTAGTAGTATTTCTACTAGTAGTAGTAGTAGTGGTAGTAGTAGTAGTAGTAGTAGTAGTAGTAGTCGTAGTAGTAGTCGTAGTAGTAGTAGTAGTAGTCGGAGTAGTCGTAGTAGTAGCAGTCGTTGTAGTAGTAATAGTAGTAGTAGTAGTAGCAGTAGTAGTAGTAGTAGTAGTCGTATTATTATTATTATTATTAGTAGTAGTAGTAGTAGTAGTAGTAGTCGTCGTAGTAATAGTAGTAGTAGTAGTAGTAGTAGAAGGAGTGGAAGTAGTAGTGGTAGTAGTAGTAGTAGTAGTAGTAGTAGTAGTAGTAGTAGTAGTATCAGTATCAGTAGTGGTAGTCGTAGTAGTAGTAGTAGTAGTGATAAAATGTTTACCAACTGTTGTTGACGAGTTTTCTTTTCGACGTATCAGTTGTTGTTTATCACCCCAGTCTCCATATCATGTTTAGCAAATACGGTTCCCCAGGGACTCGCACTCTGTTTTCTATAAGGCGAAGGGAGGTGCCACCCACTGTACCCCCGGGCCCCGGTTTACAGCAACAGCGGCTCCAGCCCGATACTTCCACAATAAATTCCCACATCGCGCTCTTGCGCGGGAAGTCCTCACAATTGAATCAGGAATCGCGCTCCCGCGTAGGATGTCATCATGATTTATTTGAGAATCGCGCTGTCGCTCGACACTTCCACGCGATTCATGCAGGACGCAGGCTTCAGCCAACCGCCCGCTCGACCTTGCCGCCTTCTACCCCCAATGGGGTACGATCGAAGACGAAAAAGAGGGCGGGTATCTTGGGCCCGGGATGTGCATGCTAAGTGGCCCGCGAACAGATACGAGCGAACAGTCTTACAATGACTGGTGTTGTTGCTTCTGCTGCTGCTGCTGTTGTTGTTGTTGTTGTTGTTGTTGAACTCTCACTTCTGAGGAATAATTGCTGTTGATCCCGCCCCACCGGTGCACAGTATGTTTTTTCAGTTGGAAAATGACCTCGGGGCCCGAACCCTGTTTTTTATTCAGGGAAAGTCTTCCTGCTCAAAGTGCTTTGTTTGGATTCGAACCACAACAATGACGACTTCCTCTTCATACTTCCCCACCGTCCATTCCAGAATCGTACTATCGGGCGGGACTTACTTCATGCAGGAATTGGCCCTTCGCGTGGGACGTCTTCGCACTTCATTCAGACGCCCCCCCTTCACACTCAGGGGTCACGCTCTCGCCCAGGATTTTCTCACGATTCACTTGGGGATCGCGCTGTCATTCGAGACTTCTTTGCGATTCATGCAGGACTCACGCTTCAGCAACCCGCCTGCTTGACCTGGCCGCCTTGGCCCGCCTTCCGGGCTTGCCCGTTAGGGTCTTGCCTGATCTGCCCGTCTGGTTCTGCCACGTGTTTTCTGCTCCCAGCCCCCGTCCTGCTAATCTCTCTCGTGCTCCATCCTCCTCCCTCCCCACTGTCTTTTCCTTCCATCCATCCTCTCTTTCCCTGCCTTGGGGTCCGCGCGAAATGTATCCCCATGGGTGTACGATCGTTGACGAAGAGGGCTGGTACGGATGGTTTGGGATGTATTCGTTGAGTGGCACGCGGGCAGATCGGAGCGAACAGTCTTACAATGAATGTTGTTATTGTTGTTGTTGTTGAACATTATTAATTCTAAAGAATAATTATTGTTGGGCCCCCTGGTGCACGCCCCCTTCCCCGCGCCTAGGCCGCAGCCACATTTTCATAATTTTCGTGAGGAAGTCTCAGGTAAAACGATGTCATCCAGATCCGGTTGTTTTGTTGACGCCCGCTTTCCCTTGCAAAAAACACTATAAAATGAAATTTCTTGTTCTAACATAACCAAACTTCAAGAATCCTTTGAAGAAAATGACACGAAGTGCACACTCGCGCGCGCAAGATGAAATCCTTCCAAAACCTTAGTTTTCGTAACGATTTTAACATAAAAACATGAAAAACCCAATGGTTTTTCAAAAAAAAAGTTTCAAAATTCATCCCGCGCGCTCTTGCGGATTTCTGAGGAAACCCACTATTTTTTCAACATTTCTGTCAAACGGGCTCTTGCGAGCAACTTTTTCACGTGCTTCGAACTTCTGCAACAACGGTTGCGCGCATGCCAGGGCCATCATCCCTGTCAAATAATACCATATTGGACACATTCGTTTTTTCTTCGCGCGCGCACGCCGTCGTCGTCGGCCGCGGGGCCCTGAATAGTAGCCACGGTCGTCCGCATGCCACGAAGTGAAGTGTCCGAACGTCATAGGGCGGGAAGCTGGGTGTGGGTGGTGGCGAAGAGTCGTTTGGAAATTTGGTAGAGCTTGAACCGGCCCCCCCACAAAGTGGGGGTATTGCCCGCCTCCTATGAAAACCCTGGCACTGGTGAGAACGGAGTGTCCCCAGTCTTAAATGATTGTTGTTGTTGTTGTTGTTGTTGTTGTTGTTGTTGTTGCGGTTGTTGTTGCTTTGCTTTTGATTTTCTGTTGTTGCTGCTGTTGCTGCTGCTGTTGTTGTTGTTGTTGTTGCTGCTGCGCATTTTATTCAAACTCTGGCGCTGGCGCTGGACTTCCTCACAATGTATAGAATAATCGCACTCTCGAGCGGTCTTCCTCGGAATCTGTTCGGGCGGCGCGCCCTCGACATTCCGAAATCGCGTTCCCGCTCTGGCCTCTCTCAAGATCTACTCGGGAATCGCGGTGTGTCAGCAACGCCTTCCCGACCCGCCCGTTAGGGTTTACCCGCCCGATCCGCCCGTCTTGTTCTTCCTTTAATTTCTTTTCCTTGCCCCACTCCTGCTATTCTCTCTCGTGTTCAATCCTTCTCCCTCCTCCTTCTCCCTTCTCTCCCTCCTCCTTTCTCCCCTGCCTTACTGGCCGCGCTAAATGCACGTCGAATGATCCGCGAGCAGATACGAGCGAATAGTTTTAAGTTACCTTAATGCTGCCGTTGTTGCTGTTACTAATGCTGTTGTCGTTGTCGTTGGTCGATGCTGTTGTTGTTGTTGCTGTTGCTGTTTCTGTTTCTGTTGCTGTTGTTGTTGTTGCTGCTGTGGTTTAGGTTTCTGTGTTTTTGTTTTCGTGTTGTCGATCTGTTCGGCGTTCTGGGGTCCTCGCTGGGCCCCAGGACCGTAAAACAACAATTCAGTGGATGGTGAGTGGATGGTGCCGACGTCGGTCTTGGTCACGGTCCATACCAGCCGCCGTCGATTCGCGAGGATATGATCCACGAGTTGACTCTCACCAGTATGGACGGTGACCAAGATGGACGGTGCTCTCAGGTTCCCCGGGGGGAGCAGAAGAGTGGGATGGGGGAGGGGGAGGAGGAGGAGGAGAGGGAGAGGAGGGGGAGGGGGAGGAGGGGGAGGGGGCAGCGGGGGAGGAGGAGAAGGAGGAGGAGGAGGAGCAGGAGGAGGAGGAGGAGGAGTAGGAGGAGGAGGAGGAGGAGGAGGATGGACGGTGACCAATATTGACACCGACGTCTCCGCGCTCAGTCTTGGTCATGTGGCTCCCTTTTTTGTCCCCTCTATGGGAGGCGCTGCGCCAGGACTGGAAGGCGCTGGGGCTGAGCGGCGAGGACCGAGGAACAGACAACGGCATGAGCATACAGTCAAAACGCATCATGAGGATGCGCGGTGAGGACGCAAGGGCCTTGGGAGGCCATGTTGACGGCGTTCGATTGGATGGGCCGAAAGGGCAAGGATGCAAGGGTAACCTTGGGAAGTTGCTCCTCCTTGCTATGCGCGCTCTGGCTGGAACCTCCCGGAGCTCCGCGCGGATGATTTCGTGGAGCTGGCGCTTCCGGCGCCGAGCCCAGGTCCGCGCGGAGCTCCGAAGGTTTACGCTCAGGTCCTTCTATTCTGCCTCCAGACGATGGTGGAAACGTGCAGTCGAAATCGGTGGTAAGGATGGGTGGCCTCCCCAAGGGCACCCTTGCTTCCATGCCTGTTTGGTCCATCTTTGAGTACATTCGATGGCCCGCCCTGCTCGAAAAAACTTCAACACGGGCGTCCAAGGGGCTTGCATCCTTATCGCGCATCCTTATTATCAGTTTTGACTGTAAGACTCGAGTGCGCCGGAACTCGGGTTTGCCGAGGCTTCTTGACGAGCGCGTCCTGGGTCACGACGGCCCGGTTTTCGTGGGATGTCTGCAGCGGGAGCTCGCGTCAAGTTTCAGACGGGGCCTCGTTATTGTCATGATGGCCTCGTCAGGCCCGAACCCGAGTCTTCCGTCTCCCCGAGAGGAGCTGCGGGGCGACCGGGAGCTGGTCCTCGAGGCCGTCCGGCGGGATTGGAAGGTCAGTACCGGTGAACGGGTCCTTGTCCCCATCCCCATCCTGGTCCCTACCATGCCACCGTCCCAGTCGGGGACGTGCCTCTCGAAGCTCGCAGCGAACAGGCCATGTCCCCATCCAGGGATGGGTAACTCGGCCAGCGGGGCCCAGGCCACGCCCGTGGGGGCGGGTCGGCGGCGAGCTGGGGGGGGGGAAGCGAGACTTCTCTGAAGCCCTTGAGCCTTCTGTTAAGTCGGGCCTGTCCCTCTACACGGGGAATATTCAAAAATAGTGAATCGGGGGACCATGCCATTTTTTTAAAGTATTGTTCGATCATTGTTGGTACATTTTTGCGACTATTTTTATTTGTTCTGCCAAAAAATCCGCCTGTAGGGGGACACGCCCGACCTAAGCCTTCTGGGAAGGCCCTGGAGCTGGCGCCCGCGGCGCTGCGCGCGGACCGCGCCCTGGTGCTGGAGGCGGCCCGGGCGGACGTGCAGGCGCTCGGCCTGGCGGCGGAGGAGCTCGGGGGCGCCCGCGGCGGGGCGCCCGCGGCGGGGCGCCCGCGGCGGGGCGCCCACGGCGGGGCGCGGGCGGCGGGGCGGCGCCCACGGCGGAATCCTACTTTAGCGATCGAGCGGGTTTCCTACTTCAGCGATTCTGCTTCAGCGATCCTACTCCAGGTGTTCCTACTTCGAACATGTTTTAGGCGCTTTCCTGCTTCAGCGCTCGAGCGGCTTTCCCTCCTTTCTCCTCTGCAGGGGGTGGGCGGAGGTGCAGCCTATCTTCAACGCCTTTCTACTTCATTCGGCGGCGAGCCCGGGAGGGAAGTGAGGAGGGGCGGGCTTTTTCAGAAGGCTCGGAAGTCCTCTGGCCTTCTGAGAAGTGTTCTAAGCCTGTCCCATAGACGAGGAAAACTTCAAGAGGAGAGTTGCCACCGAGCACCTCGTCTCTGCCTGCGCGTCCCTGTGGATGCTTGGCTTCGCGTGCGTGCGTGCGTGAGGAAGGGGCCTGGCGTCGTCAAGACCGCAGCCAACTCCAAACGAGGAGGCCCCGGCGCGCCAACCACGCGCCGAAAAGACCAGAGGCCACCGCAGTAGCGGCCAGAAGCTGTCCTGCAAGCGTAGCCGAAATTCGGGCCACCGGCTCTTTGCCGGAAACCCCAGGCTGTGAAGGAGCGGCACTACATCCGTGTGAAAGCACGACTCGCATGAGCGCTAAAATCGTGAAACCTGGCTGGAAGGAAGAGCGAGGAGGACGAGGAGGACAGGGAGGAGAGGAGGCCGTACGAGCGGGGAAGTCCCAGCAAGGAAGCACATAGCACCGAGATGGCATGCTCGAGTCACGATGCGAAGGCGGTTGTGCCTCGCCGGCTGGACGCAGCTCTAGTAGGATTCCATTCGAGCTGGACGCAGCTCTACTATGATTCTATAAGAGCTGGACGCAGCCCTAGTAGGATTCTATTAGAGCTGGACGCAGCCCTGATAGGATTCCATTTGAGGGCTCCCAGAAAGCGCAGGGGCTGCAGGGAAGTCCCGCCGGCCTTCTGAGGAGGCTTTCTCCCTCTCGCTTGCCCCTCCCCCCCCCCCTAGCTCGCCGCCGATTCGCCCCCACAGGCTTGGCCCGTTGCCTCGCTGGCCGAGCGGCCCCCCCCCCCGGGGGGCGGGGGGGGCCGCCTCCCACGAAGGTGGAGGGGTCTTGGCTGGCAGGCAGGGGCCCTCTTGTACTGGGAGAAGAGCAGAGCGGCGGAAGCATAAATCCGAGGCGGGCGCCCGTTTTGGCCTTTTGCCCGGCCCGCGTTTCTTTGTCGGCCGTCCCTGTGTCCGAATAAGAGCCGCGGCGTCCTGCACTGCCACGCTGGCGAATGACCCGGCGTGGGACGCCACTTTTTTCCGTCGGTGCTGTGTGTTTGCGTAGTCTGTGTCCCCCCTGTACCCATCGGCTGTTTCCAAAGGATCTGGGGCTCTGTGTCCTACCTGTACCCATCGGCTGATTGTGATTCGAGGATCTGGGATTCTGTGTCCCCCCTGTACCCATGGGCTGAATGAGGTTCAAGGATCTGGAACTCTGTGTCCTCCCTGTACCCACCTGCGACGCATAGGTGCGCCAGCGACGTGCGTGACACGCCCGCGTTGGGGCCTCGGGTCTTACCTGTACGCATTGGGGCTTGCCCCCACGTGAGCACTTCGGTGCATGCTGGCGGGGCTTCGGCTGGCGTGGGACGCCGGCCTCTCTCCTCCCTGTTCGCTTCTTCCCTCCCCGCTCGCTTTTCCCCCCCTCCCATGGCGGCGGCGCCCGGCACAGCGCGGCCCCGGCCTGGTGCTGGCACTGCACCTTGCCGCCTCGGCGGCCTCGTTCACCCTGGGCAGCGCGGCTCAGGCCCGGCCCGCGGCAGGCGGACACAGACGGCCCTTATGGCCGCACCTCTTGGCTGCTACCTGGACGTGGATTGGACTACCACCCCAGGCCGCTACCGACCACCCGATGGCACAACGTTGCACATCGTCTTCGTGGTCCTCCTCATCTCCTGAGCCTCTCCTTACCAGGTGGTGGCGCCTGTTGCACTTCGCCTGCCTGGTCTTCCTCTACCCCTCGGGCGTCGACCTGGTCACGTCCCTCCCCACGCAGCACTCGAGGATGTTTTTTCTGACGCGCCGTTGACGGCAACGCCGCTCCGCTCTCCCTCTGGGATTTCGCTTCCGGCTCCTGTCCAAGGCGTACCTTTTCCTGTGCGAGCTCTTCGGCGCCGCCTGCGCCCCGCGCCTTCCGGCCGCCCGAGGCGCCGCCCGCCCGCGCCCTGTCTCCCCAAGTCGTGCTTCGCGCGCCCCGCCTAGCTCTTGACTGGAAGCGGCCCGCTCTTGACCCGCAGACCAAACAAGTGTTTGCGTAGTCGCCTTGCACGTCGCTTGCCCGTCGGGTCCCAGGGCCGGGATTCATGCACGACCGCCGCCTGGAGGATCAATTTCGGGGGCATCGACAGGCGGTGGATGATCATGGGCATAATCGGGCCCCCGGGGACCAACATTTCTCTATATCCACCGCCTGCTGGGGCACCAGGACGTCGCTTCCCAGGCGGTGGATGCGGATAAATTCCCGCCGCGCAGTAACCTTTTGGAGCTCCGCCTGGGCTTCTCGGATCGGCGCCGGACCCTCCTTCCCTGGCATGCGGAGCGCGCCAGGAGCGGCGCGGGAGGCGCCGCCAGGGGGCCCCATCACCGATACATGGAACCCGCGCGGATCTCCGAAGGTTTGTATCTTTGTACTGGTTTCCGTTCCCCGGCGAAAGCCCCCGGAGGCTTCCAAGGAACCCTCTCAGAAACCGGGTAGGTTTTTCAGAGGGTTCCCCTGCTTCTTGAGAAGCCTCACCGCTTCTCAGAGGCTGGCCCCCCCGCGCCGCCCCCGACTGGGCGCCGCCGAGGAGCTGCTGGCGGACCGGGGGCTCATCCTCGAGGCCCTGGAGGAGAGCGGCACGGCCCTGCAGTTCGCCTCCGACGCCCTGCGCGCCGACCGGGAGCTGGTGCTGCACGCCGTCCGAGTTGACCCGCAGGAGGAAGAACTGGCGCACGCAGAGAGCTTTCGGAGCTCCGCGTGGATCTCTTGGCTTGGCGCTGGCCTCCCCTCCGGCGCCGCTGCTGGCGCGGGCGGTTTTCTTGGATCGGCGCTGGGCTCCCCCCTCCGGCGCCGCTGCTGGCGCGCGCGGGTTTCTCGGATTGGCGCTGGGCCCTTTTCGCGGCGCCTCCTGGCGCAGCCCCTGGCGCTTTGCGCGCCAGGGACGGTGGTCCAGCGCCGATCCAAGAGATCCGCGCGGGGCTCCGACAGCTTTCTGTTTGTGCGGCTTTCTCTCCTTCGGTGGACGGCGTAGCGCTGAAGTACGCCTGCGACGAGCTCAGAGGCGATCCCGAGCTGGCGCTCGAGGCCGTGCGCGAGGCCAGGGGCGCCCTCCGGCACGTTGCGCAGGGGCTGCTCGACGACGTGGGTTTCGTGCGCCGCTGCGTGCGCGAGAACGCCGGCTGCCTGGAGTTCGCCCCAGAGGTCGGATACTGGCAAACGTAACACCACCAGCCCTGTCGGGCGGACCTCACCATGGGGGAAATTTGTCCCGAGACAAACGGGTCCTGAGGTTTTTTCGTTGTTTTCGGTCTCTTTGGGCCCTTCACGGGCCTCGGGTCCAGGACGCAGGAACGACGTTACAGGGCCCGAAAGGGGCCTTAAATGGCCCCCAGACTGCCACCGCGGGCCCAGACGGTGTACGAAAGGTGCAGCTTTCTTTACCCCACGTTTTTTTTGCACCCCCTTTAACGAACGCCCAATTCTGACCAGGTCTCTCCAAGCCTTGGATCGGTGCAGAATTATCCAGGTTCACGCCAGGCGTCGAACCAGAAGTAACATGTTTTCTAAATACAAACTTTTGGACCTTCGCGCGAATTCTTGGATCGGTGCTTGGCACCCCAGGGAGGGAAGTCCAGCGCCGACCCAAGACCTCCGCGCGGCGCTCTGAAAGTGTATGTTTACGCAGTTTGTCGTCTTAGAATCACCGAGCGCGTTCCGCTACTCGCATAGTGCCTACTCGCAAACGTCAAAAACCACACGTCTGCCTCAGTGTAATCTATCGTGAATCCCCCGCGGCGGATCGAGGCATTATGCGAGTAGCTACTTCGCGAGCAGAGGAACGCGCTCGTCTATAGAAAGAAAACTTACGCATCAATCCAGGACCCAATACGGATCTTGCCAGTGGCCAGTATTGTTGAATTCCCATTTCTAAAGACCAATTGTTGATGATCCCCCCAGTGCCCATTCTGTTTTTCAATTTAAGTGCTCCTCCAGAGGCTCGCTTCTTTTTCCCAACCATCCTCGTTTGAAGAGACATTCCCCGCGTCTCCTCTTCCTTCTTTCCTCCTCCTCCTCCTCCTCCTCCCCCCTCTTCCCCCTCCTTACTTTTGCTCTCTACATCAGTCTACCAGTTCGGCACATCCCTCACGCTCTTTGTGGCCACAGGGAGCTCCACCTAAGGCCCTAGTTGCAGGGTCCACATGCGGCTCCCCGCCCATCGCATGTCCATTTCGCCCTCCCCCCCCACATGTCTCGTGTTTCCACATAGGCAGCTCCACTGGAGGCCCCAGTGGCAGGGTCCACACGCGGCTCCCCGCCCACCGCATGTAAATTTCGGTGCACCCCTCACACGCTTCGTGGCCCCATAGGGAACTCCACTGCTCCACTGAAGGCCCCAGTGGCAGGGTGTACATGTGCCTCCCCGCCCACCGCGTGTCCATTTTGGCGCACCCCTCACACGCTTCGTGGCCCCGTAGGAAGTTTCACCGATGGCCCCAGTGGCAGGGTCCATCTGCGGATCCCCAGCCACTGCATGCCCATTTCGGAACACCCCTCACACGTCTCGTGGTCCCATAGGGAACCCCACCGAAGGTCCCAGTGGCGAGGTCCACATACTGCTCCCCGCCCACCGCATGTCGATGTCGGCTCTCTCCTTACACGCTTCGTGGGCCCACGGCTCGCCGCCCGCTGCACGTCCATCTGGGCACACCCCTCGCACATTTCGTGGCCATTTCGGGGACTCCACCGAAGGTCTCACTGGCATGGTCCACATGCGGCTCCCCGCCCACCGCATGCCCATTCCGGCCCACTCCTCACACGTTCCGTGGCCCCACAGGGAGCTCCACTGGAGGCCCCTGTGGCAGGGCTCGCTTGCGGCTCCCCGCCTATCTCATGTCCATCTCGGCACACCCCATCACACGCTTCGTGGCCCCATGGGGTTTCCACCGAAGGCTTTCGTCTGCGAAAGAAATCTGGGTCGACAAGGGGGGAAACTTGTTCAACCTCTCCTCCTGCTCGCTCCCTGCCGCCGCCACCGCAGCTGTGTAAGCATCAGAGACGAGTGACACCGAGCGTGGGCACCGCGGGCCTGTCGGCGCGAGAGTGGAAAGTCTGAGGGTCGTCGTCGTCGTCGTCGTCGTCTCTCCTCCTCCATCACTTGTACTCTTGCATTCATTATCTTACAGCTTAACGGATCACAGAAGGCATGTTTTACTTACCTATTATGAGCGATGGTACCGATACGTGAGTTTCATTATCATACCCGGCCTGGTGCCGGATACCGTTTTCCTCAGGCAAATGATGAGTCATCAGCCGAAGCCTCGGTTGTCGTATCTGACGTGCAAATTACCACAGACAGTGATTTCAATGTGCTTGTAGCCTTGGAATCCGCACATGGTCATTCAACAATTTCGGCGGATAGCGAAAGGCGCCATCTTCCCCCTGTGATCCCGCCATCTTTTTGATTGACGATCGTTCTGTTCCAATGGAAAAGAGTGTTTCGGCACTGGCCCAGCCAGTGGGGAGGGGGGGGGTAGGTTGGGCCGTGGCCTCTCCGCTATCATGGGAGGCGATGGCTTGAATTCTGAGGTGGCAGGACACGTGAGAGACAGCACGAAAAGGGAAACGCCAGAAGCAACGCGTGCCAAAGTTCTTAACGACATAAGCATGGAACATGAATCGCCGATGTCGGTTTCCAGTCAAGTTGGTCGTTTGCTCGACGAGAAGAAATTATAGGGCCGATCCCTGTCCCGGCAATGTCCCCACGTGAAAATTTCAGGAGGCCGATCTCTCGATCGCCTTTGGTATCTAGTTTGCGTGCTAGATCGAGTAGCAGCCAAGAGTTCCGTGGAACCTTATCTGGAGGCCTCTCGGTAAAAGTAAGCGGTTGGGCTGGAGGACCACGATTATTAACAGCCCGCTGCGCGCAGGTGCCCTGGGAAGGCGAATCACATCAGCGGTCCCTGCCTACGACTGGCGTCTGCTGGCTGTTCACTCGCAATTTGCTCTTTCCACTGGGCAATGACATGCAAGAGCATAGCAATCGCCACCTCATCTTTCTAGAAAGGCAACAGAACTAAACAGAGAAGCGCTGTCAACGACAGGGAGATTTGTGAAGAATTGGCCGCGCAAGTTCACATGTTTCAGGATTAAAAGATGAGCAACGCCGGGAACTGCACAGCGAAAAAGGGACTCTCCTTCGCGCCGCGCAACAGGTTTATCTTGGCCATATGCATCGGAGGCAGTTCAGCTGTCTCAGTTCGAAACCGACAATCATCAGAAGGTGCAGGGGGGGTCTGTATAACGACATATGAAATAAGTTGGGAGTAGAGTTGTGGGGGACATGGCAGCAGAGGAAATGTTGTGCGTCAGCTTCTGCGAAAGGAGTAAATGGGGGCGAGGGGTTCTCATCAATTGGCGGAAGACGGGGCGCCCGCGTCTCCCTCGAGCGCCGGACAGGTCCCAGACGCGCGGTCGTCGACCAGGGCGTCCAATGGCCGGAGTTTTATGCGCGGGGCTGTCAAGCGGAATGAAGTTTTCGACTGAGGCGCGAGAGGGGCCAGTCAGAGGCCCAACGGGCTGGGATGGGGGATTTTCGAGGGCCCCTCCCCGGAAAGGTCCAGGGGCAAGTCAGACAGGGCAGATAGAGGGCGGGCAGCCGGTCCGCGGGCGGCCGAGATCGCGCCCGCCGAATTCAGGAGCGGCTGGCGAGGCCCAGCCTATGGGGGGGATGGCCTCCTCCACCGACCCTGCCCTGCAGGGCGCGGGGCTCCGGGCGCCCCCGGGGCTCGGGGGCGGCCCGCTCTGCGCGTTTTTCGGGGGGGGGGGGGGGGGGGGGCGTTGAGAATGGGGGCTTGAGTGGGGAATAGGCGACCTATCGCAGTGGAAGCGCGGACGTTGAGATCGCCCCCCAGGAACGCGGCCACCCCTCCGAGGTGTCACTTTCTCTCCTGGCCAACCGGGGGGGCGAGATCCACTGGGGGGATCTCGATGCCCGGGGAAGGCGAGAGTTCGCCGCTTCTGATCTTCAGGAGTGGGGGCGCCTAGTAAGCGCGAAATCCGTCGCGGTTCACCCTCCAGAAGAAGGCAATCAGCTGCGTGCTCTCTGTCCCGGTCGGACTGTCTCGAGCCAGATGGTTTGCCCTGGAGGCGCCGGGGCGGCGCGAGGGCCGGGCCGACAGCCGAGTCTCGGTGGCGCGTCAGGGGGCGCCAGGGCGAGGATGCTGCCCAGGCCTGCGCTCCGACCCCCGCGATGGAGTCGCTGATGTTTTTTTCGGCCATCGCGCCCATGTGCGATCCAGAGGTCCATATATATATATATATATACATAAATCAAGAATTGTTTCTGCCAGCCTGACCCCCTTGAGAGGCCTCGAGGAAGAGTTTTTGTTGAGCCGTGCGAGGGGCTCGGCCTCCCTGCCGGTGCCCTGGTCGAGCTTATTGCTGCCGTTTATGGGCGCGATGGTGCGTTTGTGGCCTTGTCTCGAAACGTGTGCCAAGTTTCTCGACCGCCAGTGGTGCGTTGGGGCCAGCCATGCTGATTCGCTCGGCGTCGAGGCGATCGCCTGATCTCGCAGGTGCTGCTCGAGGTTGACGACTGGGCGATGGCCTTTCCCCCCGGACAAGAAGGCGAGTGCATGCCGGAGTTTCGTGGGCGTAGTAATTTGTAATAATTTTGGCAAGATGGAGAAACCCGATGAAAAGGGGGGTCGAGTGCATTGGGCGCGGGCTTTCTTGGGTGGGCCAAGGGGGGGCCCTGCCACAGGATTCCCGCGGGCCGGGGGAAATGCGCCACGGGGCAGCTGCGCGAGGCCCCCATGTCCCGGGGGGGGCGGGGGGGCCGCAACAGTCATTTTTGCGGACCTGAAGTGGCCGACTTTTGCAGCCTCGTTTATAAATTCACTTGGGCGGGTCGAGAGTTCCTGGCCGAGGCCGCCTGGGTGGCCTCCGCGCTGGCCGCGAAGGTTCACCAAGCATCGAGGACCTCCTAGAGGCTCACAAGATGGTGGATCACCTGCGCTCGACGGCCGCCTCGCCGCTGATCGCCCGTCGCTTTGACCCCGAGCGTTTCGTCTTTGCCGCTGCCAGCGACTGAGTCGGGCCCGATGGCTGCTAGTGCCATCAGCAGGCCTGGCAGGTGTACATGGCCGACAACTCGTTGGCGCGCGGCCGCCGCGCCCGTGCCGTGGCCTTGGCGTGGCGATCTTGTCGCGCGAAGAAACAGGTCGCCAGCGCTCTGGCCGGAGAGACCCTGTTTCTGTCTGGGGCCGTGGCCGAGGCGCAGTGGCTCCATCTCGTGTTTGAAGATGTGGCTCGTGGCGATGTGGTCACCGCGTCCTGGCGGGCGATGCAGCCATTTTGTCGCCCTGCTGCGCCGGGACTGCGAGCTCCCCCCCGTTCCGTCCACTGAGTTCCCCAGTGTTGAAGGCGCCGAGGAAATCTATGATACCCTCAGCAAGTTGTCTAATAGTTCCCGTTCAGATCGGAGGGCTGCGATCGATTTGGCCGTCGTCCGAGACATAGTGTCTTAAGTCGGAAGCGCGATCGGATGGGTGCCCCGCCTCTTTCTTCTGGCCGTTAGCGTGATTGAGTCCGACACTTCCAAGACGAACGCGGCCTAGTTCGGGCCGCTTCGGCCCGGGTGTCTTTGGCTGTCTTCGGAGGGGCCCTCGAGGGTCGCATGGGGGCGAGAACGGGCGTTTCCGGGCCGAGTTTCAAAGGCAATTTCAGCAGTGGGAGGGTGGGGCCGACCAGGCAGCCGCAGGCCGTCTCAGTGCCGAAATGTTCTCTAAGGCAGGCGAGACATGTGCCCCGCGTTTTGAGCGCGCGGCGGAGCCAGTGCACGGCGGGGCCGAGCGCCTGCTCGCGACGGCGGTGGCAACAGTGCGGCAAGGTTTCAAAGGGCCAGGTTCGATCCCTCCCGCCACCTTTTACAGGCGCGCCTGAATAGATATATACCCGCGGCGCAGCGCCCTCTTAAGCTCATTGTTTTTCCCCACATCCAAAGTGGGGTCTCTTGTTTGCTTCGCACACGCCGCGCAGGATCTCACCCCCCTTCCCTTGCTCTTTCACACACTCACCATCATCACCATCATCATCACCATCAACCACCATCATCGTCATCACACGCACACACTCATCATCATTACCATCATCATCAACATCAACCACCATCAGCGTCATCACTACTCAACATCATTATCCTTCATCATTACTCATCATCATACCCTCATCATCATCGTCACCATCATCACCACTCGATCACCCACTCACCCACTCAATTACCCAGTCATCCTCAGTAGGTTTCGGAGGCAGTGGTCCTCCGACGGTAGGACCGCCGCCACTCTCAACATCATCGTCACCATCTCCATCATAATCTCTCGACCACCCACTCAGTGGCCATCATGATGATCATCAACATCATCATCACTCATTCATCACACACTCATCATCATCATCATTCACTCACTCATCATTTCGTCATCACTCACTCCCTGGCTTGAATATGGAGGTAGTATCAGGCGGGAGCCTCGTCTGTGAGTGAAGTGTGAGGAAGTCTCAGGCGGGAGCCCCTCCCTTTGGGGCCCGCACCTCATGTTTTTAATCCGAAGCGGGTCATTCGAAACGTGTAACTGTCGTCACTTTTGGGCCCCTGTGGCGAGAATCTGGAGGAAATATCAAGCGGGAACCTCGTCTGTGAGTGAATTGCGACGAAGTCTCAGGCGGAAAGCCTCTCCCTATGAGCCCCGCGCCTTCTTTTTTATCCGAGGCGGGTCATCCGAAACGTGTAACTGTCGTCACTACTGGGCCCCTGTGGCGTGAATCTGGAGGAAGTATCAAGCGGGAACCTCGTGTGTGCGTGAATTGCGACGAAGTCTCAGGCGGGAAACCCCTCCCTATGGGGCCTGCATTTCTGGTTTTTAATCCGAGGCGGGTCATCCGAAACGTGTAACTGTCGTAAATTCTGGCCTTCGGAGGGCTTAAATAAGGTGGATGTATCAGGCGCGAGCCTCGTCTGTGATTGACTCGCGTGGAAGTCACAGGCGGGAACCCGCCGGTTTGTCCCCGCGGGAGTCCCCGCGCTGAGCCAGCTCGAAGCATGCGAGCTGGAGCTGAGGCGCAGGAGGGAGGAGGAGGAGGAGGAGGAGGAGGAGGAAGAGGAGGGGGAGGAGGAGGACGACGAGGAACAGGAATTGAAAAGGACGACGGCGGCCGGGCGCAGAGGGAAACCCTTGCGTCCGGGCCGGGGGTGGTAACCCATCCACGGCCGAAGCGGCCGCCGGGCGCAGGGGGAAACCCTTGCGTCCGGGCCAGGGGCGGTAACCCATCCTCGGCCGAATCGGGGGCAGGGGTACTTGAATCGCCGCGGCGGTTCCTAACCATTTTAGCTGTTTACGAATGTTTATATCAAATATATGAACACGCTACAACCACGTTATATTGTATCTAACATACTTTATAACCTTGTATCCACATTACTGCAAACCGTAAGCGTTTAGGGTAGATAGTATCCAGATGGCACGTTTACAACTCTTTAGCAACCACTCTAGGCTAACCTCGCAAGGTGAATACAGAGGTTACGCAAAGTGCTTACGAACCACGGCTATCCACCGTAAGCGCGTTTAGCTAACCAACGTAAGCTCGTTTAGCTAACCTCCGTAAACTAGTTTGCTAAACAGGATCAGTCGGTTGGCAATCCCAGGATCCCGTCCCGCCGATTGGAGTTTCGCCCGCCAAGTAACAGGAATTTGACATAGGATTTCGGACGGGCGCTCCCCGAATCGAAGAGACATTGTTCGGAGTTTGGCTTCTCCGCAGCCATTTCGGGTTCCAGCTCTGCGGCTTTTCCAGTCGCCTGCGATTGGAATTCTGCGCGGGGCGCGCGGTGCACGATCGGCATGGCCGAGTTCCAGCAGGCGCTGTCCACTGCCGTCCCATACACTAATGACAAGTTGGCCCTCTACGCTTCTCAGGCCAAGTTGCAGCAGAAGCGGGCCAAGTCAGAGGAGATCGTCCAGTACCTCCTCTCGCGCAACTTGGCTTCGATCGAGCGCCTGCATCCCTACCAGGTGGCCGCGTCGAGCGCGAATCGATTCGGCAACGGTTGCGACCCCGTCGGCGTGCACCTCCTACTTGAAACGATCGTCGAGCAGGGCTTCGTCAAGAGCAGGCTGGACGGCCCAGTGCGCTTCGCCATCGGCCCCGATGATGCGCAGGAACTCGACTTCAATGCCAAGATGGTGGCGGACTCAGATGGCCAACTGGCGCCGCTCAGGAGGGAGCGCGTCCGCGCTGTGTCCGTGGCGCGCACGCGCACCAAACGCGGTCTGAACGCGGTCAATGCTGGCGCGTGCACGGAGCTTGAAGAATTAGCTACGGACGGCAAGTTCTCGCGCGACAAGGTGATCGCCGTCAACCCTTCGATCGAGGAGTTCCTCGACCATGGCGTTGAGTGGGTGGTGATTCGGAATGAGATCTTGAAGGGTTGCCCTAACCTTCCAGAGTTTTTACAAGACGCTGCGAAGTCGGGGCGCAACACCGAGCGGACGTTGACGAATATGTTGCTCCTCATGGAGATCCATGCGAAGGGCGGGCGGAACTTCAAGAAGACGCGCTGTTTCCACTGGCCGAGCGTCGTCTCCAGCACCGAGGCTGGCAAGCCGCATTTGAAAGGACAGATCAAAGACTTGACGGCGTTCGTCGAGAAATGGTCTGGTGGTGCGCAGGCGCCGCTGCTCAAGGAGCTGGGCCAGTTCGCCGAGACGCTGAAGGCCAGGGTGGAGATCCCGAGCGCCGCCTTCAGGCTTTTGGGGGCGGTGGGCTTCGCGGCGGCCCCTGACGTCATAATTGCGATGGTGAAGGCGGGCATGTGCAGCCCTGGGAATTTCGTCAAGAACGGGAACTCGACGCTCCTCACTGGCCTGGACATCCAGAATGCAGTAGGCAAGCACAAGCAGGCCAACCTGATGCTCAGCATGCGGATCAAACAAGCGCAGGCCTTCTTGCAGGATATGGTCAGCAAGTTGGAGAAGCATCCGACTGACGCGGAGGCGTGCAAGCTGATCGGCGACCTCGGGGTCCGTGGCGCCATGATGAACCTCGGGAAGTCGGCTGTGGCCAGGAGGGAGCTCACCTCGTTAGTCGAGATCGTCCGCGAGTTCCTGGGCGACCTGTACACGAAATACCCAGAGAGCCAGGAGCTCAACGCGCCGTTCGATGACATACAGCCAGCGGGGAAGGACCCCCCCCCCGTTGGAGTCTGCAGGCTTCCGCAGCTTCACAGAGCGCGGCGGCGTGGACCAGGCCACCCTGCAGAGCAAGAAGCTGGTTGCGGGCGCGGTGGTGGGGCGCAGGATGGCGCCGTTCACGGGCGGGCCTTGGGTCATCAAGGGCTTACAAGGCCCCGCGGCGACCCTCATGCCGCAGGAGGTGCCGAAGGGGGGCGGCGAAGACGGTGGCGCCGCCAGGACGGCGGCGAGGCAGAAGCAGGCCGAGGACGGGAGCTTCTCCGCGTCGTCTGGCACGCTCTTGGACGAGTACCAGGCCGTTCGGGCCGGGGCCAATGGGGTTTAGGATGAGGAGGGGCGAGGGGGATATCCATAGGGTGACTTAGTGTCCTTGAGGGTTCACGGCGGTGTTACGATTCATCTGGTTTGGGACGGTGTCTGGGATAAAGCGCGTGTTATGAAAATGCCGCTGTTTTTGTTGTTTGGCGTCCTTACGGGGTGGGGTTATGGTGATGCTGATGGTGATGATGTTGATGATGGTGGTGGTGATGGCGATGAAGGTGATGAGGATGGAGGTGATGTGGCTGATGATAACGATGGTGAGAATGACGGCGGCGACGCTGACGGTGATGGTGATGCTGATGCTGCTGACGAGGACGATGGTGATGGCGATGATGCCACTGACAAGGCTGGCAATTATGATGTATACTATAATGGTGATGATGACGACGACTTCGTAGATGTGGACGATGATGCTGATAATGGTGAAAATGATGAGTATGATGATGATGGTGCTGTTGATGATGGCGATGCTGCTGATGAATATGATGAATGCGCTGCTGCCGATAATGGCGGCGATGGTGATCACTAGGGAGACGATGCTGATGATGAGGGTGTCGATGGCGATGATGGTGGCGATGACGGTGACGAACGCGGTGATGATGAGTTTGATGATGGCGATGGCGGCCATGATGATGAGGATGGGGAACGACGGGGGGTGCGTAGTAGGATCAGGAGGAGGAGGGGGGCGAGGGGGGGGAGGAGAAAGGAGGGGGAGGGGGGGGCAAGGTTGGGTGGGGGGAGGAGGGGGGGGGGGAAAGCGACGACGACGACGACGAAAGCGAGAAGGAGGGGGAATGCGGGAGGGGGGTGGGGGGCATGGGGGCGCCGCCCGGGTCGCGATTCAGTGGCCACGGACACCTTGGTCGCGGGCCCCGAGAAGGCCTCGGCCTTGGAGCTCGGGCTCAATCCAATCGGCTCTTTCCCGTGAATTCGCATCCCCCACCCCGCCCCCCGCTATGGGGGATGGGCGAGGAGGAGAGAGGGGGGGGGGGGGGGGGGGCGGAGGGGAGGGGGAGGTGGAGGGGGGGGGGAAGGGGGAGAGGAGGAGGGCGGCGGTGATGAGGGTGAGGATATCTAAACGTCGGGCTTCCTCGACATCGACCTCGCACAAGCAACTCTCGGAAATCCGATGTCAGGAGGAGGTGGGGAAGGATGGGCAGGGGGAGGAGGATAAGGGTGATAAGGTGCTTGTTCCACCATGGCCCCCGGGGGTTCAGACCCCGGCTTTTCGTATCTGAACGGGCTTCCCTCCTATTCCTAATAGTTCTCCTCCTCAGCCTCCTGGCCCTCCTCCTCCTCCTCCTCCTCCTCCTCCTCCTCCTCCTGTTCGCTCCTCCACCTCGTTCCCTCCTCTTTCCTCTTCTTTCTCCCCCGCCCCCGCCATCCCCCCCCCCCCCCCCCCCCCCCCCCCCCCCCCCCCCCCCCGCCCCTCCCCCTCCCCCTCCTTCTCCCTCCTCCGCCGCCCGAGGGCCACAAGGGCCTGATGCTCGAGGCGTGCAAGGCGGCGGTGGGAGACGCGCTGGTCGCGGCGTACCGCGCCGCCCCCGCAGCTGTCGACATCACGGTGGAATATAGGTCCTCGCCAGACTCTGCGAGGGCCGAAGTGGGCCATATCACGACCAGCGAAGACTACGCAGCTGGGCAGTTGATTTTGGCACCCTTGTCCGCGCGCATTGGCACGCGCGCACCCGGCAAAGTGCCTCAGGGCGCGATCGCGGTGAACGACTTGCCCCGCGCGCCCGCAGGCGCCGTCGTCTACGTCGGTAAGATGGCCCAGCCTCCCACGAAGGCCAAGAAAGAGCCTTGCGTGGTGCCTTCTTGGTTGGTGCCCGAGAGAGGGGCCGCGGGGCCACGCTGTCGCTTGGCAGGGCGCGGCTCGAGACGGTCAGCACAGCCCGCGCGCGCGGCGGCCCCGAGGGCCAGCGCGGCCTCTTGCTTCCAGCGTTGCACAACGCGCGCCCGCTGGCAGAGGGGCGCGTGCTTTCGCGCCCAGACGACGGCTCGGATGATGAGCCAATCGTCAGCGGAGCTCGGAAGAGGGGGCGCGACAGTGGCGAGTGAGGGTCCACCGCCACTCGGGAGGGGGGCGGATGTGAGTTGATGCGCGCGATGCACATTACGACATACACACGCACACACCTTGCACCATCGCACCGACATCCGCCCTCATGTTCGTTTTGTTTCTCGTGCCGCCCGTTGCAGAGGGCCGAGCATTTTGGCCGCGGGCAGCCGACGCACTTGCTGCTCGCGGAATGTGCGCGATAGAATGCCCCTCGCCCCCCAGTGCACCCCTGCCGCCCCCCTCCCCGCGGCCTTGAAGTGCCCCGCGAGGTGTTCGCTACTTGGCTATGCCGTGCTATGCTGCGCGGCGCAATGTTCTAGCCCACCACCGATGCGGCTTAGCCTCATCGGTCCCTCAATCCGCCCCATGATGGCGACGGTGAGGGCCTATGCTATGCAATGGCATGCCATCCTACGCTAGCTTTGCAATGCTATCCGACGGGGCCCCGCTTGGCTCTCATTGGGGCCCCCGCCTTCTGGAGCCCGGGCGCCCCGCCTTGGCCTCCGCCCATCAAGGCGCCCCACTTGTGAGCTCACCTTGGGGGCTCAATTGCGTCGTTGGTGGTGGGTTGCCATGCGACCCAATGGTATGCCCCGCAAGCGGCTTAGCCCCATCGGTCCCTCAATCCGCCCCGCGATGGCAACGGTAAGGCGCTATGCTATGCCACGGTAAGCTTTGCAATGCTATCCGATGGGGTCCCGCTTGGCTCCCCTTATGGCCCTCGCCTTTCTGGGGCCCGAGCGCCCCGCCTTGGCCTCCGCCCATCGAGGCGCCTCACTTGGGAGCTCACCTTGGGGGCTCAATTGCGTCGCTGGTGGTAGGTTGCTACATGCGACCCAATGACATGCCCCGTATGCGACTTAGCCCCATCGGTCTTTCAATCCGCCCCATGATGGCGACGGTGAGGCGCTATGCTGTGCAATGGTAGGCTGTGCAATGCTATCCGATGGGGCCCCCCTTGGCCCCCCTTGGCCCCCCTTATGGCCCTCGCCTTTCTGGGGCCCGAGCGCCCCGCCTTGGCCTCCGCCCATCGAGGCGCCCCACTTGTGAGCCCACCTTGGGGGCCCAATTGCGTCGTTGGTGGTAGGTTGCTATGCGACCCAATGGCATGCCCCGTATGCGGCTTAGCCCCATCGGTCTTTCAATCCGCCCCATGATGGCGACGGTAAGGTGCTATGCTGTGCACAGCGCTAGCTTTGCCATGCTATCCGATGGGGTCCCGCTTGGCTCCCCTTTAGGGCCCTCGCCTTTCTGGGGCCCGGGCGCCCCGCTTCGGCCCCCGCCCATCAAGGCGCCCCACTTGGGAGCTCACCAGGGGGCCCAAATTGCGTCGTTGGTGGTAGGTTGCTGTGCGATCCGATGGTATGCCCAGTATGCGGCTTAGCCCCTATCGGTCCCTCAATCCGCCCCATGATGGCGACGGTAAGGCGCTATGCTATGCAATGGTAAGCTTTGCAATGCTATCCGATGGGGTCCCGCTTGGCCCCCCTTATGGCCCTCGCCTTACTGGAGCCCGAGCGCCTCGCCTTGGCCTCCGCCCATCAAGGCGCCTCACTTGGGAGCTCACCTTGGGGGCCCAATTGCGTCGTTGGTGGTAGGTTGCTACGCGGCCCGATGGTATGCCCCGTATGCGGCTTAGCCCCATCGGTCCCTCAATCCGCCCCATGATGGCGACGGTGTGGCGCTATGCTATGCAATGGTAGGCTGTGCAATGCTATCCGATGGGGCACCGCGTGGCTCCCTCGCATTTCTGGAGCCCGAGCGCCCCGCCTTGGCCTCCGAGCTCACCTTGGGGGCCCAATTGCGTAGTTGGTGGTAGGTTGTGTCGTTCCTCGTCGCCCTTTGGCTCAAGCCAGCTGTCGGTTTTTGTTTTAGTTTTGCGAGGCAGGCGACGCTTCGAGGCATGTCCGTGATAATCGTGGGCGGTTTTGTTGCGATTGGCGCGTGCGAGGGCCCGCGGCCGTGCAACTCGTGGGCCAACCGAGTCCACAAGCGCGGCGACAAGGCGTTTGTGGTGCGTGACCGCAAGAACGCATCATTCAGCAGCCTCGTGAACGGCAGCTTTCAGATGTTGGAGACCTGCCAGCAGGCGCGGCATCGCAAGTGCCAGGAGATGATGGAGAGCGCCGAGCGCGCTGCTGAGCACGATGCCGACGGCATGGCGGACTCCGTCGGCGGGGAAGGGCCAGGTGCCAAGAGGGCGAAGAAAGGGCAGGCCGACTCGATCGACAGCATCCGCGAGATCACCGTTCGCGACGCCCTGGGCTGCTCCCATTCAATGATCGTCGAGACGGCCCCGTACCTTCGGACCAAACTGGCCCTCGAGCTGGCACCTGAGAACGTGGAAACGCTGATGAAGCTGCCGATGGAGGGCGAAGCGCGCGATAGAGAATTCGTGCCCATTGTTACGGAGCCGAACGTCACGTTCCTGCGCTACAGGGCGGCCCTCCAAGTGAGGTATACCTGCGCAAACGCAAGGAAGCCTGCCGTGAAGACCATGTCCATCAGGGCCCCAACCAACGAGGAGATGCAGGTCAAGGCCGACAACGTCGCTAAGGTGCTGCAGACGTTCTACGACGCTCACGAGTCCACGGACCTGCAAGGGCAAGTTCAGAGCACATGTGCATACTTGTGCACAGCACGCCAAGCTACATCGCCGCGCAGATTGTCATAATACATAGCGCGAGCCGGGGAGGGCGCATGTGGGGAGGGGCGTGTTCTACCTCTTGGGCGCCTTGCTCGGCCATCCGTACGCCGCCAGCGCTATGCATGACACCTCAACGAGACATAGCACAACCACACCGCCGCCTCCTCCTCCTCCTCATCCTCCTCCTCTGGGTGCCCCGAGCCCTCAGCCACTTCCGAAGCACCTCGGGCCATGGAGACGGGGCGCAGGACGATGCGGAGGAGGGCGCGGCGGGGGGGGGATGATGGAAGATGGAGGGAGGAGGGGTGATATTGATAGTGAGGGCGCACAAGGTCATGGATGCTGAAGGAAATGGTGGCGTTGATGCTGAGGATGGTGATCATGGTGATGCCGACGACGCTGACGACGGCGGTGATGCTACTGGTGATGGTGATGGCGATGATGACCATGACGACGACGATATGGGTGATGGTGATGACGTCGACGACGACGAGAAAGATATTCATGATGATGGTCATGATAGTGATGATGATGATTGTGGTGGTGATGCTGACGCCGATGATGGCGATGGCGATGACGGTTGAACATGATGAGGGTGATGTTGGTTATGATGATGGTGGTGGTGATGATGATGATGATGACGGTGGTTGCGGTTATGTTTAGGGTGAGGATGGACATTGATTATGATGATGGTCATGACGGTGATGGTGGTGATAATGGGCCCTCGGTGCCCTTGGCCAACTGCGCCCTCTTGGACGTGACCGTATTGGGCGGCTTTCGGATCAAACCAGGGGCCCTGATTTGGGCACGATGTGGTGGGGCCTCGTGGCGCCCCAACGCATATGTGTTCGGGGCTGAGGGCGCCCTAGCGCATCTGCTGAGATGTGCTGGGGGGCTGAGGGCGCCCCAACACATATGTGTTCGGGTCTGAGGGCCCCCCCCTGCGCATCTTCTGAAGTGTGTTGGGGGCTGAGGGCGCCCCAACGCATATGTGTTGGGGCGCCCTCAGCCCCCCGACGCACCTCGACAGATGCGCTGGGGCGCCCTCAGCCCCGAACAAATATGTGTTGGGGCGCCCTCAGCCCCCAACACATCTCAGCGGATGCGTTGGGGCCCTCAGTCCCGAACACATATGCGTTGGGGCGCCCTCAGCCCCCATCACACATCAGCGGATGCGCGGGGGCGCCCTCGGCCCCGAACACATATGCGTTGGGGCGCCCTCAGCCCCACCGCATCTAGAGGGATTGAGAGCGTAAGTGGGGATGATACTGGCAATGATGGCGACGCGATGAGGGGGTGGGTGGGTGGGTGGGTGGGTGGGGGGGGGGGGGGGGGGGGGGGGGGGGGATGAGGGGGAAGGGGGGGATGCGGCAGAGAGAAGAGACGGATGAGGGAGGGAGGCACGGGGCAGGGGTGGGGAGAGCGAGGGGGTGCTGGTCACGACGGCGCCGCAGGCGCCCGCCCACGACGGCGCCGCAGGCGCCCGCCCGCTCCGTGCTTTCTGGAGGGGGCGGCCCTCCTCCGTCTTGCTGGTCATCCTCGCCCTTCCCCCCCTCCATCCTCCTCCTCCTCCTCGTCCTTTGTCCTCCTCCCCATCCTCCTGTAGCTCCAGCCCAGGCGCTTACATGCGTTCACGCGCGCCTGTCACGTGCTATTGCCTGGGGGTCGGGGCCGTCCGCCGTCTCATCAACGCGCCTGCACTTGCATTGCGTTGTGCGTTGCGGAAGCGCCTTCAACATGCTGCAATGGGCGCGCAACATTGTCAGCAACATCAGCGGCAACAACAGCAGAAACAACAGCAACAGCAGCAACAGCAACAACAGCAAAACTGACAACATCAACGTCAACAGCATCAACCACCAATAACACCAGCATCATCGACAACTGTAACATCGAACATAGCAGCAACAACGACAACGTCATCAACAATATCACCATCAACAAACACATGCGAGCGCTGCAATTACCGTCATCTCCATTCGTGCCGCATGTGTTTTGGCCGTGTATAGATTTCGCGCCCTTGCGTGTTGATTCTTACCGATCTTGCTGCGATGGCAGCGCAGAGCACGACCGATACCCTGCCCGGAATGTTGCGCCAACGGGTGGCCTTCATCGGCGCTCAGGTGGCCGCTGGCATCCCGAAGGCGACAATGCTGCAGGACCAGACGCATGTATTGGTGACGACCATCCATTGCACGCCGAGCATTTGCTTGGACACGGCAACGCAAGTGTCCGCGGAGATAGCTGCGGGGCCTTGGGCCTGGGACAAAGGAGCAGAAGGTGCAGCTGGCAGGGGCCCTTCATAAGGCCATGGAGTCGGGCACGAAGACTCGCATGGGTGGCGGCGCGGCCACTCGGCCTCAGCAGACATGCGAGTCTGTCCACATGTACTTCGCGGCCGAGGAGTGGTCAGCCATCGTGGACCTCGACCGCGCGGTGCCGCCCAAGCTGCGCGTCATCGCGCAGCGGCTGCACCGCGTCGGGATCGCGTGTCCAGGCAATGGCGTGCTCAAGCGGGCCATGGAGCTCATCGTGCTCGTCGGCGCCCCCGCAAGCATGGGGATTGACGCCGAGACCAAGAAGCAGCACATGAAGACCATTCGCAGCATCATCAAGAGCATGGACGAGAGGGCGAGGTGGCCATTCGACCGCGTGAAGCTTTACCCCGATTCCCCAGCTGGTCTGCCCCAAACCGTGCTCGACTTCGCGTGCGGCACTGGGCCTGCTGTCGAGCCCCCTCCTGAGGTCACCAAGCAGGCGATGGATGCCGCCGAAGATAGCGCGGGGCACCGCAGCACCCGCGGCTCGTTCAAGGGTGCCCAAGCGGCGGACCAGATGGTGTCGTACAGTCGTGGCAGGAGTTCGGGGCCATCTGCGAGCTTCCAAGGCATGGACATGATGGGCATGATGCAGAGCTTTATGCAGATGGCCACCATGTTCCAGCATATGCAAGGCGGCGGGAATATCCAGCCGCTGTCGGAGGCCAACCTTGTTTACCTCAACGGCGCGGCTCCCGAGGGGGTCAAGAGGGGCGCCAGCCCAGGCACCCTCAGCGCCGAGACTGCCCCGACGCGGCGCGAGGACTCGCCCGCGCCTCTCACTGACTCCCAAGGGAGCGGGGGGCCCAACAATGCTGCGAGCTCTCCGCCGGCGCTGCCCATGCCGCTACCAGCGCCCGAAGCGGATGCAGCGAGTGCAGCGCCGCCGAGCGTCGTCGCTGAGGGTGGTCAGCCCGCCGCTGGGGCTGCAGTTCCGCAGACCTTGTGGCAGCGATGTCGGCAGCAGCGAAGGCGGCTCAGAGCCACCTTGCCCCCTCGGAGGCGCCCGAGGGCCGCGGCGGCCGCGGCGGCCGCGGGGGCGGCAGGGCCAGGGGCAGGGGCAAGGGCGCGACTGCGCTGGCGGGCAAGCCCGTTGCCAAGGACATGAGCGGGACGAAGGCGCCGACCAAGATTGCCCCCAAGGCCGTGCCGAAGGGCGCGATCAAGAAGGGCAAATGTGCCGTGGACGTCTCCGACCTCTTCGTCGCAGCGGAGCTAGGTGAGCGGAGCCGCAATGCGTTTGCCAGCAGGGCCTATGGCGTGGCCAAGGCCAGGGCGACCCAGAAAGGCGGGAAGGATAAGGACATCATTGAGATTGCGAAGGGGGCCTACAGGTTGGCGTCCGTTGCCTACGCTGTGCTGAAAGCGTAGCGACTGTTTGAGCCAGCAGTTCAGTTCCGTTCGTGCAGTTGATGCCCATAGGGGCGTTCGTATGTCGCTGATGCTATAGACGCGTGCACATGTATACATTGCATTGGGGTGCGGCAGTTTCGTTTGCACTGTGGGGGTCAGTGCCGCAAGTGTCGTGCACGCTCGAATCGGCGCTCGAACGGAACGCGCCCCTCCTCGCCCCGCCCGCCCCCATAGCCCTCTCAGCCCTCCTGGCCCCCTGGCTCTCTAATCATCTTAGCCATCTAGCTCTCGTAGTTTCGCGGGCCCTCCTATGCACCGCCTAGCCCCCCTCGCCCCTGAGCACCCTATATAGCCACCTGCAGCCCTGCATGAGCACTCACAGCCCTCCTGGCCCCTGCTGGCCCCCCACAGTCGACTCAGCCCCGTGGGCGAGCGACGGCTGTCTCCGAGGCACCCCGACCCATGGGGGGATAGAGGAGGGCGGAGGGAGGAAGGAGGAGGAGGCGGATGAGGACAACGACGATGATACTGATGACGATGCTATGACATGCACTGGTATGCCATTCAACGCGACGCTACGCTATGCCTTGCTATGCTGTCCAACGGGGCCCCGTTTGGTTTCCCTGAGGGCCCTCGCATTTTCTGGAGCCCGAGCGCCCAGCCTTGGCCTCTGCCCACCAATGCGCCTCTCTTGGGAGCTCACCTTGGGGGCCCACTTGCGTCGTTGGTGGTAGGGTGCTATGCAGTGGTGTGCCCCGTATGCGGCTTAGCCCCATCGGCACCTCAATCCGCCCCATGTTGGCGACGGTAAGGTGCTATGCTATGCAAAAGGCCAGCTTTGCAATGCTATCCGATGGGGTCCCGCTTGGCTCCCCTTTATGGCCCTCGCCTTTTCTGGGGCCCGAGCGCCCCGCCTTGGCCTCCGCCCACCAAAGCGCTTCTCTTGGGAGCTCACCTTGGGGGCACAATTGTGTCGTTGGTGGTAGGTTGCCAATGGTATGCCCCGCATGCGGCGTGGCCCCATCGGCCCCTCAATCCGCCCCACGATGGCGACGGTAAGGTGCTATGATATGCAAAGCGCCAGCTTTGCAATGCTATCCGATGGGGTCCCGCTTGGCTCCCCTGATGGCCCTCGCTTTTCTGGGGCCCGAGCGCCCCGCCTTGGCCTCCGCCCATCAAGGCGCCTCACTTGGGAGCCCACCTTGGGGGCCCAATTGCGTCGTTGGTGGTAGGTTGCTATGCGATACAATGGTATGCCCCGTATGCGGCTTAGCCCCATCGGCCCCTCAATCCGCCCCATGATGGCGACGGTAAAGTGCTACGATCTGCAAAACGCCAGCTTTGCAATGCTATCCGATGGGGTCCCGCTTGGCTCCCCTTACGGCCCTCGCCTTTCTGGAGCCCGAGCGCCCGGCCTTGGCCTCCGCCCAGCAAGGCGCCTCACTTGGGAGCTCACCTTGGGGGCCCAATCTGCGTCGTCGGCGGTAGGTTGCCATGCTATGCAGCGGTGTGCCCCGTATGCGGCTTAGCCCCATCGGCCCCCTCAATCCGCCCCGTGATGGCGACGGTAAGGTGCTATGCGATGCAGTGGTATAACCTGCAGCGCTAGCTTTGCGAATCTATCCGACGGGGCCCCGCTTGGCCCCCCTTAGGGCCCTCGCCTTTCTGGGGCCCGAGCGCCCCGCCTTGGCCTCCGCCCACCAAAGCGCCTCTCTTGGGAGCTCACCTTGGGGGCCCAATTGCGTCGTTCCCGCCTAGGGCGGTAAGTTGTTATGCTATGCAATGGTATGTCATGCCGTGATATGCTACACTAAGCTATGCAATGCCATTCAACGGGGCCCTGACTTCCCTTGGGCCCTCTTCCTGGGGCCCGAGCGCCCCCACCTTGGCCCCCGCCCACCAAGGCGCCTCACCTGGGAGCTCGCCTTGGGGCCCTCGCACGCGGGTCATCATCGCAGACGTCGCCGCGCGTAGCCATTTGGGCTCAAGCGTGGGCAGCCATGCCCGACACGTCCAGCAAGCGGCCGAAACCCAGCACATTTGGAAAGCGTTCGGACGTGGCCCGGTCTGCCCTCAATGCGCTGTTTCGCCGAGTTGAATTAGAAGGACTGCCCGAATGCATCAGTGCATCCAGCCAGAGACGGCATCGAAACAAGACCGCGCAGCAAGCGACAAGTTTCGGCCCCCTCCTGCAATGCCACACGATCCATATCGATGGCGGCGAGCCCGTTGAGGCATGGATGCAGCACCCTTGGGCGTTTGTCGAGTGCGCCTGCAGAGTGTCGGAGCCGTTCAAGGGCATGTTCCTAGACATGGTCCGTCGAACCTCTGGCAGAACCAGCATCGTCATATATTCAGGCGAGGCGGTCCCTGGTAACGTTCTTTCAGATAGGAACCTTCGAAAGGTTCAGGCCATATACTTGTCCATCAAAGAGATTGGATTTCCTGGGCTGTCCAACGAGCTGTGCTGGAATACGATATGCTGCATCCGTAGCGCAGAGTGCGACGGGGTTTCGTCAGGGCTTTCAGCAGTGATGAAAATAGCCCTCAAGATGTTCATGGCTTTCCCTCATGGGCCTGACTTGCGCCACGGCGTGGCGATCGTCATTGACGGCGCCCCTGTCATGATCCACGGCGCCGTGAAGATCATAATGCAGGACGAGCGGGCCCATAAGTACACGACGGAGTGCAAAGGCGCTTCGGGCATCAAACCTTGTTTCTTGTGCGCCAATATAGTTGACAGACATTCGAGCTTACTGCCTGATCCGACTATCTTCCGCGCGCCCGTGACCGAGCTCGGCGTGTCCAAGTTTGCACTTCACACTGGCGATGCGACTCGCGAGATCCAGCTGCACCTGCGGCACCTGAAGCAGGCCACCACCAAGGCCGAGCTCGAGAAGGCCGAGACGCTGATGGGTTTCGCGTGCAACGAGGGCTCTCTCTTGCAAGACGATCAGTTGGCAATTGATCTAGCTGATATCGGCGCGTGGGACTGGATGCGCTGCTATTGCGTGGGCGGGCTGTGGCAGAGAGAGATCGCTGAGTTCACAACTCGCCTGAAGGACCACGGCCTGGGCGCCAGGCAGATCCACGCCTACCTCAAGGGCTGGGCGTGGCCGATGGGGCTACGCCAGCGGCGCTGAGTGCTTCCACTCTGGCCGCCTGAGCGGGGGTGCATCCCAATCGATCAGTCTAGCGCCAGCCCTCGAGCAGTACGTGAATGACGTTGTGGTGCCATCTGGCGTTTTGCCAGCAGGGGCCGCGATTTGCGCGGCACTTTGCCGCGTGCTAGGCATGTTGTCTATCGCCAACAGTGGGCTGATCTCGCCCACAACCCTGGGGGGTGCCATCGCGGGCCACCTCGCCCTGCACAGGGCCATGCGCGGGCTGGACCTTTTTAAGCCCAAGGACCATTGGATTTTACATCTCCCTCAGCAGCTTGAGCGCCAGGGGTGTTTGCTGTCCTGCTTCCTGGTGGAGCGCAAGCATCGAGTAGCGAAAACGATGACCGCCCCGCGCAGGAACACAGTCGGGCATGGGTTCGGGTTGATGGCTGAGATTTCTGTGCAGCACCTGTTCGACTTAGAACACCACCTACTGTTCGACGTAGATATGTTGGCGCCACACCCTCCCCGTTGGAAGTTGCGATCGGCAATCGAAGGCGTCTTCAATCTTGGCGGCGCGGAAGAGGTCCTGACCTCGCGATCCGTGCACTGCGGGGGCAGGGCAGTGCTGATGAGCGACGCGGTCGCTCTGCACCATGGCGGCAGCGTTCGGTTTGACCAGGTATACTTCCACTCCAGTGTGGACGGGGCAATGTATACCTGCCTGTCGCTGTGGCACACGTCGTCGTTCGGCGAGAGCTGTGCCAAATGCGTTGTCGCCTCCTGCACTGAAATGTTTCACGCGGATCAGATCATCGAGCCCTGTCTTTTTTTTTTTCTCGGGCCGACGCGGGGCCCGAAAGCACTGTTGTTTTTTTTTGCGCCCAAGCTTAGGCAGAGGGCGGCTCCAGCTTGAATGAGGGTGGCGGGAGGGAGGAGGAGGAGGAAGAGGAGGAGGAGGAGGAGGAGGAAGAGGAGAAGAAGGAGGAGGAGGGAGGGGGAAGAGGATCGGAAATGGGGGATGAGGAGGACGGGGGCGACGACGACGACGACCTCGACGACGACGACGACCTCGACGACGACGACGACAGCGACAGAGGAGCTCGCTTTCGGCGCGAAGGCGCCGTGCCCTGTAAGACGCGTTCGCTGCTGCGCGCTGACCAGACTGTTTCACCTCCTGCTGATGTTGCTGCTCCTCCTCTGTCCCCCCTCCCATCCCCTCCCCCCCCCTCCCTTCTCTCCCACCCTCCCTCCCTCCCACCCTCCCTCCTTCCCTCGGACGGCATTGCGATCCTTGGTATCGACCCGTTTTTTTAACGCTTACGTGTCGGGGCGAGACCCCACAAGGCAGTGCCGACGCGAGAAACAACAAAGAACATAAACGCAACACGCCTATCTTGATGGCAAACATCCAGCACCCCCCCCCCCCCCCCCCCCCCCTTCTCCTAAGACGGCCCGAGAGGCATCCGAGGTGGCCCCGAACTTGCTAGGTCAGTAGGATTCCAAGCTGGCCCCGAGATGGCCCAAGAGGTTCCCAAGAAGGCCCGATGACGGTGCGAAAGACGACGTTTGGCTCAGTTATCCTCGCCTGTCGGCGTCAGCATACCTAGATTTCCTACCTCTCTTAAGTCAAATCGCTATGCGCAATCTCCCGTCCACCGCCGTCACACCCCTCCTCCGCCTCTTCCTTTTTCGAGATCCCAACATGAAAACAAGGCTTCGCAACCTTGAAATTCGCCTTTTGGGGTCTCGCTAAACAGGTTACTAAACTGTTTACGGGGGGGTGGGGGTGGGGTGAACAGTTTAGGCGTTGAGGCTGAGGTGGTTACGGGATCGCGGTAAACTGGTCATAATCACCCCCGCGTAACCTCCCCTAAACAGTTTAGCTAACCTACCCCTAACCTCCTGTAACCAGCCTAAACGTTTAGCACGCAGGGCGGCGATTCAAGTGACCCCTTGTCTCCGGGCCGGGGGTGGTAACCCATCTTCGGCCGAATCGGACGCAGGGGTAGCCCCTTGCGTCCGGGCTGGGGGCGGTGACCCATCCTCGGCCGAATCGGGGGCAGGGGTAGCAGATGGGGAACCCTTGCGTCCGGGCCGGGGGTGGTAACCCATCTTCGGCCGAATCGGGGGCAGGGGTAACCCCTTGTCTTCGGGCTGGCGGTGGTAACCCATCGTCGGCAGAATCGGGCGCACGGGGGGGCCTTTGCGTTCGGGCAAGGGGTGGTTACCCATCCGATGACGATGATGATGTTGACGATGTTGCTGATGATGATGATACCGATGGTGATGATGATGGTGATTATTATGCTGCAAATGATGATGCTGATGATGATGCTGATGATGACGAGGATGGTGATGATGATGATGGTGATGATGATGAAGATGATCATACGGATTTTGCTGCTGATGATGACGTCGGCGATCGATGCTGATGATGATGTGCCCCTGAGGGTCAGGTCTTCGGAGTCCCTCTAGGCCTTCTTGGACACTCTTGAAATGGAGGAGGAGGAGGAGGGGGGGGTGGAGGAGGAGGAGGAAGACCAGGAGGAGGAGGAGGAGGAGGACGAGGCGGGGGGGGGAGTGGGGAGGAGGGGGGAGGATGGGGGAAGAGGGGGAGGGGGAAGAGGAAGAGGAGGGAGGAACACCTCCTCTTCGGATATCTGGGAGCCTGCGTAGAGGCTTCACTGCGGCGGCGCTCGGCTTGAGCGAGGCTGCGCCGAGCGCTTTCGGACTTGCGCTTCCTGGGGCGTTGGGCCCTTGCTTTTTCTACGCCCCTCGGCGGCTATGTCGACGCCGCCGCAGCAGGCCAACGCCCTCAACAAGAGGGGGCGGGAACGGCAGCGGCGGGCGGCAAGCCCCCGCGTGGCCCGGCCCCGCGCTGACTTCGAGGCGCGGGCGGCGCGGGAAGCACAAGGCGCCGACGGCGAGGGCGGCGAGGGCGGCTGGGGCGCCGCCCCCGCCGGGAACGCAGGCGCCAAGGGCGAGGGCGGCAAAGGCTGCTGGGGCGCTGCCCCCGCCGGGGGCAAAGGCGCCCAGAGCGAGGGTGGCAAGGGCGGCTGGGGCGCTGCCCCCGCCGGGAGCAAAGGCGCCGAGGGCGAGGGCCGCGTGGGCGGCTGGGGCGCTGCCCCCGCCGGGGGCAATGGCGCCGAGGGCGAGGGCGGCAAGAGCGGCTGGGGCGCTGCCCCCGCCGAGAGCAATGGCGCCCGCGCCTGCGCCAGCGCCGCCGCCGCCGGCGACGGTGGCGCCAGCGCCGGCGGCCCCGGCGCCGGCGACGGCGCTGGGCACGGCAAGGAGACCGAGAAGGGGAAGGGCAAGCGCCTCTTGCCCCCCGAGCTGCTGCCCGAGGGCGACCAGAAGCGAGCGACCGCGGCTGCAACGAAGGAGGAGCGAACGGACTGGCAACGGAAGCTCGCGCTGCCATTTGTCTTGCGTCGGTTGCGTTGGTCGCGTTGCGAGCGTTGGTTGCCTTGTCTTTGCGCTGCGTGGCTCGCGTTGCCTGCGCTCCTTGCGTTGCTCGCGCGGCCCGCGTTGCGCATTGAGTTTCTGCGTTCAGTTCGGTCGACCCAGGAGGAGTGCGGCGCCCTCCTCAACGCGGCCAGGTTCGCGAACGAGAAGACGGAGAAGCCCGGGGCCGAGGCCATCGGCGACATGATTAGAATACGTCTCATATTTCCAGGTCTGCCACGCGCTTTATCAAAATGGCCGGGGGCGCCGCGGGGGTTCCTCGATTCGGTTTCGTTTTGAGAGGCCGTCCAGGTGCGCCTCGTGCCCCAGGTGCGCCAGGTGCGCCACGTGCGCTCGGCGTCGAAAATTATGTCGCCGATGAGGCCCTGGTGCGGTGGCGCCCGGGTGCCTGCGAGTCCATGGAGAGGCTGCTCGTCGCCCCCCAGGTCCTCGACCACGACTGGTGGAGGACGACAGCGCCGCCGACGCAGCAGGAGGCTGAGGACATGGGGGCCCGCCGCGATCGGTTTCGGTCGACCCTCCTCGCCGACGGCGCCCCCGCGGCGTTCGCGTCGTTCGAGCGGGGGGCGAAATGGGCCTGGGGCGAGTTCCTCGCGCAGAACGCAGCTGGGCCGCCCCGCGTCCTCAGATGCGAGGGGGGCGGCTACTGCGCGCGCGCCGTGAGCGGGCTGCATGCGCGGTCGCTGCCGCGGGTCACGCTCGCAGAAGCGGGGGTCCGCTGGGGGGAGGCGCCGCCGCCGGCCACTGCGCCGCGCCGAGGCGATGGGCCCTCGCAGCTGGATGACCTCCTCTTCCCAGCGAGAGCGCCAGCCGACGCCGGAGCGGAGGGGGGGGGCGGGGGGGGGGGAAGAGGAGGAGGGGGGGGGGGGAGGAGGGGGAGGAGGAGGAGGAGGTGGAGGAGGACGGGGAGCGGGAGGAGGAGGAGGAGGGGAAGGAGGAGGAGGAGGAGGAGGGGGGGGAGGAGGAGGAGGAGGTGGCTGCGCCTCTACGTCGCGTTCCCCCGCGCCACGTGCATGCGGAACATGCTGATCCCGCGGCCGCCCGCGCGAGAGTTCCTGGAACGCGGGCCGCCGGCGCCCCCGCGGAAGGCGCTCCGCGAGTTCGACAGGAGAGCGGTGGACTCCAGGGCTGTGGCGGAGCGAGCTGGGCTTCGTGCTGCCTCCCGCCTGAGCGCCGCGGCGCGCGCCTGGGGGCCCGCGGGGTTGCCCCGGCGGTCTGACTCGCGGGGCTGTCCCGACGGCCTGCCCTCGCGCCCCGGCGGCCCGCGGGATTGCCCCGAAGGCATGGCTGGCCCGAAGGGCTGCCCCGACGGCTTCGCGATCTAGCCGTCGGCAAACGCGCGCGTGCTGGCCGAGGCGGCGACGGCTCCGAGGATGATCGACTTGCTTCCCCCGACCAGGGGGGGTGGGGGGGCGGCGCGCGTGGAGAAGAGGCAGGAGGAGGACGAGGAGGGAAGGGGTCGGGGGGGGGCGACGGTGAGGAGGAGGTGGGAAAGGGGGAGGAGGATGGGGGGGGGGGAGGAGGAGGAGGAGGAGAAGGAGGGGGAGGGGGGAAAATAGAAGAAGGAAGGAAAGAGGGCCGAGGGTGTTTGCCATGGCCGGGAGGAAAGGGATAAGGGCAAGCTAAACGTATTATCGTGCGGGGTCTGTCCGTAGGAGTAATTGGGCACAATGGGATTTGAGTCTCGAGGCGAATAGTTGAGGTGAGATGTCTTGTCCGCGTGCGAGACTCCCTGAGCTTGCGTGTTTCATCGGAGGTGTGCTGTCCATGGGAGGGGCCGTGCCGTTTTGGCTCAAGACCCAATGCCCATATTCTCCCCTCATATTCCATAGATTCTCCGGACGAAAAAAGAATAATAGACTCTCCCCCCTCCACCCCCGGCGTTATCGCCCTCCCTGTCGGGCATGTAAATCACACATGGTTCTGACCACATGTCCATCCTAAATATGAAATCGCAATGTCCCAGGCCAGCCGGTATCCCCCCTTTGAGGTTCCCTGGTTTAAAAAAATCTATGCGGTGACATTTGTTGTTCTATCACATCATTTTTCACGAATCCTTTTGCAACAAATGGGGCGAAGTGCGCGCGCGCGTCGTCGCGCGCGCATGCCGAAATCCTTCAAAAACCCTCGGTGCCGGAAGGATTTCGTAATCGATTATATATATATAAACCACAAAAATAACACATGGTTTCGCAACGTTGATATGCTAAACTACATCCGCGCGAACACTTGCGAAATCTTAAGTAAATAATTGGTTTTTCAAGATTTTCACAATCTGCTACCAAACGGGCGTCGCGCGCGCATGTCGAAATCTGTCGAACGCCCTTGCGCGTGTGCCGTCGCGAGAATCCTCCGCAACAAATGTGACGAAGTGCAGACGTGCGCGTCGTCGCGCGCGTACGCCGAAATCCTTCCAAACCCATCGGGAAGGATTTCAAAATCGCGCGTCCAAGAAACATACGCAAACAGAAGGCTTCGCAACACGGATTTTCAACAACAGCGTGCGCGCGCGCTCTTGCGGCGTCGTCGTCGTCGTCGTCGCCGTCCTCCCTCCTCCCGCGTCGTCGTCGTCGTCGCCTACGTCGTCCTGAGTCATTCCTCGTGTTCGTCGTCGTCGTCTTCTTTGGCGTCGTGGTCGTTTCCGTCGTCGTTGTCGCCGTGGTCGTCGTTCCTCCTCCTCCTCCCTCGTCGTCGCCGTTCGTTCGTCGTCGGCGTCTCGTCGTCGTCCCTCCTATTTCGTCGCTGTCGTCGTCGTCGTTGTCGTCGTCGTCTCGTCGTCGTCTTCCCTCCTCCCTCGTCATTGTCGTCGTCGGTGTCGCCGTCCTTCCTCCTCCTTCGTCGTTCGCGTCGTCGCCGTCCTCCCTCCTCCCTCGTTGTCGTCGTTGTCGTCGTTGTCGTCGTTGTCGTCGTTGTCGTCGTTGTCGCCGTCGTCGTCCTCCCTCCTCCCTCATCGTCGTGTTCGTTGGCGACGTCGTCGTCGTCTTCGTCGTCGTCGTCGGCGTCGTCGTCTTCGTCGTCGTCGACGTCGGCGTCGTCGTCGTCGCCGCCGTCGTCGTCGTCGTCGTCGTCGTCGTCGTCGGCCGTCTTGCTTCTCTGGCCTTCTTGGGGCGCTCTTGACGCGCCCCCGAGGGCTCCAAGACGACCCCGGAGCGATATCTGTGCTCGGTCCCGCATGGGTTTTGCAAACCAAGTTGCGGGTGGGTGGGTGGGATGATTGCGCGAGCAGTGGAGTTGACAATTTCAAGTTCGGCAAGTAAACATCCACCGTTAGTATCTCCCCTCGCGCCCTTTTGCAGAGTGGCACGGTCAGCGAGCCAATGTGTGTACTGATTGCCTTCGGCAGCTGGGGCAGGTGAAGTGGGTCCCAGACATCTTCATCCTCATCGATGTCGTCTGTCGGGCGACAGAACGACCCATGGCTCGCCGATGCGCCTTCAGGTGCTGATGGCAATGACATCGACAACGTTCAGCCACGACCTGCCTGTGTTGCCGCACGAAGGTACCTAAACGCCCCGACGTGCCAGTGTGCGACGGCGCAGGCCGGACAACATCGGCGATCAGCCTCGCAGGATGACAACAAACATGGGGGCGGGGCATGTGCGGGAGACGATGGCCCGAATGCGATCGGGGCTTTCATCACCGCGGATTTTTTTGGGGAGCGAGCACGATGCGTCGCGACATGGAAACACAGCGAGTCTCGTTGTCTACGGTCGGGGAGTAAGAAATGCGGATGAAACGCTGCGGGCTTTTCAAGAGCTTCGTAGTTCCTAATGATAGCGTTAACTTGTCGAGTTCGACAACTTTAGGGAAATCGGGGATGTGTACAAGCTGTTGAAGCTGCGCCATGATACTTCGACTCCCCACCGTCCTCAGAGCAATGCTGTTGTTGAGCGTGCTGTTCGTTTCGACGAGTTGCTGAGGGCACTGGAGCTGTGCTTGTGCAGAGCGGGTTCTCCCATGCGTGGTGGCGGGAAGCCTGTTCGCGTGCTGGGGAGGCCCCAGGAGGTCTTTGGAGGCATTCGTATTTGGAATCTGTGTTCAGGGGGCGTTTTTCGGTTATCTCGCCCCCAAGACGCCCCAGGAGGCCCCAGGAGACGCTGTTATGGATTGTGATATGTGTTCGGGGAGTGCTGTCCGGCTCCCGTAGGCTTCGCCCCCACTGTTCCTATATATTGCCCTTCTCGTGTGGTTCGATTTCGCGGATGGTTTACGTATGTTCCAACGTATTGCCCGTCTATTGTTTTTTTGAGTGTTTGACGTATGGTCCTACGCATTGCCTGTCTCTTGGGTCTCGAATCTTTAGTGTTTCGAACCCCTACCGCTTCCCAGGAGTCGTACGCATTATTTGTGTGTCGTGCGAGCCGAAAATGGGCAGGTGCCTCGAGAAATGTGTTGGCTCGACCTTCTCGCGCGGGATATCTGGATGTGTGAATATCGCCCCCTTGTCATATAGTTCGCCCCCAAGCGGGTGTAGCATCATGATGGATGCATGTGGCATGTAGATGCATGGCGCGTGGGGGTAAGGTGTTTGTTGTTGTCGGCGGCGAGCGAGAGGCGGACAGTGAAAAGGGCGAGGCCTTTGCAGATGGCGGCGGGGCTTCCTAGAAACCTCCGCGCCTTCTGAGATGTGTTTTATGTCTTACGTCTTGGGGGAAGGCTTTGATTTTTTACTTTACCTTGTCTCGCCGCCGAGTATAGCTTGCACCACATAGCTTACATCACCTGGCTTGCACCACGCAGGTTGCACCGCATGTTCATATGGCAGCGTAACCCGTTGAACTTGCACGGCATTGCTTTTACCTCGTAACGAGCACCATGTAGTTTACACCGCATAGCTTGCGCCACACAGCTTGCACCACATAGCTTACCTCACCAAACTTGCAGGCACCACATACCTGCACTGCACAGCTTCCACCGCATAGCTAGCACGAAATAGCTTGCTCTACAGCGTGACTCCAGGTTGTTGCAGATTCTCGGCAGTGATGGACATGGAGAGCCCGACGAGACGTGAAGACTCTCTTCAGTCAGTACTTATCCGTAAGGGCTTCGCCCCCTGCCGCCGGCCCCCTCTCTCGGAGAATGGGCCATGGAAGAGCTAAGTCATGAGGCCTTGGCGCTGTCGTGAAGCAGTATCGAAACTTCATGCGAAGCCGAGTCGCAATCAGCAAAACCAACTGATCACAAGAGGGGTTACCACACCTGGCGATTGGTAAGACGTGTATGGTTTAAGGGCTTGGTTACCACACCTTGCGATTAAAGGGCCGAGGGAGTTCTCGCAGTTTGGGTTACCACGCCTTGCGATGGATGTGCGTGATGGGTTCGAATTTCAGAAATGTGGCAAATCCCCTGTGTTTTTGGACCCTGACCCCGCGGATCTGCGTAAGGGGTGGCACCGAATTTCAGAAATGTGGCAAATCCCCTGTGTTTTTGGACCCTGACCCCGCGGATCTGCGTGAGGGGTGGCACCGAATTTCAGAAATGTGGCAAATCCCTTGTGTTTTTGGACCCTGACCCCGCGGATCTGCGTGAGGGGTGGCACCGAATTTCAGAAATGTGGCAAATCCCATGTGTTTTTGGACCCTGACCCCGCGGATCTGCGTGAGGGGTGGCACCGAATTTCAGAAATGTGGCAAATCCCGTGTGTTTTTGGACCCTGACCCCGCGGATCTGCGTGAGGGGTGGCACCGAATTTCAGAAATGTGGCAAATCCCCTGTGTTTTTGGACCCTGACCCCGCGGATCTGCGTGAGGGGTGGCACCGAATTTCAGAAATGTGGCAAATCCCCTGTGTTTTTTGACCCTGACCCCGCGGATCTGCGTGAGGGGTGTCGATTTCGAGCCCCCCCAGCAATTCAGACAACGCGCCCAGGGGACGCTGGAAAGTCTTGTTTGGGCCTCCCCCCCCCTCGCGCGGTCAATCAACTAGTTACAGTAACCAGCAATCAGTCAACTAGTTACAGTAACCAGCAAGAAGCAGAACTGTAACACTGGAAACTACAAACTACAACTGGTACAGGAAACTGCGAATCACGCGCCTCGCAGCCTGGTGGCCCCACAAGGGGGCCGGCGGACCTCAACATCCGATGTCGTGATTTTCAGTACGGGGTCCCCGGAGCCCCCGACCCTTTCCCCAGGGCCTTGTCGCCATTTCGCCATTCTTCCTATCTTGGGGGCAACGCTAGAGGGGGGATAGGCTCAGGGGAGATGCGTCGACCCCAATCGCCTAATCGCCCGTTCATCGCCGATGAGACGATTGGGGTCGATGCATCGCGATAGCGAATCTGCTCAAGAACGTCCCGATTCGCTATCGGGGGCATATCGCTGACCTATCGGCGATGCATAGCGGCTTCCAGGGCGATGCTTCTTCTCCCCGAGCGGGTCCTTTGGCTGCTTGCGGGTCATGCATCGAGCCTCCGGCGGCCGTTTGGGACGATTTGGGCAGCCCCAGGACGCCCTCGGCCAGGCGCAGCCGTTGGAAGGCACCCCGAGGCTGGAAAGAAGGCCGCCGAGAACCGACGAAGATCGGCACCGCCCAAACAAACCATCAACAGTATGTGTGCGTCGGCCACGCGAGGGCGACGCGCAGGCTCGGAAATCCGATGGCAGAAGCTCCCTGGCGGGCGCCTCCTGGCCGTATCGCTCGGGTCGGACGCACGCCTTCAAGGAGGACACACAGTGCCAGCGTGTCCCTGTGCGTCTCAGCAAACGCCCGAAAGCACCGAACCTCGAAACTTCGAGCCGGTCCCCTCCTGGCGTGGCCCCTCGATTCGAGCAGGCGTGCCGCGGCGACGAGCAGCTGGTGCTGGAGGCGATGCAGCGGGACCGGGAGGCTCATGTGTGGTTCCAAACGGGACGCCAGGGAAAGGCACTTTTGAGACAGGCGATGCCCTTTCGCTGGCGTTCCTTCAGGGAGCACATCAGAGGCGCTGCGCTTCGCCTCCGGGCCGCTGCTCGGCGACCGCGCCTTCGCGCTGCGCGCCGTGGGGCTGTGGGGGCTAGCCCTGGAGTCGAAGCGGCGGGGGTCGCCGGAGGGGCTCTCGAGGCACCCAGGTCTCCGGGGAGACATGTTTTTCAGTCCGGGTGTCTTTTTCCAGTGTGTCGGCCTCCCAGAGCTTCGAAGATCTGATTTAGTCAATGCGGGCGATCGTCCTCGATTTCGGCCTCCAGGGCCCATGCCTCAGGAACATAAGAGGATCGGGGACACAAAACTATCCATGGGGAAGGGGTCGGGAGATCTGGGGCCGAAGAATGGAAGAATCATATCGGAGGATGTTTGGGCTCGTGTCGTGAGCAAAACTCGCGACAGACGGATTTGGACTATCTTTTCGGCCTCTGCGGGTCCTCGTCTGGACCCGGGGCCGTCAAGAACAGCGCGGGATTGGAAGCCGGTGACTGGGAAAGAAGCGGCGGGTGCCGTCGGTGGGGCTCGATGTATTTTGCCCTCCCTGCGTCGTGACAACATCGCGACGGAAGGTTCGTGATCGTTTTCGGCCTCAAGGGGCCCTCGCCTGGCTCTGGGGGCCGTCAACAAAAAGGCTCGGGATGGGAAGCCAGTGCCTTGGAACGAAGCGGCGGGGGCCGTCGGTGGGGCTCGATGTACTTCTAGACGGTTCGTGTCACCCCAACAGCCCATCCAGACACGATGCCCAGACGAGTTGCCCTGATCAGGGATGCGGAGGAGCATACAGTGGACTACAGGGCTGGATAAGACGTCATATCCCAAGACGGGGAGGATGGAGGAGGAATCGGTGGAGGAGCAACAGGAGGAGGAGGAGGAGCAACAGGAGGAGGAGGAGGAGGAGGAGGAGGAGGAGGAGGAGGAGGGAGGAGGAGGAGCAGAGAGAGGGAGAGGGGGAGGGGGGAGGAAGGATGAGGAATAGGCGGATGCAGAGGAGGAGGAGGAGGAGGAGGAGGGCGAGCAGAAAAGCCAGAGGCCTCTTGGATGCCTCATGGGGCGCCTTGATGGACAGGGACGGGAGGGAGGGGTCGGATGTCAGATGAGGCGCGAGCGCGCCTGGCTTGTCCTCCCCCCATGTTCCTCCTCCTCTTCTTCCTCCTCCTCCTCGTCCTCCTCCTCTTTCTCCCCCTCCTCCTCCTCATCCTCCTCGTGCTCCTCCTCATCCCCCTAGCCTTCCTTCTGTTTCTCCCTCGCCTCGCCTTCTCATCAGTTATCCCGCTCCAGCGCGTCGTTGTACCGGGGTCCTCGTGCCAGCCCCCCCTGCCCCCCTTCCTTGTCTCAAGTCTTGATGAATTTTCTCAACTCGAGTGGCAGTGATGGAGAAACCCGACGAATCGGGACGCAAACCCGCGCAACCCGGCGCAATCCCAGACAGGTCGAGGCAACTCCAGAGGTATCCAGGTACGTCTGGATAATCGGCGGCGCGCCCAGGGGGGTCTTCTTAGAAGGCTCAGAAGGCCTCTGGTCTTCTGGGAAGCTTTCTGAGCCTTCTTCAAAGCCGCAGAGGGCTTCGCAGAATGCAGGAGGGCTTCAGGGTATCCCCACCGCCTTCCGAGAAGGCCTACCCCCCCAGACATCCGACGACATGACTTTTTCAGTGCGCGACCCCAGAGCTCCCGACCCCTTCCTGGGGAGTAGCTCTTCGGTTCGGATTCGTGGTTCGCTGTCCCATGGCCCGACAGCGGGCCCCCGAGGCCGAAATCGAGCAAACAACGCCGTGAATTTTGAATCCTGGAAGCTTCCCCCTCGGCGCGCCACCGAGATTACTTGTGAACGATCGGGCGCGAGCGCCAGAGATCGGCGGGAGTGCCGTCAGGCCCACGGTTAAGTCGGGCCTGTCTTTCTACAGGGGGATCTTGGACGAACAATTACAAGTAGTCAAGAGATGCAAAGAATGTTCGAGAAATCGTCCCCAGACTATTTTTGGACTGTTTTTGAACAGTTCCGCTGTAGAGGGACAGGTCCGACTTAAGCCCACGGCGATCCCCCCCATGGCCGACTCCTCCCTCAGGAGCACCTGGCCGAGCCCCTCCGGGCCGACCGGGAGGCGGCCGCGCCGCGACGTGTCGCGCCGCGCTGCTGCGCCCAAGCGCTCGTCGTCGTCGTCGTCGTCGTTGTGTTGTCGTCGTCGTCGTCGAACATTTCTCAACATTCGCTAGCCTTTCTTGCTGATGTATGCAAGCGGTTCCGGGCGCCCTCATCTCGACGGCGGCTGCATGTTCTGTCGTGTCGTCGTTGTCGCCGTCTCAGATTCATTGAATGATCGTTTCCAGTGGGTGATGATCGTTCATGTATCGAAGCGGTTCTGGGTGCCCTCGCCTCGACGCCGGCAACATGTTTTCTGAGAGCGACTTTTCCGTTCGAGCTCGGGCTTGCTTCCGAATCCTCGTCTTGGAAGCCCCGATTGCCACGATGAATCTAGATGAGCCGGTGGCGTGCTCCGTTTTCCCCTGCCGGTTTCAATTGCTGTGGCACTGCTGAAGGAATTTACCAGTGATTCGCCTCTGCGTAAGCTTTGAGGCGGGGATTCGTACATAAACACCGCTTGGAGGATCGGCTTTCTCGGACCTCCACAGGCGGTGGATATGTATATGTTCTGGCCGCTGGGAGCCAAGATATGGCCACATCCACGGCCCGCTGGGCCTCCAGGACGTCGGTTGCCAGGTGGTGGATCTGGCCAACAAAAACAATCCCCGCCCTTGCGTAAGCACCCACCATCAAACGGTGGCGTGAAACAGGGCATAATGTCGGGCCGCGGACGCATCATTGCTTGGGTCGACCGTCTCGGCCCGCGTCCCGCTCACCCATGCGGCACCACTGCGCGACGCTCGGCGCCCGCGGTGTCGATGCGTGGGTTCTCGATTTTAGCAGCCATGTGCTCGCTGAGGAGTCTTTCTCTCGCAGCTGGCTTCTCTTGCTCCTTCAGAATCATGATATATTGACATATGTGTTCCTGCATGTCAACGCAATCCGTGCAGAGCCAGCTGACACCACAATGCTCACAGCTAACGGAACACGCTCCGCACGCTGGCCGACAACAAGGACCGTTTTCCTTTCCCGCTTTTCCTGGTCACCGATTTTCCGCCGTCGTCTGGCAGTTGGGTTCCCGGGCTCAGCAATTTACCAGGGTCGAAACCGTGCTAGAAGAGAATTGTCTAGAGCCTAGAAGGGCTACTGGAACCGCGGCTACTTCTCGACCAAGTGGGACCTATCATAGGCGACCCGAGCTTAGTACTTCTCACGGGAATCGGGGACCTCGGAGGAGGGGACACACAGTCAATGTTTGTTCTCCCATATCTTGAACTTGACAGGTTCAACCTACCAAGTCAGGAAGCTCCTCATTTGCCCCATCTATCTCGCGGATCATTGGATAGTAAGACGCCGCTGCATGATTCCCAGCTGGGCCAGAAATCTGCATTGGCGAATCATCTACCTCCATGCTATTTTCGGATTGCCTCTTCGGTCTCTTTGGGAACGGCGTATCCCCGGTAGGGTCCCTCGACTGTTCTATCAATTCGGGCCCCCGAGGGCTCAACGTGTCAATAGGAGATTGAGAGATTTCTATGAGCTCCTCTCCTTGAGTCGACTGGTGTCGAAATGCCTGGGGAATGGTTGAACCAACCCCTGGTATAACCGGTCTGTTCGTTTCGCTCGCTGGGTTGCGCGACTCTGTTTTCAGTGATGAGCTCAACGAACTGATCTCCGACTCGATTAGTGCGGATAGCTCTCGGTCAGTGTCGATCTCTCTCATGTTTGCATCTTCTTTATCAGTTCCGCTAACTACGCTAGAACTGAATAAGTCAGCCTTGCCCGACGCAATGGAACTTTACGGACTTTCATCCGGCATGTGAATCAATGGTATGTCGATCGGCAACATCGATTCTATATTGTGGCGTGTCTGATTTGCCAAGTAAGTATCATGAACTGATGCAGCACTTGTGGATCATGGAGACAGGGAGGAAAACTGACGCTTAAGGACACGGGGGGGGAAAAATGAATTGATGCAGCACTTTCGGCTGATAGCCAGTCATTCGCCAGAGGATCAGAAGATTCTGACATTCTGATTTGTCTATTGTCCTGCTCTACTTTCGTCATCTGATCTGCTATCTCAACGGCTTGGATCTTCATGGACTCGGCAGTTCTATAAACTAAGGAGGGACTATTCCTTAGTGGGATGGTGATGTAAGCGAGCGGAGGGGATCGCGCGCGCTTGTTTTTTTTCCTCTCATTCGCAGCCCAACACAGCTGCGGTACACGCGATGACCAATGTCAATGTTCAGTGGCGGCGGCGGCGGCAGCGGGCGACGACAGGGACGGAGCCATATGAATTCAAATTATTAATTCGGAGAGGCACGCGACATAATGATATAAGCAATGCATAATTCGTATCTTGGGATCGGTTCGCTCGCATCATGAGTGCACTACACATCATAGTGCAAGTCCGATCATCTGCGTTTCTGATGCGAATGCATGCGTTGTGCAATACTCATTGGTTTTGCTGTTGTGGGCTCCACCAATCGTCCCAAACCGACAACCATAAACAGTGGCAGTGGCGTTTGGCACTACCGAGCGAACCTCACGAACATCGGTGTTAAAGCGAGCCTCCATGCATCTCGAATTGTGGGTACCACCAGCAATGACATCACGGTTCAAGCTCGAATTTAGGAATTCGTGTATTTCGTGTTGGAGCCTCTTTGGTGCCATATTGGGTGCTCCAGGAGAACCAACCAAGAGGCTGCCACGTCCCTCTCCCCCCTGCTCGGCGCACGTTTGGGGGAGGCGGGCAACCCAGGGGAGGAAAAAGAGACTCGAGGTGGTGCAAACGCAATCTGGAACACTATCTCCGTATTGCGACGGCCTTACGGCCAGTGCCGCCGACCCTGAAGGGGAACGACGACGACAACAGCGGCGGCGGCGACGACGACGCTGGCGTGGGCCAGAGGGATGCTTCTTGGGATCTCTTCGGAAGACTCTCGGGGGCCTCTGGGGAGGAATTCGGGGGCCTCGTGGGAGCCTCTTGGGGCCCTCTTGGGAGCCTCTTGTGGCCTCTTCGGGCTTCCTGGGGACCTCTTGTGGGCCTCGTGGAGGCATCTTTGGGGCCTCCTGGGAGCCTCTTGGAGCCGAGGGTTCGACATGTCTGTTCGGGTCCCCCGTTTGGGCACGCTCTTAGAGCTGTCTTGGAAGCTTCTTGGGCCGTCTTGGAGGCGTTGTGGGGTGTTTTGGGGGTCCTCTTAGGCTGTTTTGGGGCCCTCTTGGAGGCTTCTTGGGCTGTCTTGGGGCGATGTTCGGTGGACCGTGTTGGAGCCCAAATCATTGGACAACCTCAGGGAAGTCAATGAGTTTTGCCTTGTGGGGCCCTTCTCGGGAGTGCTCTTGGATGCTTTTTGGGACGTCTTGGCGGCTTCCTGGGCAGTCTGGAGGGCGTCAATGCGTTTTGGACCGACAGGTTGGCGATTGGGGGCCCTCTTGGACCGTCTCGGGGGCCTCTCGGGGCACGCTTGGCCTGTCTTGGTGCTTTCTGAGGCCGCGGGACCCACAGGGGGGGGATGCGTATCTGACCCTCCTCCCCCGAGCCGACCGCGTGTTTGTGTGGCCCGTTGGGGGTTTGTGTGGCACGTTGCGTGTTTGTGTGGCCCGTCGCGCGGCCAGATGCATGGTACCGCGGCCCGCGCTGGCCTGTCAATTAGAAGTAACATATGAAGGCTTCTTCTGTCAGTATCGTTTAATCAATCCCCATCCCCATTCCCATCCCCGTCGAGACCCCCACCAAATTACCGCCCCAGTTAGGGATACAGCCCTCGAAACTCTAAGTGAACGGCCCATATCCCAATCTAGGGGGGTAAATCGGCCAGTAGGGCCTAGGCCACGTCGCTGGGGCTGGGGATCGGTTAAACGATATTCATTCTGTTAGATGAAAAACCCTGGTGGGCTTTTATGGGGCTTCATTCCCGCCCAGAAAAAGTGGCCACACACACTCCGATCTTGATGCGTGTGGGGGGCACTTTGGTAGGAGTAGGAAAGGTGATTGCGGCGGCGATGGCAGTGGCAGTGGCAGTGGCCGAAGCAGTCGTAGTAGTGGAAGTAGTGGAAGTAGTAGTAGTAGTAGTAGTAGTAGTAGTAGTAGTAGTAGTAGCAGTAGCAGTAGTAGTAGTAGTAGTAGTAGTAGTAGCAGTAGCAGTAGTAGTAGTAGTAGTAGTAGTAGTAGTAGTAGCAGCAGCAGCAGCAGCAGTAGCAGTAGCAGTAGCAGTAGCAGTAGCAGTAGTGGTGGTAGTGGTAGTGGTAGTGGTAGTGGTAGTGGTAGTGATAATGGCAGTGGTAGTGGTAGTGGTAGTTGGTGGTGGTGGTGGTGGCGGTGGTGGTGGTAGTCGTAGTAGTAGTAGTAGTAGTAGTAGTAGTAGTAGTAGTAGTAGTAGTAGTAGTGGTAGTGGTAGTGGTAGTGATAGTGGTAGCGGTAGTAGTAGTAGTAGAAGTAGTAGTAGTAGTAGTAGTAGTAGTAGTAGTAGTAGTAGTAGTCGCAGTAGTCGTAGCAGCAGTAGCAGTAGTATCAGTAGTATTAGTAGTAGTAGTAGTAGTAGTAGTAGTAGTAGTAGTAGTAGTAGTAGTAGTCGTAGTGGCAGTAGTAGTAGCAGTAGTAGTAGTAGTAGTAGTAGTGGTAGTAGTAGTAGTAGTAGTAGCAGTAGTAGTAGTAGTCGTCGTCGTCGTACTAGTAGTAGTAGTAGTAGTAGTAGTAGTAGTAGTAGTAGTAGTAGCGGAGTGGTAGTGGAAGTGGTAGTGGTAGTAGTAGTAGTAGTAGTAGTAGTAGTAGTCGTAGCAGCAGCAGCAGTAGTAGTAGTAGTAGTAGTAGTAGTAGTAGTAGTAGTAGTAGTAGTAGTAGTAGTAGTAGAAGTAGAAGTAGAAGTAACAGTAGTAGTAGTAGTAGCAGTAGCAGTCGGAGTGGGAGTACTAGTAGTAGTGGTAGTAGTAGCATTGAGAAGTTCGTTTGCGTAGGAACAGATCTGATACAATTTTTCAAAAAAAAAAAACTTCACACACTTTTTCAAACACGTAGGGGTGAGGGCGAACAATCGATACCATCAGCGGTCAGTCTAGTGGGGGGACGCTGCCCATCGGAGTAGGGGGGGGGGGGGCCTCGTGAAGGGCACTGTTTGGGAGGATTGGGAAGCGGCCTCGTGAAGGACAGCATCAGGGGGGGCTCGGACGGGCCCACAGCTTGACCCTTTATTGTTCACGAGCGAGGGGGGCAGCAGCACCGATAAGCCCGCATCGGTGGCACGCGCGTGTATGGAATGCTTGTATGACCTTTATGAGGAATGATTGTATGGCCGTATGCAACGGGACGATTGACTTATGAGGATTGCTTGTATGGCCGTATGAGGAATGCTTGCGTGCTCATCCAGGTGCGAAGAGGAACGGTTGCATGTACTTGTGATGAGTGGACGCGGGACGGTAGGGTGTATAGCCACAGTGGCAAACGAAAACGAAAATATACAAGGCGGTTCAATCAATCCGTAACCGTTTTTGGCTCAAAATATTATCCTGGCAGCATGGTCGATCCCAGAATTCGATTAGATGATTGGTTGGCTTCAGATGGTTCTTCCAGCTGCGACGGCCTGTTCGAACATATTGATGTCAGCAGCGAGCTCGTCGAGGATTTCGGGCAATCTGTTGCAGCAGCTGGTCCTGAGCAGGACGTTGATGAATTATTGATTGGATGGGTGTCTCCCGCCGCGAGTGAGAGTGGCGGACGGCCAGACGGGGGGAATGAGCCACCAGATGCGGAGCCGCGTTCATGTGAGGGCGCAGTGTCAATTGCTCAGCCCGTCTTGGAAGCAGCCCGTCCAGCAGCTTCGGAAAGCGCGCCTCCTGCTCCAGCCGTCGTGTCCGCCGGGGTTGCCAGGGAAATGTTGAGGGAGATCGCAGAGCAATCAAAACGTCTCGTGGAAAGTGCGTCGGGCCAGTCGCGCTGCCTGCTGCCAGAAATTGCGGATTTGAGTGAAAGCGGCGCCCGCCCACCCCCACCCCCCGATGAGCCTGCCCCAGGGAGCGCAGGCCAGCCCAGCCGGCCGCTGCCAGATAGCCATCGGATTCTCAGTGGGACGCCCAAGGTATTCGCCATCATCGTGAAACTCATGGCGAGTGGGGGCCTGGACAGCATAACCAAAGATATGAATTTCGGCAAGGTCGTGGATGATATCGTGTCCAGGCGATGCGCATGGCGGAAAGTCAACGCGCACACTGATCATGCTAAGCGGTTCGGTGTCTCCAGACGAGCATTGCTTTCCACAGCCTCCCGATTGGCATGCATCTCGCTGTTGCTGTTTTATTGGCAGATGCGGGATAACATCACTAAGCTATGTGAGACTGTAGTGGCAGCTGCCGACAGGATGCTGCATACTCTATCTACGTGCTGGCGGCGCGACGAAACCCCAATGGCAATGACGCTCATCGACCAGGATCGGTTGTACGGTCTGCCCGACGAGGTCTTGGAGAGGCTCGAGCAGGTGCCCAATTATGCCACTAGGACGGTTGGCGAACGGGACACTGGGGTTGCTAAGTTATTCCAGTCCGAGATCGTGGTCGGGGTATTGGTTCGCATGCATTCGAAATGGGTCTTATTCACATGGGTGCCGCCCTTGCCCCTTCTGTGCATGGCCCGAACGACAGCATCGAATTTCTACTAATGTTCAGACTTGTTGCAGCAGCTGTTGAACTTGGATGACGTTGGCCCGAAGTTCAAGCGGCAGCAGCGGTGCGTGGCCAGCGACGGGGACCAAGCTATCGAACGGGCTGAGCGAGCACGAGCACTTACACGAGAAAAGGAGGCTGCCGCTGCTGCTCTTCGCACGCAGTGTTTCGTGCACAAGTGCTGTAATGCGAGGGAAGATGTATGCGGCTTGATGAAGACAGTCGTGTCCAAAATGAAGCACGTGTCCTTGTCGCTATCGTTTCAGAACCACTTGAAGATATTTCGCGGTGCGGTTCGTCGCGCGCTCTGCGAGGCGACCATCGTGAGGCACGCCCTGAGCCATCGCGAGTCTCTGTGGAACGTTCGAGCGTTGAACAGTGTATTACCCGATACGCCAGATAAGGCTTTTCGCAGGAGCGAGTTGCTTGCGCTGTTCAACGGGCCATGGGAATATTGCAAAGGAAAGGTAATCGTGCACTCGACTGGGGGCGAGAGCGACGATGCCATCATCAAGCAGCTTGTTACCAGAGGGACCCGAGCATTAGTCTGGAACGGCCCTGGATCATTCCCCAGCCGCAACTGGACTGATTGCGAAGATGCCGTCCAATGGATCTGCATTATGGAATTGGTTTTCGGCGTGTTCTCCACCGCGTATCGGGATTTTGCGGAAACGCTTTGCAGCATTCCCAGGCGCGCTGGCCGCGGGCCGCCCGCCGTGGGCGACGCCGCCGACGATGGCGATCGGCCATTACCATTACCTCTCGAGGACGCCCCTGGAGAGGAGGGTGATTGTGAGAGAGCCGAGGGCATCGATGGCGACACTGAGCCCGGCGTCAAGATGCCAGACCATGAGGGGAAAAAGGACGACGTCAACGCCGAAGAGGAAAAAAGGAGAGAGCAACACATATTTCGACGGTCAGTATGCGAATGTATTGATTCTGGCAGCGTGCTTGCCGATAGCGCTACCTTGTTCATAACCCTTGCCCCGCACATCAATGTCATGGGGGAACTGTTGTACATTGCTGGAGATAGATGGGAGAAGAAGCAAACGGATATCGAGTCCAAAGCTGCTCGCCAGGAGGGTTCAACAAGCGGCGTCGACTTGGGCTCCGTTCCGAGGCGGGACCTTCGGCTACCTTTGGCGTGCGACGGCATCGTGGAGAGTGCGTTCATCGACGAGACGTGGAGGCTGATGTCAGATTCAGATGCGTGGCAAATTATTCCAGCAACGCACATGGCTAAGGAGTGGCAGGTCAAGGTGTTTATGATGCTGTCGCGCGGCCTCTGCATCATGCACGAGCTGCGCACCGATCACTGCAATTATCCGTACAAGACGTTCGGGATCATCAGCATACCTGAGCTCGCAACAGAGGTGGTGAGAGATGCCGAGTGCGGTAAACGGATGAATACATGGTCTATGCAGTTTGTTCTTTTCCACGATAAGCAGTTGCTTTCGCCCAGTACCCAGGCCGACCTGAGGAGCACTGCGCTTCTCATGGCAGACGAGACAGTTCAAATCGAATACCGCCATCAGAAAAAACATGCGTTTCCAGGTGGGGGGGCCCGTGCAACGACGAGTTGTTGATATGTATGGCCTGAACACATATTGGATCAATGAGCAGTTGGAGGCTGCGGCCAAGGGCTGGTCGGGACATAGATCGATTGCCAGAGCCGAGCGTGGACGTGCCGCCAGTGGGGGCGGCGACGACGACCAGGGCCACCAGGCCCAGGGCGAACCGAAGCCGAAGTCTCGCAATATATCGTCCTGGGATGCCTTTCGTGGCGAACGGGCGGCGGGGCTGCGGGGGGCGGCTCGCCCATCGTGCAGGGAGTTGTCCGAGAGGTGCGCGGAGCTCGTTGAAGAGGGCCTCCAGAACTACAAGGAGTTGGCAGAGAAAGCCAACGATGCACGGGACGCAGGGGACATGAGGCCGCTCGGCGGTGGCGGCGGTGCGCGGCCGCGCGCCGCCCCCGCGCTTGTGGCTCGCCAGTCGTCGGATATGCAGCTGGCACTCCTCGGCCCAGATCAGCTCGTCGCGAGAGGTCGAGAAGCGCGGCAGGCGCTTCGGAGGTGTCGAGCTTCCGCGCTGGCATCATCCGATGCCGATGCCGCCGAGAATGCTTCGTGGGAGACTTCGCCGACTGGTCCCCTGGCGGCACTCGAAGGCATATATCCTCACCACCTCCGCCGTGATCACGATGGTGGGGGCGCTGAAGATTGGAGCGCCTTGCTTGGGCGACGCTTGTACATGATGTCTGCGGGGTTCCCGCAGTGCAGGATGATGGCGGGGCATATTGCTTCTTTGAGAGCGCGCGGCGGACACCATGACGTGTCTCTCACGCTTGGCCTTATCGGCGCCACGTGCGGCGAATTGTGCAGGGTGGTGCAGGACAGCGTCGTGCCAGAGGTTGCAAGAGCAACGCCTCCCCCACTGGCGGCTTATCTATGCAGGGCTGCTAATCGCTGTCTGTGCAACCCGTTCGGTAGGACCTCCGAGCGCATGCGGAAGAACATAGAGAAGGTATCTAAATCATTCCAGCACGGGGCGGGTGATGATGAATCTATCGCTCGCGGCGAAGTCGTCGCCATGTTCATCGGCAGGGCTCTCCGCTCAGACAGCCCGAGCCAGCTCGCGGGCACGCTGGGCTTCTTCCTCGCCCACGCGGTGTTCCAGAAGCTCAAGCCGCACAGGCTTAGTTGGGGCCGACTTGTTCAGGACAGGCGGGGGTTGCATGATCGGGGCAATCAGCATAGCAAGCAACCGATGAGTGAATGAGTGAAGCAGGGTTAATGATGATGGGAGGAGCGGCGGGGTAGGGCGTTTCAGGAGTAGGGGAACAGGGGGGGGGGTCGGAGAGACAAGCGCACGTGTGTGATGTGCGTCAGCCTCACCAGCGATTAGCTAGCACAGCATCGGGGCACTCGGGCAACGATTTGCTCGTCGGGAGGGGGCCTGGATGGGGCATGCTGACAGGTCTTTGTATGATTAACTCTTGCATTGCGTCCCAGTCGCCCCGCTCCCAATGCCAGCGGGCCCCCCACCCGACAACGCAGCTCAAATCACTAGTGCATGTCGGGCCCCGAAAGAAAACCGCGGGAGTGCCTCAGGACCCCCCGCCATCGCATCTATTCTCACACTCGCCCTCATATTGGCTTCTCGCGCCCTCTCCCTGTGCAAGGGCCCGAGCATTGGTGCCCCGCTCTCCCGCAGCGGGGCGCAGGAGCGAGCGGGGGCGAGCGCCGAGTAGGTGGACACGCATGCGCGAGCTCCGACGCCAACCCCCTCACCCTCATCACTTCCTCCCCATCCGGCTCCATCCTTATCTTCCGCCTTCCCTCCTCGGCTCTCCGCTACTTCCCCTTCGCCCCTTCCGTTGGCATCCCTCGTGATTGCGTCATTCCTTCCCCGCGCCCTTGCCTCCCATGTCAAACCATCGCCTCCTCTCTCATGCCGAGCCCTCGCCCGCGTCCATGATGTCTAGCCCCCTCCCCGCCCCCGTCGGGGGGGGCGATGGCGATCGTCGGCTGGATTGCGCCGCTCTGGGCGGAGCTCGTCTCGAGGATAAGCCGCAGCTGGAAGGTCGCCGTCTTCCCGCTCTTGCTCGGTTAGGCAACCACGCCCCTTTCCAGTTGCAGGAGCGTTTCGGCCAGCCGATGCATTGGGAAGTTGTTTTCTGGGGCGTGAGCTTGAGGCGCGAGCGCGTCAGTGTTTTCAGGCCGTCTCGCTTCGAAGTTTACCTTCGTGATTGCACGAATATAAAAATCTGGGACCCTCGGAAATTCAAGAGGGAACTGCTGGCAGCGAGGGCTCTAGCATGGGCGGCAGAGGCTAGCTCTTCCGAGCCAGGTGATGGATCGGATCATGCCCCACGTCCTCAGCCGTCGTCCGACGAGGCTTTTTTTTTTTCGATGAAGTCGTTTGGGAGTTGTCTGGGTCGCCTCTGCATGCGGGGACGAGGGGGGGCACGGCGCTGCCCCTACCCTTCCCATCGGGCCTGGGGGCAGCGAGGACGAATGTCCCCCCTCCACGAGGCAGCGGCGCCGGAGCTTCCGTTGCCGCCTCCCCCCGCGCCTCCTGCCGCCCCTCCAGCAAGTTCCTCGGGTGGTTCGTTTTTCCAGTTGCGCCTGGGCGTGCGTGGCGTGCAGCGCGCCCCCTCTACGCGGTCGAAGTGCACCGCGTGCGGTGAATGTATCCCCTTGCGGGGTTTGCGCTTGGAGGTTACCGTGGCCCAGGGGAAGCCATCATGTTATCGGCGCGTCGTTTGCGCCACGTTCGAGAATACACCACACCCGGAAGGTAGCGTTCGCATCGTCCAAGACGCCAGAGGGCGCGATGTGTGGACTGAGAGCGAGATTGCCGATATCGATGCGTGCATTGCGAGGCTGAGGAGGCCTCCAGCATAGCGCGCGCGTGTACTGTCACTGTTGCTTTCTGTGCTTTGATATTGACAAGGTAAATGTGATTCGCGCTGCCCCCTGCCATCCCCCCCGCCTGGGTTGATTCCCGCGCGCGGCGCGAGAGGCGGAAGGCATCGATGCATCGTGCAATGTTGTATTAGCAGCTCCTTCTTTGGCACCCAAGGCACACATCTTATCGTGAGTTTCGCATCCAGGGTGAGCCGTCCATAACGCATGAGTCGATGGCTCATTTGCTCGCATATAATCACTCCGTGCTCGCTGGCGGGAACACATCAACAGCTCATGCGTTCACAACTGCGTGGCAACATTTCCTGAGCAGCAATCGCGTTGGGGCCGCATTTGAGTGGGGGAACTATCGTTTGAAATACTTGACGCTTCGCGCGCCGAGAGCGGCGACATGCGACCAGTCCCAGTGACAGCTACTGAACCCACGATGGGCCCCTGGTGGTCGCCCGTCACTGCCCGTCGCCGCCGCCAGGCGCCACGTGCATTGCTTTGCGCTGTATTGCGTCGGGCTGCAAATCATTGCAATGTATTGCGCTGCTCTTCGTGTTCTTGCACTGCGTTGCTATGCTTAGCATTGCGTTGCGTTGCTTATCAGTGTTCTAAGTTGCCTTGCGTCGTTTGTTGAGGCGCTGCAATGCATGGCATCGAGTTGCACAGCATTTCTTTGCGTTGCACCTTCCCGCGCTTTTTTCCGACTCGGCACATAGATTGCATGGGGCGCATGCAGTTCGCCACATCTCTGGCACCACATATACTACACCACCTTTACTGCGCCGCAGATTGCACCGCATAGATTGCACCAGCCTCTCTCCTCCTCCCCCGCCCTCCCTCCTCCCCCCACCTCGTGACCGCGTCGGCCCACGCCTTCCAGCAGCCGCTCTCGCCGCGGCCGTCGCGGCGGCCCCCCATGCGGGCGCAGCGGCCCGTTGTGGTGCCGCCGCCAAAGTGTGATCGTGCTCAGCGTGCGCCGAGTGCGCCGAGTGCGCCGTCGTCCGCCCTCCCGCCAGCCTGGCGTCCGCGGTCGAAGGCGGCGCCGCCGCTTGCGCCGAGTGCGCCGTTGTTCCGCGCCCCGCCGCGTGCGCCGAGCGCGCTGCCGCGCCGAGGCGCGCCCGTTACTCCACCGCGCCGTGGCGCGCCCACCACTCCGCCACTCCGCGGAGCTGGCATCGCCGAGGGGCCAGCGAGGGCTCGCGCCCCGCATGGCGGCTGCGATTTCCAAGCGGGGCCCGCGGTGACGCCTCGCCCTGCTGGCGACCGTTCGCGCAGCCCTGGTCGCGAGCCTCGCGGTCAGTCGCGGGGCCCCGCGCAGCAGCCAGGGTCGAGGATGCAGTTCGTGCCCGACGATGATGGGCTCGACGTCGTCGACAACAACGGTGATTGTGTGCGGGTCAGTGCCGCGCTCGTCCGTCGTTGGCAGGAGGTTGACTACTTGTTTTTTGATTTCAAGCGCCTTTCGGGCGAGTGCAGCAAGCGTTCGAGCGAGCTCGACATGTTCGCCGAGAAGTGTGACTCAGCTTACGACAAATGGCGCACCGCTGGGGGGGCGGTCGACGCCGCCAGCCAGTGCCTCCCGCAGGAGGTCAGACGCGATGTCCGCCACCATGTGCGGGCTCACGGCGGCCGAGATGATCATTGAGCATGCTCCGGGCGAACCTGCAACCCCCCCACCCCCACCTCGCCCTCTCCAGGCGGAGGAGGGGGAGGAGGAGGAAGGGGGAGGAGGAGGAAGGGGGAGGGGGGGGAGAAGGGCGATGAGGAGGAGGAGGGGGAAGAGCAGCAGGAGGAACAGGAGGAGGACACGGCAGAATCCAGGGCGCATCAGCGATGTTGCTGTACACCCTCCCGTCCCATGCCACCTCTTCATAAGCCCATGTGTGCGATTCTTTTTCGCATGCAGTCGCAATATGTTTTACGCGCGTACGCTTGACACGATGATATGTACTGCGCGGTCGTTTTAATACGATACGTTCACATTACGACAGGTTCGTGCTAGGGATGGTGCGGCAGGAATCGGGATGGGGGAAGGGGGGGGGGGGGGGCAGCGGGGGGGCGGGGCACGGGGTGTTGCGATCCCACAGCGAGGGCCCAACGCCGAAATATGGTTTTGAGCATCGCCAGTGTATTCGAACACTATGGATTAGTTGTTACAGCGCCATGGGGACATAGTCAAAAACCAGCGTATCCACCATTTGAGGGACTTTCATGCAACCATTCTCATGTTACCCACAACGTTGCGGTAGCAGTACCATTAGTCTTACGTATGCTATGAGCATGCATGTGCGACGACACTATTCAATCATTGATGTCATGCTGAGTTAATACATTTGCAATAACGATTTGATTGAATCGCAATTGGCATAATCCAGACATTGTTTGGGGCGCCATGTATACATTCACAAGACACCCCTAGGGCATTAGACTTTAAATGCCGAATCATTCTTCGGACATCATGAACACGCATTGAAAAGGCGACCCTTGCGAAGGACCCGGCGCCGCGCTGTTGGGGGCACCGCGGGGCCGGCGGCGGGCACGGTGGAACGCGCCACGGGGCCGCGAAGCGCGTGAGACTTGTGAACGTGGAAAGGGTCCGCCAGCATGCGGCGGGAACCAAATGTGGGCTGCTGGGGGAGGTGGGGCGCGTTGGAAATGCATCACATAAGGTTTTCCGTGATTCTTTCCATCGGGCCCCGAAGCGCGTGATGGGTGTGGCGATATGCGCGCGGGGGGCGCGTGCGCATTGTGTTCCTGTGTGCTTGGGTGAAATTCCATTTGGCGCCGAGAAGCGCGGGGCGGGTGCCGCGGGAAACCGGAGGGCGAGATGCGTGCGGACTGCGCCGAAGGACCTTCTGTGAAAGTCCGCATTGGGTTGCGAAACGCGCATGGGGCGTGCCGAAATTGGCTGCGCGAGGCGCGAGCGACAGGTGCTACTGCTGGGACGTTCGACGGGCCTCCGTATAGGGCCCCGAAGTGCGTGATGGCTGCGCCGAACTGGGCCGAGTACGGCGGGTGCGAACCCATTGGGGCCTTCGGCTGAGCTCCCCATGGGGCCAAGCACAGCGAGGAGGGCGCGTGCGCATGGGCGCGTGTGGGGGGGGGGGTGGGGGTGGAGGGGCGCGTGCGAACGCCGCCGCTGGCTACTGAGGCTTTTCGGCGGAGCTCCCCATGGGGCCGCTAAACATTTGAGGCGCGCTCCAGCAGTGGCGACGGTGACGCGTGCACACTGCCATTGGGGCATGCGGTGCTGCCCCCCATGAGGCCCAGAGACGCGCGAAGGGCTCGCCGAAAATATGCTGGCGGGGCGCATGCGAACGCAGCCGATGGTGCATGCAAGGGGTTCCCTGTGGAGGCGCGAGACGTGCGCGGGGCGCGCGGGGTTGCGCAGGGGAGGGGGGGGGGGGGCTCATGCAAACACAGCCTGAAGCTTTCGGTGGAGCCTCCTGAGGAACCGCGAAACGCGTCGCGGGCGCGCCGAAATGCATTGGGGGGGGAGGGGGATGGGGGCATGCGAACACCGCCGCTGAGATCCTTCGGTGGGGCCCTTATGCGACCGCGAATCGCGCGAGGGGTGTGCCGAAATGCATGGTGTGGGCGCGTGCGAACGCCGCCAGTAGGCCTTTGGTGGAGTTCCCTATGGGGTCACGAAGCGCGCGAGGGGCGTGCCGACGTCGGCAGGGCGCGCGTGCCAGCGGGGCCTTCGATGGAGCTATGGGGCCGCGAAACATGCGGGGTGTGCGCCGGCATCATTCGAGTGCGCATGCAAACACCGCGCCGCGGAGGCACTCGGTGGAGCTGCTTGTAGGGCCAGGAAACGCGTGAGGTCTGTTGCAGGCTTGATAAACAGGCGCACGCCCACGCCGCCAAAGAGACTTTCGGTGGAACTGTATATGGCGCCACGAAACTTCATGGGCATGCCGAAACGCGGGTGGGTGGGGGGGGGCGCAAGCGAACGCCGCCACTGAGGCTTTCAATGGAGCTCCAAATGGGGCCGCGAAACGTGCGAGGGGTGCGCCGAAAGAAATGAGGGGTGCGCGTGCGAACGCAGCCACTGAGGCATTCGGTGGAGCTCCCCTATGGGGCCGCGAGACGTGCATGGGGTGTTCTGTTTTGCGTGGGTGGGGGGGGGGGGGGTGCGAACGCGGCCACTGGGGCCGTCCGTGGGGTGCGAAAAGTGCGAGGTGGGGGCGCGCGCGCGATCACCGCCACTGGGATATTCGGTGGAGCTCTGTATGGGGCAACGAGCATGTGTGAGGGTGTGCCCTAATACATGGGAGGGGGGTGGGGTGGGGGGGGGGCGGGGGCCGTTTGTGCGAACGCAGCCTGGGGCTTTCGGTGGGGTTCCCTATGGCGCCACGAAGCGCGTGCGTGGTGGGCCGAAATGCGCGGGGGGGGGGGCGCGTGCGAACGCCGCAAGTACAGCCTTCGGTTGGGCTTCATGTGGGTCCACGAAGCGTGCGTTGGCGTTCCGAAGTGCATGGGATGGGCGCATGCGAACACCGCCACTAGGGTGGGGCGCCCTATGGGGCCACGAAGCGCACGCATGCGGGACGCATGCGAATGCCGCCACTGCCTGCGGTGGTGCCTCCGATGGGGCCGCGGAACGCGCGGTGGAGCATGCCGAAATACAGGAGGTGCGGGGGTGGGGTGGGGGGTGGGGCGGGTGGGAGGGCACGCGAGCGCCGCCACTGCGGCCTTCGGTGGAGCCCCCTGTGGGGCCACGAAGCTTGCGAGGATTGCACAGACATGCCTGAGGGGGGGTGGGGGGTGCATGCGAACGCCGCCACTAAGGCCATCGGTGGAGCCCCGCGAAATGTGCGATGATATACTACGGGGGTAGGGGGGGAGGGGGGGCATGCGAACGCCGCAGCTGCGGTTTTCGGCGCCCCCCCCCCTCCCCGAAGCGGCGACGGGCGGCCGCCGACGGCGGGGGGGGGGGGGGGGGGGGGGGCGTGCGAACGCCGCCAAGAGGGCCTTCGGCGGGGATCCATGCGGTGCCCAGAGGCGCGTGAGGGGTGCACTGGAACACACGGGGGCATGATTGTCGCATCGCCCAGATGCAAATCATTGGCGCTGGCGCGTCGCCCCCTGTAGAATGCTGGGCTTACATCGCATCGCCGACGCGGGCGCCGCTCGCCCTGTCCAATCGAGGGCGCGCGCACATGGGAAATGTGCTTGCCTTTTGCGCGCGCCCAGCGCTTGAACATGCGTTCTCATATCGCGGGCCTGAAGGGTGAGTGCGCTTAATTTAACAGTTGCGCTGGCGCCGTACTTCTTCCTGCAGGAGCCGAATTCGATCCGCGCCTCGGCGTGATGGCATAGCCGCGCTGCGGCCCAGGAGCGCCTGCCCACTTCCTCCCGATCGCAGATGGCGCGCGCGTCCCCCCCCCGCGTTCGCCCCGCGGGCGCGGGCATGCCGCGCCGCGGGGTTCGGACAGGCGCGGGCGCGCATCATGTTTTTACACCAGCTGCGCAGCCGTGCTGGTCCGTGAACACGGGGGCGGCGCGTATCCATGCCGCTGGCCAGCTGCGGGGGCTGGCTGTCGCGTTACGCTGCAGAGACTCACAGCGGTGTTTGTTTTTTCGCGACCGCGGCCCGCGCACCATCGTGCGCCATTGAACGGGCGCGGGGGCGTTGCCCTTCGGCGGGCGTGGGTGCGCCGCCATTCTGCTCTTCTCGGCGCGCTCCGTGCCCCGCGCCCCCGCCCCCCCCCCCCCCCGGGCGCCCTCGGGCGCGCCCCATCCCCCCTGCGCCCCCCCCCCCCCGCCCAACGTGCCCATAGCGAACAGCGCGGTGCGGCCCCCGCGGGTCAGCTGAGCGGGCGCTTCGCCCCATGATTGGGTTGTCGGGCGGGCGTGACCGCCTGGGCATGGCTGGTTCCCCCCTGGACCAGCCCCCCCCGTGCCGACAAACGGCGCTGGCACGTTGCACCGCTGAGCGGCGCGGGCATTGTCGGCGCGTCATTGCGGCGCCGCCCGCGCGCCATCAAGTGAAAGCAGAAGTTGCACCCGTTGTCGGAGCCCTCGGGTTGCTATTCGATGGCGCGCGTTGCCGCCTCTGGCCCTTGCGGCGCCCCCTCGGGCCGCCGTGGAATGACGCGACAAGGTGCGGAGATAAACCCGAGGGGCAGCAGGGCGCAGGTCGTGCAACCCGCAGTTGCGATCGGCTGGGCTTGGGTTGCGGCGTGTGTGTGTGTGTGTGTGTGTGCGTGTGTGTGGGGGGGCTTTCGGGGCCCCGCTGGGGGGGGGGGGCGCAGGGGGCGGCCGCGTCGGGCTGCCCAGCGCGGCCCCGACGCGGCCCAGAGCCTGCAGAGAGATATTGATATACCCCCGATGAAGACAATTTCCAAAGTCAGCAGCTGGTTCTCCGATGTAAACATGGGGAACCCGCGGTGCTCCTAAAGGCCAGTCTCGGGTTCCCTTCCGGCGCCAGACAATCGCGGGGCGCGCGCGGGCAACCGCGGGGCTGCCCAGCGCCGCGCCAACGGCAGCCCCTCCCCCCACCCCCCCGCCGCCCCCACCACACCCCGCGCACCCACCCCCTGCGCCCTCCGCCCGCGGGGCCACGAGGTAGCATCTGACGGGGGCGGCCTTCTTCTCCCGTCGGGGGCGACGCCGAGGCGCGGTGGGCGCGCTTTCGGGCCGCCCAAGACGGGGCCGACATGTAGTCTGGGTGCCGCCCGAGACGGCCCGACAAGCCCCCCGACGAACGCAGACCACGGCATCGGCGTTTGTCGGATTGCTCGCTGGTAGCCGCGCCTGAGCATGCTCGGGCTCGCACGGGTCTCCCCCTCTCGGCGCGTTTCAATGTCAAGCTGGCCGTGCTGTCGCGCCGATGGGCGCGCCATGCCGCGCGCGGTGCCGCGTCGGTCGGGGGCGCGCCAACGGCGCTCGATGGGCTCTCTGATGAAGCGCAGGATGACCTCGACGTGGCGCCCAGGGAGGTCCGATGGGGGCGCCCTGGGCGCGCCCGACAGGCGCGACGTCACGCGTCGGTGTCGCGCCCTCCAGGGCGTCGGCATATAGGAGATTTCGGGCGCCCCCCCCTCCCCCCGCGGACCTTGGGCTGCAGCGGCATGGGCGCCGTCGGGGCGCCCGCGCGCCATCTCGCAACTTGAGGTTCACGGCCGATCCGCCGACCTACGGCATCGGCCTTGGTTCAGGGGCAACATGGGCAGTCACGCGCGCACGAAAGGCTTCCGCCTGCCCCCTTGCAGACGCGGTGCCACATCTTGGCGGGCGGATTGGGCTGTGAGCCGCCCCCATCGGCCGCGACGCGCGAGCCATCGGAGGCGCCGCGCGCACCGATTTTTTTTCGACCGATGGCGGGGGCAAGTCGGGGGGTCGATTTTTCCCAGAAGCCAAAAAAAGGAAAATCCCATTTAAGAATGGAAAATCCCATCAACAAACATTGAAAGCAGATTTTTCCCAACCATCCTGTGGTGTTGGGTCCTTGTTTTGAAGAGACGGTGCCCCGCGTTCCCCCCCCCCTTCCTCCCCCCTCCTCCCTCCTCCCGTCATCATCATCATCGTCATCATCACCACCATCATCGTCGTCATCGTCATCGTCACCATCGTCGTCGTCATCATTGTCATCATCACCAGCATCGCCATCATCATCGCCGTTACCGCCACCATCATCATCATTGCCATCCTCCTCCTCATCATCATCAGCATCATCATCATAATCATCATCCTCATAATCATCATAATCATCATCATCCTCCGCATCATCACCATCACCATTACCATCATCATCAGCATGCGTCCCCTGCACCCATTTCGGCACACTCCTCACACGTTTCGTGGCCCCAAAGGGAGCTCCACCGAAGGCCCCAGTGGCTGCGCTCGCACACGGTTCCATCCCCCTTTTCGGGACACCCCTCAAACGCTTCGTGGCCCCACAGGGAGCTCCACCGAACGCCCCAGTGGCTGCGCTCGCATGCGGTTCCACCCTCCATTTCGGCACACCCCTCATACGTTTCGTGGCCCCATAGGGAGCTCCACCGAAGGCCCCAGTGGCTGCGCTCGCATGCGGTTCCACCCCCCATTCTCCGACACCCCTCACTCGTTTCGTGGCCCCATAGGGAGCTCCACCGAACGCCCCAGTGGCTGCGCTCGCATGCCGTTCCCCCCCCCCCCCCCCGCATTTCGGCACACCCCTTCGCGCGTTTCGTGGCCCCATAGAGAGCTCCACCGAAGGCCTCAGCGTCTGCGCTCGCATGCGGTTCCGCCCCCTTTCGGCACACCCCTCACACGTTTCGTGGCCCATAGGGAGCTCCACCGAACGCCCCAGTGGCTGCGCCCGCATGCGGTTCCACCCCCCATTCTGGCACACCCCTCACACGTTTCGTGGCTCCATAGGGAGCTCCACCGAGCGCCCCAGTGGCTGCGCTCGCATGCGGTTCCACCCCCCATTCTCGCACACCCCTCACACGTTTCGTGGCCCCATAGGGAGCTCCACCGAACGCCCCAGTGGTTGCGCTCGCATGCGGTTCCACCCCCCCATTTCGGCACACCCCTCACTCGTTTCGTGGTCCCATAGAGAGCTCCACCGAAGGCCCCAGCGTCTGCGCTCGCATGCGGTTCCACCCCACATTGTCGCACACCCCTCACACGTTTCGTGCCCCCATAGGGAGCTCCACCGAACGCCCCAGTGGCTGCGCCCGCATGCGGTTCCACCTCCTCCATTTCGGCACACCCCTCACTCGTTTCGTGGCCCCGTAGAGAGCTCCACCGAAGGCCCCCGCTCCACCGAAGGCCCCAGCGAGGAATATGTCTCAGTCTCGCGCACTCAGAGCGATCGTCTTTGTTCGTATTGGGGGCCCCGCCACGAATTTCGGCACGCCCCCTCACGCGGTCCGTGGCCCCATCGGGAGCGCGAGCGAAGATGATATCCACACTCGCGGTATTCACAACTGCATATGGTCGGGTCCTTCGCAGGGCTATTTTTTCGGCAGCCCATGTTGAGATCGATAATTCTTGGTCTAGGCATTTCGTAGCCGAGCCAACATTCGATTTTTTCTTCTGTAGGCATCCGACCGCACGTATAGCGCTCGGCTGTTGTATGATGTAGGCACCGTGCAGCTCAGATAGCGAAGAATGCTCGGGAAACGTCAATCTACCCCCCCCCCCCATCGCGGGGGTGGTTCCACCGAAGTAATGCACCGCGCCCGCGGGCCAACGGCATCGGCGTGGGCGAGCAGCGCGCTGGCCGCCATCGGGCGTTCACGCTGGCCCAACATTCGCGAAACCGCGTGGACTCCGAATGCGTTGCGTTTGTGTTCCCGTTAGCGGCGGCGCGCCAGGTGGCCGCAAAGCCCGACAGAGCCAGCTTGCTCACGTTGCGTGGTTTGGAACGGGCGCCGACGCGGTCGCTGCCACCGCGGCGCGCACGGGGCGTGAACCCCTTGGAGGCGCGAGCCCCCATGGGGGCGCAAGCCACCATGGGGGCGCGAGACCCATGGGCGCGCGAACCCACGGGGGCGCGAACCCCATAAGGGACGCGAGCCGCGAACCCCACTGTGGCCCTTGAACCCCCATGGGGACGCAAACGCAATTTGGGCGCGAACTTCCATGGGTGCGCGAAACCCCACGGGGGGGCGAACCCAATGGGGGCTCGAACCCATGGGTGCGCGAACCCAATGGTGGCGCGAACCCCGTTGGGGCTTGAATCCTCACATTGGGGCGCGAACCCACTAGGGGCGCGAACGCCATAACCCAGTGGGGGCGCGAACCCCATCGGGGCGAAATCGTACGCGGGCGCGAGCCCCATGGGGACGTGAACCCCTTATGGGGGCGCAACTTCATGGGGGCGCGAGCCCCAATGGGAGCGCGAACCCATTGGGGCGCGAGCCCCTATGGGAGCGCGAACGCCATAGAGGCGCGAAGCTAAATAAGGGCGCGGATCCCATGAGGGCCTCGAACCCACTGGGGGCGCGAACCAAGCGGGGGCGCGAACCCCTCGGGGGCGCGATCCCCATGGGGGCGCGATTGTTATAGGGGCGCGACCCCCTTGGGGACGCGAACTGTATGGGGGCGCGAACTCTATGGGGGCGCGAACCCCGTAGGGGCGCGAACCCCATGCGGGTGCGAAACCCATGGCGGTGCGAACCCCATGCGCGCGCGAATCCTATACGGGGCGCCAGCCCATGGAGGCGCGAACCCCCATGGGGGCGCGATCGAGCCCCACGGGGGCGCGAACTCGATAGGGGCGCGAACCCCACGGGGGCGCGAACCCCAAAGGGGCGCGATCCCCATCGGGGCATAGGGGCGCGAACTCCATGGGGCGCGCGACCCCCATGTGCGGGGGCGCGAACCCCATCGGGGACTTTAGCCCCTATGGGGGCGCGAACCCCATAGGGGCGCGAACTTTACAGGGGCGCGACCCCCCATGGTGCTGCAAACTTTACGACGGCGCGAACACCCATGGGGGCGCGAGCTTCATTGGGGCGCGAACCCTATGGGTGCGCGAACACCCCTGGGGCGCGAACCTTATGGGGGCGCGAAACCAATGGGGGCGCGAACCACCATGGGGTCGCGAACTTTATATGGGGCGCGAACCCCCATGGGGGCGCGAACTGCATGGGGGCTCGCGCCACCATGGGGCTCGCGCCACCATGGGGTCCATGGTGATGCGCGCCACCATGTGGCTCGCGCCGCCATGGGGCTCGCGCCGCCATGAGGTCCATGGTGGCGCGCGCCGCCATGGTGCTCGGGCCACCGGGGAGCTCGCGCCACCATGGGGTCACCGCGCGCGCGCGTAAGGGAGCCCTGGCGTCTGCACATTGTAAATGTGGGAACTTTCAAGACGAGTGTGCGCGACGCTAAGGCGAGAGCTGCATCTTGGAAACAACCCGCCCTCCATCCGCGCGGTTGTTGGACATGTCATGCTTCAGGGCCCGTCGGCAGGCGCGCGCGCCCCCCTCTTCATTCCCTACCCAACGCCGCTTTCGCACGCCCCTTCACGCTATTAAGTGGCCCCGCGGGGGCTCCACCGAAGGCCCCGCGGGGCCCGCGCGCTGCACCCCTTGCGCGTTTCGTGGCCACATTGGGAGTTCCACCAAAAGCGTCGGCGACGGTGTTCGCGCGCGCCCTCCCCCCCCCCCCCGCACGCGCATTCGGCGCACGCGTCGCGCGCTTCGTGGCCCCATAGAGCGCGGAAGGAGGAACAGGAGGTGAGCCTAGCCGCTTTGGTCGAAGCCTGGCCGCTTTTTTGGAAGGCCATGGCTGGGGAGCCACCGCCCAAGCGCGAGCGGCTCGAGGAGCCGAATGTCGTCTGGCGCCTTCTGGGCGCTCAGGGCTCTGCAGGGGTCGAGGACTCCTCGGCTGCCGAGGCCGCCGAGGCAACTTCGACCGAGACTGCCGACGAGGCGCCCAAGCCGGGGGCGGCCGAGGCCGCGCCCGGCCCTGGGGCGGCCGATGCCGCCGCGGGCACGAACTCCGCCGACGCGGAGGCCGCCGCGGAGACCGAGGCCGCGGCGGCCTGGCGCGAGACGATTCACGCGCGCAGCGCGTGGGTCATTGTGCAGGAGGGGGCCGACCGCCAGGAGGCGAAAGCAGCGGAGTACAGGCGCCAGGCAGACTTGGCGCATGACAACTACTTGGACTCCTACAAGAAAGCCATGGTTCGGGGGGGCGTTTCGCCTGTGCGCCCGCGCGCCGACCATGGCCAGGTTTCGCGCCTCGCCATGGTCAGCGCGCGGGCTTGCAGGCGAGGGGCCCTCGACAAGGCGCTGCGCATGCCGACGGAGGCGGAGCGGCGGCGTCACCAGGCCGAAAATGTCGGCCAGTCTTAAGGTCGCTGGCCAAAACGGCGGAGGAGGCTGAGGGAGGATGAGGGATAAGGGGAGAGGGGGATAGATGGAGAGGAGGCTGAGGGAGGAGGGTCAGGAGATAACGGTGGGTGGGCTTAAGAGCGTCTCGCCCTGCAAGTGGGTCGTCGTCTTGTCGCTTGTCGTCCTTGCCACAGATACGATTGCCCCTTATATGTCCCCATCCCCTTCCGTCACCCGCCGCCCCCCCCCCCCCCCCCCCCGATCGGGGAGCGGTGGCGGGGGGATGGGGGAAGAGGAGGAGGAGGGGGAGGGGGGTAAGATTGTGGGGGGCACCGCGCAGGGAGCTAACACTCCAGCCCCAATAGGCGACGTTGGCCCCGAGAGCTTGATGCTTAGACCCTCCCTAACTCCCAATGCCCGTAGAGTGCAGGCCCCAGGGCCTTATTGAAATTGCGCCTTCTGGCGAAACGCTTCGCGCATGTTTTCACCCCCCCTACTCGCCCGCTCCCTCCTGCCCCCCCTCCCCTTGTCTGTGGCCGTTCTGGGGCAAGCCTCAAGTCCTGGTGGCATCCGGATCGTTCACTCCAGTGCTCCAGTGTCTGGCATCCCTACCTTCAGGCTCCCATCATGAGCTCCTTGGCCGAACAGTCGAGATCGAGGCCGAGGTCCCCGACTCCTGAGACTGGTGAAACAGCGACTTGCTGGGTGAGGTGGGATAAGGCGATTCAGTTTGGTACCCGAAATGGTGGTGTGGTTTCAGCATGGTCCCCAACCTTGGAGGTGTACTAAGTTCCAAGGGGGGCCGTTCGCACGTGGCCTCGGCCTAACGCACTAGGGGCGCAAGCCAACACCGTGAGTGCGCATGCGAGTTTCGGTCATTCGCCAAAGGCGAACCCGAACGGTCGCAATGTGCCAGGTAAGTCAGACGATGCAAGCGACCGCGTATATTGGGCATTGTTTGCGGCACGCGGTCTGGAGATCCCAGCCGCGCGCTACCCCTCATTGCAAGGTTTTGAAAGGTGTCGGCACGCAGTGCCATTAATGGGATGTGCCAGGGTGTCGAGCCAACAAATCCTTCTCCTCCGTCTCCCTCCTCCTCCTCTCGCTACTCCTGTCCCCTTTCCTACTCGTTCGTCCATCGTTCGCCCTCCTCCCCCTCTCGCTCCTCGCCCCCCTCCCTCTCCCCCCCCATGCTCCTTCCTCCTCCTTACTCGTTCTGTGTATCTCCTCTCCTCCCCCATGCCCCTCTCCTCCCCTCCCTCTCCCCCCATGCCCCCCCCATGTCGCTGTAGGTTTCTCCCTCCTCTCCTCCCCTCCCCTTTCCTCTCCTCCCCTCTCCACTCCTCTCCTCCCCTCTCCTCCCCTCTCCTCTCCTCTCCTCTCCTCCCCCCTCCTCCCCTCTCCCCTCTCCTCTCCTCTCCTCTCCTCTCCTCTTTTCTCTTCTCTCTTCCCATGTCCTCTCATCTCCTCGCCTCTCCTCCCCTCTCCTCTCCTCCTCCTCCTCCTCCCCCTCTCCTTCCCCCCCCATATCCTTCCATGCCCCCTCTCTCCCACGCCCCCTTTTGTCCTATATATCTTCTCCCCCCCAGTCCCTCCCATGCTTCCCCCCCCCCTTTCTCCCCACCCATGCCCCTCTCATCTCGTTCTGTCTATACCTCTCGCTCTCCCTCCTTCTCCCTCTCTCTCTCTCTCTCTCTCTCTCTCTCTCTTTCTCCCCTCCCACCCCCTGATATCTGTATATCCCTCCCTCTCGTGCCCACCCGCCCTGGGGTCACTCATCCCCCTCCCTTCTGATCCCTCGCTCTCACCCTCTCTCTACCCTCCCTCTGACAATGCCTCCCTCCCCCGCCCCTTCCCATGCCTATACATCCCTCTCACACGTACCACTTCCGTGTATCAACATGCATCTGTCCATTGATCCGTATTTGCATCATGCTGTCATGGAGCCGCATTTCGCAAGAGAATGCGCACGTCGCTCCACATCGAAGCTGCCACCGACTCGAGTTGAATATGTGCAGCAGGCAAGCTCGCACCGAAGGAACACGAGTGTTAGTCCGCGTGCCTTCGTACCTGCACACTGCTGTCGCACTGCCGCCGAGTTGCAGCACGCGCGTGACGTCCAGTTATGCTAGCCAACTTGGTCCAACACAAAGGCTATTGTAAAACAGCCGTGTTTCAACTATGTGATGCAAATGTTTGTACGTAGCAATGCACAATACATATTCCAATGATGTTTGAAGTTGGCTAGCATCACGGTCTAACAAAAACTGCGGCACGTATGATCTCAATTCCTATGGCGCCGTGCCGCGATGTAATGCCAATGCTACTCTGATGTTGGCGCCCGTGTGTCTGTTCAATCCGTGACGCCTGCATCTGCCACGAACTCCTTGAAAAACTTCATGCGGTTCTTGTAGACGGTCTCGCCCCTGCTGGTCATGTAGTCAGTATTCCATTTGGCGATGGCGTTGCGGATGGACTGGTCGCACTGGTCGGCGAACCACTTCTGCACGAACATTGGGATCACCAGCATGTGGACCCACTCCTTGGCATTGGCATCTCCCTTCTGCAATGGCAAGTACAACGGCGAGGCGACGTACCCGTACGGAATGAACGCCACATCGCCCATATCCATACTGAAGACGCAAGCTGATGGAGAGTCGGTGGTGTAGAGCATGTCGCCGCTGGCCGTCTCGAAGAACTGGGGGGCGTCTGCGAGGGCAATGCCTTGCTCAGTCAGCCCAGCCAGCTTGTGGACCTGGAAGAACATCTGGCTAGTTGGGCACGTGACAAACGAACCGATGCCTGAAAACGGCATCGCACACGGCCCCCACCTGAAGACCCTGGCCCGAATTGAGACGGTCCACGCCTCAGCACCCTCCTCTCTCTGTAGCGAGTTGTCGAACTCAGGTAAGTCATCGGTGGTGCGCTCCACGTCGCGTGCGAGCTTCCAGAAAGTAGTAACTGCACTCTTGTGCTTACTGTTCTTGGCCATGTGCTTGTCCAGCTCGTTGACAGTGGAAACGGGCCAGCCACCGCACGCGTGCACGTAGTTGGCGACGAAGTTGTGGACGGTCGAGCCGACGCTGTAGACTCCAGGAATCTCGCTGTTGAATTTCTCGGGCATGTCCATCATGTTCGGCAACTTGGCGGCGGGGCCCTTCTTCTTGTCTGGGTGTTTCTCGTCTGTATCCTTGGTGTCGCCGCCGTTCCCGTCCTTGGGATCCGCGAACTCGCCGTTGCGAAGAAGCTCCTCAACGACCCTCTTTGCGTTCATCTGGCCCCAGCCGCCAAGCGCGAGCAAGTCTTTCACCTCGAATGCGTCCCGCATGTGTCGGCGAAGAGCTCACAATCGGATGTCACCAACACCGCTGCCACTTGATTTTGCAATCGAAACCTTGCCTCGATCGAGTGGGTCTGCAACCGAGCTTAGTAACAAACGGGTTGACACAGAAACGCCCGAGTGAGGGCGTCAAGTGGCCCGAACATACACCAGAAGCTGACTTTACTAGAGTAGCCCCCCCGTTCGATCGACGTTGGTTCGGGTTGGCAGGGGCGCTGACGATATCGACATTTGGAGTTCAGAAATGCCGAACACCCTCGGACCTATCAGTGCACTCTGCCTGTTAACGCCCGATGTTTGTAAACGTATTGCCGCCAACGTGGCGTTTGCTCTAATCCTACGTATCTGACCTACGATGCGAACAAAGCGTGCCAATACGCACCATACTCTGAACATCTAGACGTAGGTAAATAATCTCGTCGTGGAGCCGTGACTCCATTTCCCATACTGCAAACCCGAATCTGCCCAGTCAGGTCCCGACGACCCCCAATCATAACAGAACTCTCCAAGGCGTTAGAAGACAATTGGGCCTGATGGTTCGAGGGAAGGCGCAGCCTTACGCTTCATGTAGGCCGTGTGGTTGGTCGCGGACTTGCCATCTTTCTTCGACGACTTGAAGTAGTACTCGAGTGCGGGGATGACGTGCGCAATCGTCTTCAAGACCTCCTCGTGCTTGGCCTTTGCGCCATCAACATCCGCACATAAGCTGCCGCGGCTCGCCAGGCGCATGCCCTTGACGCGGTTGACGATGCTCACCATGTTAGTGTTGTGGGAAGTGATGCTCTTCATTATGTTTTCCTGCGTATCTGGGAGTTCCACCTCGTCGGGACGACTCAGCTTCTGGAACAGCTTGCGGACCTTGGTGGAAAGGGGCTCCAGCTCAGCTACCATTGACTCGACATCTTTCTTGATCAGATCTTTCTCTTTCAGCCAGCCCAGGCACGAGTTTGACGGATCATCGACTCCCTTCTTGATGGGAAGCTTCTTGCTGACGGCCGTCTGGGCGTCCGAGACGCGGCTCCTGCTCCGCTGCTTGCTGTGCGGGGTGCGGTCGTCGTCGCCGTGGTGTGCTGAACGGCGAGACTGAGTCGTGACGCTGACGATTGAAGGCGACGGCGAGCTGCGGCGCCTGTAGCTGCGCAGGCTGCGACCGCGGGCTCGGTGTGAGGCCCTGCCGCGGCTGCCGCGGGGACTCTGCTCCCTCCTGCTGCCCCTCGGGTTGTGGCTAGACCGGGAGCGGTGCCGCACCTGGCGCTCCGAGCTCCGCGCCCGCGGCGGCGGCGACATGGAGACTGGTTCGGGCGTCGGGGGCAGAGCGTTGCGAATGCCAGATCGGGCGATTGTAGTCGCCCTCATCCCCCCCGACTTGTGACCAGATTTTTTCTTGGACGACTTCTTCTCGTTATCATCGACCCAGACCCAGCCAGGGCCATGTCTCGGCGAGTGCCCGTGCTGCTCGATGTGGGCCTGGGAACATCGGTGGCTCCTCATACACCCCGCCACGCACTGCCACCCCGCGTTTCAGTTGGCCCCAACCTCCCTTCCCCCTTCTTTCCACCTTCGGATTTTTTACAAGGGTGCTGCGGGGTACGGGGGGGTGGGGCACGTGGTGGGGTGGGGCCAAGGAGCCAATGGGGTAATGGGGTAGTGCGTGGGGGTGCGTGGTTGGATGTATAAGAAGCCATCGCCTCACGGAAACGTTGAGCGGCTTCGTCGGGCTTGACCCTGTCCCAGAACCCAACGTAGCTGATGAACCGAGTCTCGTTCAGCTTTAGCTTGGGGGTCTCTTCCTCGTCGAAGCTGTCTGCGTAGTCCTCCTCGTACTCCTGCCTGAGCTCTTGGGCCAGATCCCGCCTCAGCTGCGGGCGAGGGTTGGTTTGAGAGCCAGGCTTCTGGACCCACGGGAGAATGTTCTGCTTGAACGCCTGGGGGTCCTCGTTCTTCAGCGTGTCAAGTTTCTCTTTTTCCTTCTTGTTGTCCCCGACCGCCCTGTAACAGGCGCGCCAGCCGCTGCGGCAGTGGGCGTGCACCTCGTGCCTCTGGAAAAAGCACGTCGGGCCAGACTCGCCGCACACCCAACACATGGGCGCCTCGACCTCCGACCCCGACATCAGGCAGCAACCCCGAGAAGAAGTAAAAAGACGCGCGACGCTGGCAAAGGTCGCTGACGCAAGACAAGACGAACAGTTCCTCTTGTAAAATATTCGAGCCAAAAGTGAGCGACGCGTGGGCTGCACCTCTGCCGCCTAGATCCCTTGGCGACAGAAGGTCACGTAGACAGCACGGCGCCCCTTCCAGGCACAACGGGGGGGGGGGGGCGGGGGGGTGCGTGTGAGTGAGTGCGTTGGCACGCTCGGAAGCTTCAAGAGCTTCAAGAATGCTACTCTCAGAAAGCAGGGGGGGGCAAACAGGCTGCAGGCCAATGCGGCGGGTGGGATTGAGGAAACAACATGGTGCCACTCGCGCGCAAACCCTACACGCACTAACCGCACTTCCCAGACGCCCCAGCGGACAACAAATATGTTGTTTCCTACTCGGCCACCGTTTTGCCACTGTTCTAATCCCAGCATATCCTGTCCCCGCCCGATAGTCCGCCCATTGACATCATCATCGCATATAGGTTCCTCCTCCCCGATCCTCCTTTTTTGCCACGCTGCACAATTCAACGCAAGCAATGCAAATGGTCTCCAATATGTCTCGGGATCTCCTGATGGATAGCACGTGCCCCGCGTTCAATCCAGCGCCGCCGAGGCCCCGTGTAACGTGCGACCCAGACCCAGCTCGGTCGGAGGGCGCGTTGCCCGCAGGTGGTGGTGGTGGCGGGCGGGGTTGCGGTGGTGAGGTGGTGTGTGCGTTTGTGCGTGCGCGTGTGTGTGTGTGTGTGTGTGTGTGTGTGTGCGTGCGTGCGTGTGTGTGTGTGGGGCGAAGACTGACTCCATCCCGCGAGCGGACCCAAGGAAACCCAAAGCGCACACATCACCCCTCGGCGACCCCCCCCCCCCCATTCCCGATTGGTTCTGAGCAATCGCGCGCATGCGAGCGTGCAAACTTCGGCGCTGCGGGAGGGGGTGGGGGGGGGGGGGGGGGGGGGGGGGGGGGGGGCAGGCCCGAACAAGCTTAGGCTGATTAGAGCCCGAGGCATTTGGTTACTGCTCCCTGCGGAGCACGGACTAGCATCCCCCCCCTCCAAACATTGCCCCGTCATTGGGCGCGTGTTCGAATCGTGCGAGTGTCGGACCAAGCTCGATCATTAGGGCGCACGCTATGGGCTCGCCCACGAAACCATTCGGCTGGAGTCACGGGGCGGGGGGGCGGGGGGCTGGGGCTGGGGCAGATCGCGCGGCGTCGATGCTAGCGCGGCGAGGTTGCTGCGCCAGCCGCGCCGCAGACACGCACCCAGCCACCGCTTGCAGGCTTGGATCGGGAAGTTGCGATCATCGCCTGAAGTTCGGCGAATGGCCGCTGCGGCCATGCAGGCGGAACGCAGCGGCATGGCGGACCGAACAACACAGGCCTCGACGGGGCAGGGCAAGCAAGGGGGCGGTACCAATTGCGGTGTGATCGGCACGGCGACAAACGCGAACGGCACAGACATGCCCGACACGGTTCCGATGCGCGCGGCCTTGAATTCGCGAGTGCGCGCGGGTGCGGAGGGTTCAAGGACCCGACTTTGCGTCAAGGCTCAGCGCCAGTTCGTTCGCGGGCGCGGGCCTTGATGAAGCGGAAAGCATGGCGTTGCGACGAGGTGAGGGGCAGGGAGGTCGCTCGCCAAGAGCACCCCCCTCCCCAAAAAAGAAATTGCACGCGCTACCACCACCAGCACAACCACAGCCGCGACCACCACCACCGCCACCACCACCAGGCGCCGCTGTCAGCGCACACGGGGCTCGCGCGGCGGGGGCAGGAGTTGGAAGAGGGTAATCAGCAATCAGCAGGTGGCCGATGCCCCCCCCCCCGCATCAGATACGCGTGAGCATGGTGACCAGGGGCGAGCGATCATGGTGTTTCACGCGGCTCGCGTGAAGTTGTCAATGCCAATGTAGTCCATACACAGCGCCGCCGAGGCGGTCCGTCGCGGATGTCCAGATGTTCCACGGGAGGACAGGGGGTGAATGGGGGGGGGGTCGCGTTTCGAGTTTGCGTCATTCACGCGGCGGCCACAACGCAGTAAGTATCGGCGATATTGTCATTGCGATTGGGTGCGCGGGAAGCGCGGGAATGATTTCGTTGTGCCAGTGGGTTACACGTCGTTAGCGTGCCGTTGGCCAATGGCCAGGTCAATGAAGTTCAGCAACGACGCCAAGCGAGGTTCAGCGAAGTCGCGGCCTTCACGGATGTCGTGGGGATGGGGGGGGGGGGGGGTCGGGCCATTGAAGAAGTAGACCAATATTAATATAAACGAGGAGTCGGCCTGAAGGCAAACAACGGGGCCAGTTGCGCAGTCTGGCAGGGGCGCCCGCGCCGACGGAGGATTTGCGCAGAGACAGACGCATCGGAAGGCACGCGCGACATAGGGAGGCGCAGTTGCGCGTTGGGGCACCCCACAACCGCCGAGGATCTGGTCTAGCGCATCGTGGCGGGCTGCGCACCCCGACACACAATGGGTCGATCGTACCCCGACTGAGCGCGCCGAGCCACGACAACTAACTTGGCCCAGGGCCTGTGGTCACCGCTTCGTTGGCGCAGCACTATTCATATTGCAACAACGCGACTCAGACTGGTTTCAGACTGGTGTCCTGAGTGGTTTCAGGTTGGTTTCAGACTGGTTTCAGACTGGTTTCAGACTGGTTTCAGGTTGGTTTCAGGTTGGTTTCAGACTGGTTTCAGACTGGTTTCAGCTGGTTTCAGACTGGTTTCAGATGGTTTCAGCTGGTGTCAGACTGGTTTCAGACTGGTGTCAGGTGGTTTCAGCTGGTTTCAGGTTTTTCCATGTATTTGAGTGCTAGCGCATCACGAGTCAGCCACGCTGCCCTGGTTCAACACTGCCTTGATCCATCAGACTATTGTTGTTGACTTGCCCGAATGAAGCCGAAAAGGACCTCTCCTCCTCCTCCTCCTCCTCCTCCTCCTCCTCCTCCTCCTCCTCCTATTTCTCTTTCTCCTCCTCCTCCTCCTCCTCCTACTCACCCTCTTCCCACCCCCTCTTCCCTCACACCCCATCCCTCCTCACCCTACTCCTCATGATCCTCCTCCTCTTCCTCCTCCTCCTCCCCCTCCTCCTCCTCCTCCTCCTTCTCCTTCTCCTCCTCCTCCTCCCCCTACACCTCCTCCTCCTCCTCATCGGTCGCGTTCCACCCCCCGAGGGAGTGGCTCCAGTTGCCACTTCCGAGGGTTAAAACTGAGGCCAAGCTGTGGCCTCAGTTTTAACCCTCAAGCGGGCCAGGTCACCGATGGCCATGGCGCCGTACGCTGTCCTTTCATCTGATCGCTCCTGATCGCTCCCCCCCTCCGCATCCTCATCCTACCCCCCCCCCTCATCATCCTCATCCTGCCTCCTCATCCTGTCTCCTCCTCGTCCTCCTCCTCCTCCTCCGCTGCCGCTCGCTCTCGGGAGCATTGGTTTCGAGAACCGTTTACGTCACTGCTCGCTCTTGGGAGCCTTGGTGTTACGACCTTGCCACGTCACCGTTCGCTGGTGGGAGCCTTGGTGTCACGAGCTTTTTTGCGTTACCGATCGCCTGTTTTGGGGGGGGGGGGCGTCTCCAAGCGTGACTAAACGCTGTCCGCAGAGCGCTGTCGGCGGATTTGCGAGACTGATGGTCACGCGTCTGCGGGACTGGGAGGGGGGGGGCCCGCCCACCCCCTGTGCGATCTGAGGCTGGGGCGGAAAGTGTCTGGAGGAGGAGGCATGAGGAGGAGGCAGGAGGATGTGGAGGACGAGGAAGGGGAGCATGAGGATGAGGAGGAGGAGGAGGAGTTGGAGTTGGAGTTGGAGTCCCAAGACAAAGTCTTATCATCAAACCTCTTCTTCAGCACAGCTCCTTCGCCTGACACTGAACTCCCCGAGAACGGCGATGACAAGGTGCAGGGCGCTCGGGCGCCCAGGGGACTCTGGAGCAGATCGGTAGACCTCGAATTGCCACGATTATCGCTCTAGGCCGACAGGGCCGACAGCGACGCGGCCAAGACTTAGTGGACGTACTCTGGGGCCACATGGCGACTCGACTGTCGACTGCAAATGCTGTTGGGAAAGGACCAACGGGGCGCGGGGAGAGGGGAGGGGAGGGGAGAAATCGGAGAGGTTAGACGACGAGGATGGGGAATGAACATGATCATGGGGGGAAGGAGGAGGATGAGGAGGGCGAGTAGGAGGAGGATGTGGAGGAGAAGGAGGAGGACGTCGTACGTCTGGTAGGGGGGGGGATGGGGGTGGTGGAGAGGGGGTCTCGGAGGCCCCTTTCGGAGGAGGAGGGGGAGGATGAGGAGGATGAGGAGGATGAGGAGGAGGAGGAAGAGGAGGAGGACTAGATTGGGGGTGCGGGGGTGCACGCGCGTCCCGACACGAGCGCGCAATGCTTGACACTCGCGCCGCAAGTAGGACATTGCGCCGCCACTCGCGCACATCTTCGCATTCACACTCACACAGCAGCTCGCGCACGGCTTGGCACGGCACATTATTCGCACTCAGACGCACGCGCACGGAGGGCAGTGGAGGGGCGGCGGAGGAGGGGCAATGGGGGACCGAGGGCGGAGGAGGAGGAGGAGGAGGAGGAGGAGGGGGAGGAGGAGGAGGCGGGGACGAGGAGGGATAGGGTGAGGTGGGAGGGGTGAAGGAGGGATGCTGTATGATGTGATGATGTTGCTCAGCCCACTGCATGTGGATACTTCTCCATATACGCGGCAATGTCCTTGTGAGTTGGCTTGTACCATTTATGAGTGCCAAAGCTGTCGGTGCTGGCTCGATCGATCCATGCACCGAGGTAAAGCACTGGCGCACGCTGTCCGAACTTCGCAACGTCTATCGTGATGGATCGGTACTTCGAGCACAGGCCAGCATTGCAATGGTCAACATTCGGGCACGCCACCCTCAAGCCGACCCGCCCCGTCTTCTCGACTTCCCGCTTGAGCCTGCACCCGTGCAAATACATAGGGAAACCGTCTTCTGCAAGTTCCAACTCACCTACGCTTACGTCGATCTTGGGCTTAGGCCCAGTGGAGGAAGCACCAGTCGCCACAGTTGGGGGGTCCACCGCTGGCCGCTCAGAGGACGACGATGCACTTGGTTGCTGCTCAGGTGGCGGTTCTCCAACTACGCTCTGTTTCGATTTCCGAGGCTCCTTGATCACTGGCAGTATTGCCGCCCGATTGTCCAGCAACTCCATCATGGCAGCATTGGGTGGCACGTCCTTGCGCCCCAGTAGCTGTCGGTACTCCAGCGCGGTAAGTCCTGGGCTGACGGAGGGTAGTTTCAACAGAACTTCGTAATATATGGATAGCTGCGAACTGTCGAACGAAGGGCAGCCCCTATCGAACAACTCGTCCTTCATGAGCACGCACTTGAGGTACGTCTTGAATTTCACCCTGGTGTCGTACAGGTCCTTGTTGCCAGGTTGGTGCACGACGTGGTGGGGCGTGCCCTCGCAACCCCTGCCTTCAAGAGCATCGACTAATGCAAGAAACGGTGCTCCCTTCTCGCTCAACCGTCGCTTCGATTGAAGTGGGTGGGCGTCGAAGAGCGTGATGCACCCGTCGACCTCTGATTCCCGCACGTCCCATTGCAGTAGTTTGAGCCTTGCGCCCATCGACGTCCCAGTCATGAGCAGGACGTCCACTGTGGTTGGATCGTCCCGTGCGTAGACGTCAAGCTCTGGAGGCAAACCTGTGAGATGGTCCAGGTCGGGGGTCCACTTCTCCATCCTCTGGACAACCACGTTACCGAGCTCAGGGAGCTGCTCGCCGTCCTCGTCGAATGTCTGAACCTGCTTCCTTTTGGTACTTTTGTCGGGCACTTGGTAGGGGATTACAGTCTCGGATCCGTCGCTGTGTAACTCAGACGGGACTGTTATGGTGATGTAGGTGTACATCTCCAGGGATGCATAAAGCCATTCACGGAGTAATGTGCATTCCCTGGTAGACCGAACCAATGACGGTGCCCCAGATGAGCTGGCACCCCCATTTTTCTTGCCATCCTTGCCATGCTTATCGTCATCATTGCCTTTACGTCGCTTCTTGGGGCGCTTGCGCCCAGGGTCGCCTGGGCCCTCGCCGCCTCCAGCACTGTCTCCGTCGTCGTCTGTGTTTCTGTCGTGGGAGTGGTCGTGGCCAGGTCCAGGCCCAGGTGGCTCGTCGTCGTCAGCATCGGCAGGGTCGCTCTCCGAGTCGACGTCGCACGGGGCGTTCAAGTGGTACACGCGATGAATGACATTCTTCGGTTTCGTCCGTGCAGGTCGCCATGCACGCCTGAACTTGATGACGCTGGAATACCTGTCCCACTCAGTTTGCAAGTCCACGGGGAAACCTCCAGGGATCTCATCAGCGTCGTTGAGGTTCTGCAGCAACCTGCTCGTAGATGCCATCCAAGGAAACCCGTGGTGCGGTACTCCTAATGACGCCCTCTTGGCGCGGGCGTGGGGGCTTTCAGCAACAACGTCGTCCATGGGAATAGCATGAAGCCCATCCAGCGCCCGCCGTAGACACGGCATAATATTACCACCATTGGGGGATATGTGGTCGACGTCAGCCCTCAAGTTGTTCGGGAACGTTGCGTCGAGGAACTCACGCGTCACATAATGATGTTGGTCAGGGCGTACTTGGCCAAATCGGGCAATGCAGGTGTCCTTCACTCCAGGCTTGTCCAATCGAGCCAGTAGCCATGGCAGCGTGTCAAGGTAGTGGAAGGCTCGCTTAGCCAGGTGAACAGTAAGGCGCCATAATCCAGATACATGCTGCCAAAGGTGCACGTCGCCTATGTGAGTGTGAGATGTCTTTCTGTGTGGCAGGGGGTGGAGGAATGCAGAGGTGCCCTTACCACGCACGCATTATCCTCATCCTCGTCCCTCATCCTCCATCGTCCCCCCCTCCCACTGGCCCTCATCATCCCTCCCCATCGCCATGTCCCTCCCCCTCATCCGATCTCTTCCCACCTCCCACCTCGCCTCGCCTTCGACACCCCCCCCTTATTTAATTGACGCTTCCGCTAGCCGCAGATCCAACTGCCATCATCCACTTAAGTTGCGGCATTGTGATTCGGGGCGCCCTCGGCATTGCACAACACGGGCGGGGAGTACGCGGGCACATGCATTCAAGAAACCCTAACTCTCGAGCGGGGGTGTAATGCTTACGCCAAACAAAAAGACACCGCCTTGGAACATACCAGCCGTAAATGAATTCACCAACGTAAGCATCTCCGCCAGCGTGTCCGATAAGAAATCCCCTGCTAAGTTCAATCGACGTCCACGCCACCAACATGCACACGAATCGTCGGGGTGGCAGACACACTTCCCAATCCAACCCATAGCATAATCGATCCACTCAGTGTAGTCAGATATACGGTGGAATTGGCACATCCACTCTGCGCTGCCTAATGCCGCAGCAACTCTCTGTACACCGACGGCGTCACCGAACGCAAACCAAGCCACATCGAAGTTATCACGTAGCGTGCCCAACACTTTACCCAATGCTTTCAGCTCGCGATGCAAGGTGTGCCAACGCCACTCTGCAAACGGCGCCAGCGATACCTTGCCGAGGACCTGGGCAGCGCCCACACGGCCGCGTCGCTGCAAGTGCCGCACAAGTTCTTGCACGTTGGATACGTCGCGGAAGAACGCCACCATCGCTTTCAATTTCACGAGGAAGCCTGGCCAGAACCTGCAGCCATTGAGGGCAGTCTGCATTACTAAATCCCATGTGTGACGCCACCCTCGGATGTGCAACGCTCTGGGGAACAATTTGTCTGTCCTCACGGGCAAGCTTGGTAGGGGGCATCCGTAATATCGGAGCAGCTGTGGTAACATATCGTGAATGTTTGGGATTATGCTCTCCGTGCCCATGTCAGTGGTGATCGACAATACTCGATTGCACAGTGGGCGGAGCAAAGCCAGGCCAACAACGAGGAATAATTGCCAGACAAGAGCAGCAACTTTCCCTTCGCAGATGGGGGCGCCAAATTTGCATTCGGGTCTCAGTGGGGGGTGGGGTGGGGCGGCCTTGTCCCGATCGCATGCGCCCTCCTCATCCACCTCGTCATTCGCACTCACCTTTCTCGTTCCTCGACGTGGTCCCCCCCCCGCGCCCTCGCCGCCCTCATCATCCCTCTCATCCTTCTCCTCATCTGTCGACCCCCATCCTCCCATTGCCTCCCTCCTCCTCTCTGCGTTCCCCCCATTCCGCCTACCTCTCATCCTCCCCCGCCCCAGTCGCTGTCATCGGGTCCCAAGGCGCTCGGACAAACATCCAACTACAGACCCCCATGCAAATTTCACGAGCCCCCCATACCTTGAGTGTCCAAGCAGCATTTCGCCAAAGAAACCATGGGCAACAAGATGCGACGGTGGTGTCCAGGTAAGTGCACGTCGAGCGTCGACGCGAAGAGCTCAAGGCCTCTATGCTGGGGGCTCCCATCACAGAAAATGTACAAGTTCGTGTGGTCGGCGGGGATGTTGGCGAAGAAGGCCCTGGTGAGTAGCATCGCAACGCAATCCAGCCGAACGCGAGCACGCCTGAGCGTCTCGCGATTCATGACCGACGAGTCTTCCAGCATGGCTGCGCGAGTGTCCGCGCTCGACGAGAACACCCTGACCCAGTCCCTCTTGGCGTCATTGATATTGGCTGCATCTTTGAGGTGCCGTGACGCCCAGAGCCAATCCAATATGATTGCAACTGGGATAGCAGTGATAAAATGAGCACGCCGTTGAACAACACCACAATGTTGGACCCTAGCGAGTGCATCCACTTCGCTTCTGAACTTGCTGAGCTCAGCTGGCGAGGGACCACCGAACAATCGATCTCTATTGATTTTTCTAGTCACGGCCACGGCGTGAAACACTTGCCATCTCTTCTGAAGCGTTGCAGCGCACAATCGAGGACACACTCGGATTGAAAAGATGCGATGCCTCACGTCTCTCAGCCACTCTGTGATGCAGTTCCCGAATGAGCATTGTCCCCCAAGGCTTCTGTCAGCGAGCGCGTCCCCAGCCTGTGCGATAAGCTGCATCGGATTGAGGTTGCGGGGGTCATCCACCTCAAGGCGATGCAATAACTCCAGAGTCTCCACAGCTAAGTAAAAGACATTGCCGTAAACCTCCCGCGCAGAGACCATTTTGCGAGCTATACTGTCCATGTAAATCATCTCATCATTTTCCGCATCCGATGTCAGCGTCCACTCTGCGAGCACGGCGCCACTGAGGAAGACGGAACCAATCGCTTCCACAGGCTCTCCGCGAAAATCTGGTGGGCACCAGTTCGGGAACAGGGCGGCATTACACACAACGAGAAGGAAGATTGCCCGCCGCCGTCCAGGAACTTCCGCGCGCATCCTGCGCGGCACGACTGCTGCCTGTGGATCGTCAGACACGTCACCACCATCAATCAGAACTTCATTACTTTCGGAACCAGAGCCAGCGATACCATCCATACACAATCAATGTGTGGCGCACCGTGGCTCCAGTCAAGACGCGGCATGAGCCGACATGTAAATTGTTTGAGCCAGGACGGTTGCGGACAGAGTGGTGCAAAACGTGACGACGCAAAGAAATCGTAACCGATTGAAGCTAAAAAACACTAGTTACCCTCCGCCTAATCCTCCGCTGTCGGATCTTTCCCCTATCCAACTCTTTCCCCATGCTCCTCCCTTTTCCAGTTTTATGCTCCGCCCTCCCTCCTATGAGTTTCCCGAGTCGGAAGCTTCTACCAAATCCCCCTATTGTAATTCATGCTCGTTATCTAATTGGGGGCGTGCACTTTTTATGGAGTAGCGTGTCGCGCTCGGATATGCGGGGGGGAATCGCATTCATGTTCATGCAAGAGCGGGGTACCCGACGAGAGCTACCACGTGACACAGACTACAACATACTAACCCCAATCAACCTCAATATTAACGTTCTGTATATTAACAGTTCTGTGTACTGACTACTAACATACTACAACCTCAATGTTAGCATACAACAGACACAGCTAAGTGTTCTGTAGATTAACCTCACTACTAGTAGTATACCCAGCATGCTATTCAGTGCTGAAAGAAAGGACTGTCTGAAACCAGTCTGAAACCAAACAGGGGAAACTCGGAACCATTCTGAAATACCTAGGGGCAGGCTTAGGTTGCAACTCAAGGTTCTACCACCTGAGACAGGCAACAGTGGCTTCGGGCCGCCGCGACGCAGGAGCGATTCTGAGAGGCGTCGCGCGCCCCCCGCGCTGCGGATGGAGGAGGCAGTTCCAGCAACCCTCGACCACGGCAGCGCCGTCTCTCCAGCCGTGCCCGTGCTGCCCACTGTGATCAACATTGAAGATGAGGGCAACGCGGCCCCCGACGCGGCTCCCACCAACGCGGCTGGCAGCGTGGATGGTTCCGCAGCGGGTGGCGGCGCAGCGGGTGGCGACGGAGATCGTGGCGGCCCAGCGGACGTCGAGGTGGGCGGCGGCATTGAGCGTGTCCAGGTCGCCGTGTCGAAGCAGAAGACGATGGCCATCTCTAAGCACCGGTACGAGTCCACAGACTACACGCCAAGCTTGATGAGGAACTACTTCGTAGCCACGGCGCCCCAGTTTGCTGCAGCAGTCCCTCCTTGCAGCTCGGGCGGCCCACGGGCGGGCCCTCCTATATACACCGTGGCCCTCAAGATGGAGTCGGAGGGTGCAGTTACTGCGATGGGGGGCGACAGCGATTGATGCAGCTCTTCTATGCCGATGCGGATGCCGACGCAGCCGACCAAGGCAGTATCCTAGATGCCATGACTGATGGATCGTCTATGCCGATGGGGCTCGTCCGTGCTGATGGAGCCACAGTGCATGACGCCGACGGCGTCTCCATGCCGATGCGGCCCGGCTACGTCGTTGCGCATGCGACCAGGTGCCGCCAGATGCAGTTTGCAGTTCGGCTCCTCATCAAGTTTTTCAGGGGCTAACCCCCATGTGCATGCGCTTGGCGCGTTTTGCGTGCCTGTCATGCGTGCGATTGCCCCTCGACGCATTTTGCGCCCCTCAGCTTTCGAGAGTCTTGGATTGAAGCAGCGAGCGAGCTCCGCCCTGAAGCAAGACGAGGCGTCCTGGGCTGTCCAGTTCGGGCGCGTATCTAGGACCACCCCCCGGGCGATGAGGGGGCTGGGGGTTCGGGGCAGGTCAGGCCGAAACCGATTTCCCAAGTAGAGCTTTGCGTTTTGTTATTTCCGCCCCGCTGGTGTTTAAGATCGGAGGGGGAGAGATCCTCGGCGCTGCGCGCACCCACTCCAACCAATCCAGATAGAATGCTCAGGCGCTGTGCTTTCATCAGGGGACGCGCGGCAACGCCGAATGCATCGCTGACGGGGGAGCGGGGCAGCCGCTGCCCTTGTAAAAGTGATTGTTCGGGTGAGGAGGCGGAGGAGATGCGCGAGCAGGAAAGGATGGATGATGCTGGTGGTGCGGCCGAGGAGGAGGAGGAGGAGGGGTGATAGGGGGGAGCAGGAGGAGTAAGATGACGGGGGTGGAATGGAACGGCGGCGAGCAAGGCGAATGAGAGCGCGATCGCGACGATTAACAAGAATAACAGGGCGACGGCGGCAGGAGTCAGCCCTCCAGGTCTTTGAACATCTTTCGCTCAGGGAGCGTACTCGATGCTGCTTGGGGCCATCGTGGTGCCTTTTCGGTGCCATGCTGGGAGCTTATTGGGTTCTCCTGAGGCTCTCGTTTGGTTTTCTGGGGAGACCCTGGGGCTCGCCATCTAGGAGGCTTAGGGGGGCGCCCTTGGGGCCATCTTGGAGGCAGTCGATCAATGAGAGCGGGGGGTGCTAAAGTATCGCACCCTCGTCGAGGCTTGAAAACACAGCGTCTCGGGGCCACCGTGCGGCGCCGCTGGGGCGCTCGTGGGCTCTCTCGGTGCCGATGTGCACGGCCCGTCTCTGGTTATTTGGGACCCACCCTTGCGTCATCTTGAGGCCTCGCCATTCAATCGGAAGCGAAAATGCGAGCAGACAACCAACACACATATGAGAGCTCTCATGTTCTCAACGGTTCTGGCTTCTTCGGGGGTGTCCTTCTAGGTTTTCGGGGGCATGCGAAGCCGCCTTGGCACTGTTTCGGGGTCTCTTGGGGGCATATTGGGAGCCGCGTTGGGCAATCTTAACCTATCTTGAGCGTTCCTGGAAGCCGTGTTGGCATATCTGAAGCCGCCTGGTGCCCCGTAGCCATCCCTGAACATCTTGGACGCCCTGGCCACTCTCGGGGCGCGGTCTCCTGACCCAGGGGGCGAGGTGCAGGTGATGGAAGGGGCCCTCCCCGAGGGGATGATGGGGGGCTTAGCTGAGCGAGCCCGTGACAACACCTCCGCCCAGAGTGCTTGCGGGGCATGGGCAAGGCGCGCTATTCGATATGACATGCCGCCGCTTGGTCTGTTTGTCTGGCACTCACCCAGATGTGTATTCGTACCAGAGACGTTCGGCGAGGATCGGCTTGGCAGCGGGCCTTGCCGAATGGGCTTTTGCAGGGCCTATGTGTGCATACCATATGTGTATATGCCATGATATGTGCAGGTGGTGCACGCACAAAGGCGGTGCTTGCGCCATATTCTGGCCGCGGCTTTTTTGCCTCGGCTCGAGTTTTTTTTGCGCAGGTTGTCACCAGCGTTGGCCCACTGCGCGAGTGCCCCGACGCCAGCCGCGGGCGCTCTTGAGCCATGGCCCCGGAGAGGCTTGGCGGCGACTCGTCCGCTCCGCCTCCTAAGGCTGGGCGGCTTCAGCGGGCTTCGTCCGACGCGGGCTTCTCGGTCGCGCGCAGCGCGGCTGGCTCGACGGCTGGCTCTGCGAACGGGAGGGCCGACGAGGTGGTCAAGGGCGTCAAGAAGACGATCAAGAAGACGAATACTGACCAGCCCATGAAGCTCACCAGCGCCATGCGTGCTACCAAGAGGTCCTTCCTGAAGATGCCAGGCGCCGTCAAGCGCATGCGCAAGAGTTGCGGCGACACGCCCGATAAGGTGGATAGGTGGGGCGCTTACGAGGAGACGAAGGCCGGGGGCGGCACCTGGCTCTCCAAACCCGCGGGGCCTGCGTGCGGAGATTGCACGGATCACTGTTGGTTTGGGTACGAGAACTTCGGCAACGCTTCGGAGGTGCTCGAGCAGCGCGACAATTGTCAAATTTTCGACGCCGAGTTCACCGACACGATGCGCTGGAGGAAGAAGAACATCCAGCCCTTTTACCCAGCCAGCGTGACCCGCTCAACCAAGAGCTTCGTGAGAGCGATCGTGCGGTACAGAGGCCTCCGCCCATTCGAGTTCGAGAAGGTATTCAACAAGCCGCCCAGCGGTGCGGGTCGCAAGTTGCAGGGCCTGGTCGACCCCCACTCTGGCGAGAAGATCAAGGGCGCGCTAATCAGGGCCCCCCCCAATATCGACCCCAGCATCGGCATCGCGCACGAGTTGTCCAGCGACGCCGAGTCCTGCGATACGGAGTTCAAGTTGCATCATGCAAACCGGCGGCGCGAGAGCCAGGCCCGCGAATACTACGAGGAGCTGCTGCGGCCCTCTGGGTTGGAGCACGAGGAGGCTAAGAAGCCGCGCCTTTGCACCGACACCTACGAGGACATCATCGCCTACATCGAGGCTGGCATTCCTCCCGACGACGGACCGCCCGCGGAGGATGCTGACGGGGCCGCCGCGGAAGGCGCCGACGCCGCCAGCTTCGAGGGGGGCGCCGACGCGGCCGAGGATGCCGAGGGGTCCGTGGCGGCGTCGCCCGCGTTCAAGGGCTCGCGGAACCAGCTCGCGGTCAACAGCGTGGCGATCCACACCGTGCGAAGCATGGAGGTTCGCTCCGCGGAGCGTCAATTACCACACCGCTCATATGTAGGGCGTTGCCCTCGTCTTGAGCGGTGTCCTTCCCCGACGGCCTTCCTCCACTTATCCGTTACTTACCTTGGCATTCCTCCGTCATTCCACCTCTCTCTTATCCCCTCCACATTACCCCCGCGCTTCTTCCCTCGCGGCGCTTGCCCAGCTTCTACGGGGGAAGAATCCAAATACCATGCGCATCTATATTTATATATGGTCCTCGGGCTTACGGGCCATCGCCATATGGGTGGCGATTGCTGCTCCTGTGGAGGGTCGATCCGCGCAGGGAGATGCCGTCGCGCAGGACGACGCATCGGATGCTGGTACACACGAGGCTGCAGACCCCGTCACTGCGAGAATCGACGGCGCCAGCCTCACCGTGATTGCCAGCGGTGCCAAGCGCTTCGGGCACAGGCGCCAGAGGATGGAGAAGCTTCGCGATGATATGGCCGCGCATGACGACCCGTCCAAGCGGGAGGAGGCCCGGCGCTTCACGAAGCGGCTCGAGCTGGCCGAGGTCGCGGAGGACTGCTCGAAGTTTGAGAACATCATGGCTTGGGGGAAGGCCGACCTCGCGAGGAAGCTCCAGGACCTGGTGACTGCCGACGCGAACTTGCCCGTGCCCCTGGCCATAAATTTGGCGCTGAGGGAGCTGCGGGAGCTCGGCGAGAAGATCGTGACCCAGAACGGCTCCGTCGAGGAGTTCTTCCGCGCCGCCCTCCCGTGGGACACGTCGCTGGTTGACGACGAGGCCCGCGGGCAGTCTCACATGGACAGGGCGAGGGTCAGGATGGTGCGGGGTAACGTCGGGGACGGGTATATTGAGGAAATGCTAGGTAGGCGAGGGCAGGCTCGAGTAGGTATGAGGACATCGGAGGGTGCAGGGTGAAGTTGGAGGAGCCAGGAGCCATGGGGAGGTCTGCAGGTGTAGTAGGAGGTAGGCTGGGTGCAGGAGGAGGTCGGAGGACGGATGCAGAGCTTGGAGGCGTTGGGGAGAGGTAGGTGGGGGGAGGTACAATGAGGTAGGGGAAAGTGGAGGGGGGTAGGAAAGGGGGGGGGAGGTTGGAAGAGGTCGGAAGACGTCGGGCGAGCCGAAAGGATGCATGAGAAGGTATGGTGGGGTATGTGGACGTGGAATGAGGTAGGATATGACAGGATGGGGCGAGGTACGATATGGTAAAGCAGAGGGGGCTCGGAGAAGGCAAGGGGCAGACGGGGTACTGCATGGGGGATGTCGGAGGAGGGTTGGTCGAGCACGGGAAGGTCGGAGGAGGTAAGAGGTGGCAGGATGAGGCGGGGGCAGGTAGGGCGAGTCTGGAGTAGTTTGGAGGAGGTGGGAGCGGTAGAAATACACAGGAGGATGGAAGGCGAGGGAGGGTGAGGTAAGATGAGGTGGCAGGATGTAGGAGCCGGGACAGCTAGGATGAGCCAGGGCCAGGTAGGCGCATGTGTGTTCTGTTGTGCGTTTCGTGTCTTGCTCAGGGTTCCGACGACGGCTTGAGGGGGGCCGCCGAGGTCTCGACATTCGATCCGCTGAGCCCCCTGGCGTGCAAGATCCCCATTGTGCTAGATCAGTGCGGCGCGCAGGTTGAGCGGTGGTGCGTGCAGTACTTCATCGCGCCGATCGTGCGCGCCATCGACGTCAATTGCCAGGCGAAGATGATGGGTCTTCTCGGGAGGGCAGAGAAGATGATGCTTGCGCAGCCCACCGACATCGACGATGGGGTATCGAGCAGCATCGCTGAAGTGGTGAAGCCGTCGCGTGCGATTCGGGCCCTTGTCTCGCCGCGGGATGCTGTGCTGGCGAAGGCGTTGGGCGCAATCTCGCAGGTCCCAGCCCGAGATGTGAGTGGGTCGCAGTGGCAGGGCGTCGCCTACAACACCTGGGCTTTGTTGAAGGACGTCCCGTACTTCAAGACGATGATTGTGCCCTTCCGCATGACCAGGGCAACGCGCGTGAATGCCGCGGCGAAGATGACTAGCGCCGTCGACGGAGTCAGGTCGGCCACCACCCTGAACACCAAGATCGTTGCCCAGACCAGGGCCATGAACGAGTTCAGCACCATCAAGCAGAATTCTCGCTCCGGATCCGTGGTGATTCCCTGGGGTACCAACCGATGGGGGGTAGTAGGGGCATTGTTGGTTCCGAGTGCCCTCAGGGTAATCCACATCGCACCCAGCATGATGCAGCCGCTCTCGCACGGACCATCTGGACACGGGGATCGGGGGACGCAAGTGTCGGGCGAGCTGCTGGGGGCAGGCGGAAGTGGAGGGGGGCAGGCAGGGATAGGATCTGTTCACACCTCCTCCTACCTTCTCCTACCTTCCCCTACTCTGCCCACCCTCCCCCTGCATCCCCCTGCCTCCTCTCGCCTCCCACTGCATCCTTCTACCTCCTTCTGGTTACCCCTCGCCCGCCTAAGGGCCTACCCCCTACCTCGCCCTGCCTCTTCCTGCCTCTGCCACCCGATTACTTCCTCATCGCGCCCCCCCCCCCCCCCCCCCCCCCCCCACCCCCCCCCCCCACCCCGCCCCGCCCCCACCCCCGCGCGCGCGCGCACTCACGCACACGCACGCACGCACGCACGCACGCACGCACGCACGCACGCACGCACGCACGCACGCACGCACGCACTACGCACACGCACACGCACACGCACACGCACGCACACGCACACGCACACGCACACGCACACGCACACGCACACGCACACGCACACGCACACGCACACGCACACGCACACACACGCACACACACACACCGCACGTTCGCCTCGCCCGACGTCCCCCCACCTCACCCTACCAGGTAGGGTGCGATTGGAGGAGGTTGGAGGAGGTGGGAGCGGTAGAAAGACATATGAGGGAAGTAAGAAGAGGGGAGGGTGAGGTAGGATGGGGTAGTAAATGGTAGGAGGAGCTAGGAGGAGCCATGGCCAGTCAGGCGCATTGTCTTGCGCGATTCGTTTCTGGCTCAGGCCAGATTCGACGACGGGGAAGCGCAATGCAAGGCGCTGGCATGATAGTCGGAGCGGACGGGTGAGGGAGAGGGCAAGCTGGGGCCGCCTGGGAGCACCACCGAAACAATTCCCTTACTTCCCCGCGAAGGCGGGCCCCCATGTAATAGACCAGGTAGGCACAGTGACGGACTGGGAGAATATGATATGCACGATGGCAGATGATGGGGCGAAGCTCATGTCCGAGATGCGGAAGGGCGACCACGTCGAGTACAACTTCCAGAACGCCCAGGCCCTCCAGCGCATGGCCAACGTCCTCGATAGTTACAAGAGTTTCTACGAGGTCTTGAAGACCACTGGCCTGAAGGCGAGGCCGCCTTGGGATGCCGCCGCCGAGGCCGCGACCGAGCTCGCCTCGCGCGTTGGCGCGGCCATGTCCCGCGAGGTCTTGAAGCCCTTCATGTCCAGTGTGCAGGGCCAGCAGATTGTCGAATATCCGATGAGGGACGGGTTAGTGCAGCAAGTGCTCGCCGTTCTCACCTCCTCCGACGCGCCCGACCTCTACCAGGAGGAATTGGCCAACCAGGTCAGCCGCGTCAATCGCGAGATCGTGTCCTCCCTGACGTTCGCGGTAGAGGGCCCAGACAACAAGTCCAAGGATGCTTGCCTCTGCTCGGTGGTCGGCAAGCTTTTGGAGTTCTTGCCGAAAGACGCGCTCTTGTACTCGTCGTGGCGCAGCGTCTCCACTTGGATCGACGAGGTGGCGCGGGTGTCTGAGGGCATGGCGGTGCTGATCGCCAGGGGCCCGACCGCGGCACTTAGGCTGAGGGGCGATCACGGCACCGAGCTCCTCCGTGCCCTCGCTTGCTCTGGTGAGAAAGTGGCCGGGGTGAAGGCGCTGATAGCGCAGGTCGTCACGCTGCCCGCGGACGCCGACAAGATCACGTCAGAGGCCAAGACCTTCGTCGAGGAGAACGCTCCATGGTTGCATGAGTCCGCCATGGATGATATCAAGGTCTTCGTGGGCAGCCCGTGCAATAAGCACGAGTCGCAATCGGAGTGCATCCGCGCCGTCAGGCGCGGTGTGCTGCAGGGCCCCAGCCACGAGAAGTGGTCGGACTGCTTGACCGACGGCACGCTCGAGGCGGTCACTGAGGCTGTGACGAACGCGCTCTTGGTTCTCAGAGTTGACGCCTAAAAAGATGCTCGATCTGTCCTGGAGGCAAAGCTGGAGTCCGCGAACCAGGTGCGGGAGCATTACGGCATGCAGGCAAACGAGGTGCTCGAGCAGGAGCACAAGAACATCTGCGATGACATGCAGCTCAGCCACAGCGAGGGGGTGCTCATGGCGCCCATCATCAAGTACAAGGGGAAAGACACGATGTTGAAGATGTCTCTCGCCAGCGAGAAGAAGGCCATCCAGAAAGCGAAGTGCTGGGATCGCGTGGACAGTCGGCTGAGGGCGCTCGTGGACAAAGGCATCGACCTGCTGCTGTGAAGCTCGTCGGGCCGCTCGGTGGACCTGAGTGCGAGGGCACTCGTGGCCGCCGCGTCGCAACTTGCGGCGCCCTTGGTCTGGGCGAGAACCGTTGTCGCCATCCTCGTCGCACTCGCCTGCGCCATATAGCATTGGTGTCGCCGCCCCGTTGGCCCACCAGGCCCTGCCACAGGCATGTCTGGCGAGGGGCGCGCAAGGGGAGGGCAGGGGAGGGATGGGGTGAGGAGGAGGGGGGGGGGGGGGGGATGAGGAGGGCACATAAGTTAAACAAGCGTCGGACACATGAATATACAATCTAGTGGTCTAGGACCGACGCAGAAACATAAGGGGCTGGATATGTCGACGCCGTTTGCTGAGCGTGTCCAGGCGGGGGCGGGTGGGCCTTCAGAGGGCTTCTTGGCTACCGGAGGATTCCTGGGGCGTCATTTCGCATGTGGTTTCCTATGTTTTGGGTGCTCCCTGAAGTCTTCTTGGAGGCATGCGGTGGCCTCTTGAGCGTTTAGTTACGTGCGGCTCGGGGTGCCTCTGATGGCCTTTGGTGGCTGCTCGAGGGGCTCGCGGGGCCTCGGCTGGGCCGCGCAGGGGGTTCTTGGGGCTTCTCAGGGTGTTTAGGGTTCGGGTCTGAACGTGGGTCTCGCGGGTGCCCCCCTAAGCAATCCAGGGGCGATCTTGGATGCATCTTGGGCCGTCTTGGATGCGCCTAAGACCGCGGGCCGATTATGTAGTTTATGCATGGCCGCTTAGATGTGTTTTGATAGTGTAATCGTTTCGGGGGCGCCTTGGGTCGCACGCGAGAGCCCCGTTGGGCCGTCCCTGCGTTTTCGCAAGGCCGCCGCGGGCCCGTCGCGGCCGCCATCGCTGTCGCAGTGGGCCGTCGTGGAGGCTGCAGGTAGCCGCGTGGTCGGGCGCGGGGCCGCGTTGGCGGCGCTGGGCGCCCACTTGGGGCCTCGCTGGGTTTCGCGGACTCCCGCGGAGCCGCGGGGGCGGGGGAGGAGGGCTGCGCCAGGAGGACCCCACCGCGCCCCCTCCCCCAACTCCAAGCCTCCACCATGTAGGCCTCGTACTTCCCCGCGCCCCGTCCAGCTTCTCAATCCCCCGTCGCCCGTCTCCGCCATCGCCGCGCCATCTTGTCTCCCGCTTGCCCCCTTTGTCTCCCCCCCCCTCCTCCGTCGCCATTTTGGCTCACTGCGCGTGGCCTGGCGCCAATGGCTCAAGCGCAATGCGCCCCCATCTGAAGCATCGGATCGGCCCGCGTGGAACCGCCCATCTACACCAGCACCGCCCGCCAAACATCGGGCAGTTGCATTGCGACCCCCCAGGGCCCATCTGGGGGTTGCCCGACTACGCTGCCCCGCCCCGCCGAACGCGCCGAGGGCTCGCGACGCTGGCGGGGCGAATGTTTGTTTTCGTGGCTGTTCAGTGGCGCGAGGGCCTAATCATATCCGCGCCGTCGCGAAGGTGCGCCCGGCGCTTTCTTTCCAGTGGGGGTTCGGGCCTCGTTGGCGCCCCGCGCCCGTCAACGCGGGGCGCCGCTGTGGGCCCGCAGTGGGACCCGAGAGGGTCTGCGCAACATATCGCGCATGGTGCGCGTCCTCGGCATCGGTCTCAACGCCCGCCCCCCGCGCGCGGAGGGGCCGTTCGGGCCGTCGTGACCCATCGGCTGCCCGATGCCTTCTGCGCGGCGGCGTCGGGTGAATTGCGCAATGGCGGCGTGTTTTGCTGGGTGCCAGCGCGTGCGCGGATGGAACC
>CAUYUJ010000114.1:110000-137500 GCA_963575745.1 Prorocentrum cordatum | reverse complement strand
GTAGAAGTAGTATTAGTATTAGTAATAGTGTAGTAGTAGTAGTAGTAGTCGTGTGCAGTAGTAGTAGTAGTCGTAGTAGTAGTAGTAGTAGTTTAGTAGTAGTAGTAAGTAGTAGTAGTAGTAGTAGTAGTAGTAGTAGTAGTAGTAGTAGTAGTAGTAGTAGTAGTAGTAGTAGTAGTAGTAGTAGTAGTAGTAGTAGTAGTAGTAGTAGTAGTAGTAGTAGTAGTAGTAGTAGTAGTAGTAGTAGTAGTAGTAGTAGTAGTAGTAGTAGTAGTAGTAGTAGTAGTAGTAGTAGGAGTACCAGTGGCACAGGCAATGGTAGCAGAGGCCATTGTCTCTGCCAGCCTTCACTTTTGAAGGTTGTTGGCGTTCCCGCCTTATCGGGCTCCCGTCGCCTCGAGATTGCCCAGAGAGGTCTCCCAGACGGCCCCGCGACAGCCCAAGAAGGCTTCGAAATGGCTCCTGAGGCCTCCACGACGGCATCAACACGGGTCTGGAGGGACCAATTCGGGCTCTCAACTGACCCAAGAGGGCCACCGGAACCCGATGCGGCTTAGGGCGATCTGTGGACGGCGCAACGCGGCCTCGCGACGACCCCGAGAGATCCCCCAGACGGCCGCGAGGGCCCCAAGAGAGCCAAGAACCCCGAAAAGGCCAGAGAGGGCACCCGAGGAACCCCAAAGCTCCACAGGGGCCTGAGACAGCTTCAAGACAGCCAACGTCAGGTCCATGCGCGTTCGCCGAGAAGTTAAGACGTAAGGTGTCACATGTGACGGCTCTCCTCCGCCTCGTTCTCCTCTTCCGTCTTCCCTTTTCCCTTCTCCTCTTCCTCTGTCTCTTTCTTCTGATCTTCATCACCATCGCGATCATCATCACCATCACCATCCTCATCACCATCATCATCACCATCATCATCATCATCACGAACACCAACACCATCACCGCCTTCATCACTATCATCATCATCGGTGTCAGACTCATCATTACCATCATCACCAGCACCATCATCACCACACCATCACCACCACAATCATCATGATCACGATCATCATCGTCATCAACTTCCTCATTGCCGTTTCTCATCTTCATCTTCATCATCATGTTCATCTTCATCCTCGGCCTCATGCCATCTTCATCCTAGTTGGTCTTCATCCTCGGCCTCATACCATCTTCATCGCCATCATCATCATCACCGCCGCCATCATCATCATCACCATCTCATCGAGCTGCATGCAATTTTAGAAATGCCGTAAGAAGCTCCCCAGAGGCCCCAGCCAACTCTTAGGAAGTCCACATGATCTTGATAAAAAGAGGGCCGTTCCAAAGACACTTTCCCACCCTCTTAAGGAGCGCCTCAGCAACCTCACAAAGCTCTTCTTCATCCCAAGAAGATCTTCAGCGTCCTCAAACATATCTTCATATGCCCGAAGAAACTCATCGTGTGTTGTTCATGTGTGGTATCGTATTTATTTTATTCTTAGATACTAGTTGTCGCACTTTTCCATAATAGTGCGTTGTAGTATTACCATTTCGAATAGTATTCGTATTATATTATTTGTGTTGTATGGTTTCACAAGAGTACTATTTCGTGCAGTGTTATTATTCGTCATATCATTATTATTATGATTATTATTATTGTTATTCTAATTCATATTAGTATACATGTGTATGCATATATATACACATATGTATATCTATGCGTATATATACACACAGAAATGTATACAGAAGGATATCTTCCTGTAGGTCAGCCCCAATGAAACTCTTCAGATGCCCGACGAGGCTCGCCATACGATTTTTGTCCGCTGTGAGAGGGGGGGGGGGTCTGGGTCTCTTCCTGGGAGCTCCCCGCCTTTTGCCGCACCCGAACATGTATAGGGAACGGATCGCTCCTGGCCATACGAACGCCCATTGGGCCACACAAATACACAACGGGCCACACAAGCACCTTCTCTCCCCGTGGGACCCCCCCACCCTGCTCCCCCCCGGCCTCCCCCCTACCCGCCCCGCCCCCCCTCCCCACTCCGCCCCCCCCCCCCCCCCCGTACCACCCCTGGGACCCTCCCCCCTTGACGGGGGAGGGATCAAAGGGAAGGGGCTTCCTTTCGACTCGACTGCGACAGTGCAAGATTTTTCTCTCGCGAACAGGCTTGAAGAGGAGGGCGCAGGGAAAGGGGGCGACGGATACGACGACTGACGGAGACGACGACTCGAACAGACAAGCCCCTCACACACGCCGACGGGGTCGGCGGATATATATATATATATATATATATATATATATACATATACATGTACATGTACATATACATATACACATACATATACATATACATATACATATACATATACATATACATATACATATACATATACATACGTACATACATACATATATACACACATGCATGTGTATATGTATATGCACATTTAAGAATGCATTGGCGTTTCGCGCCATCCACCTTGGTCCGATAAGTGGACGGTGCAGGCAGACTGAGAGGGGTAATCCGATCAAGACAGGTATCGTTTTTGGTGGCCGATGTCGCCATCACCGTGGTTACATTGTTTTTCTTGTTACTTTCCTGTTTGTTTGTCTTCGTCAATTTTCTTCCTCATTCTCGAGTGAACTGCCACACGAAGGCTACTTCGTCCTCTTCTGGTTCGTTCTCGGAAGCTCCTTCTTGGCGAATCTTTGGAGAGCTTCGCGGAAGCATTGTTAGGGCTCCTTGTGAGCCTCTGGAGGCGGCCGTGGCGCCTTTCGGCGACCAGTGGGGAGGTCCTCGAGCCACCAGACCGGAAGTCGTGGTTCCAGATCACGTGTTGCATTCTTGGGGAAGTTGTCTTGAAGACACTTGGGGGCCGTGGTGAGGCCGCCCATGGGCAGTTTGGGGGCCGTCTTGGGCCCTCATGGGGCCCTCTTTGGCTGTCAGGGGGCCCGTCTGGCTTGTCTTGGAACGGTTTTCGGTATTTTTCCAGCGATCTTGGACGCTTGGAAGCCTGAATGAGCGAGTATCCGAACATTTTAGAAAGCAATCAACAAATCACTGTTTTTCACAGTTTCGAGCGCCTCTTCCAACTGACATTCGGGCTGTGTTCGGGCGTCCAGCGGGGGTCTGGGCCGCCTGATGCCATCTTCGATCGTTTTGGGAGCCTCGTGGGCCTTGTGCCGGTTGTTTGCAGTCATTTTGGGCCAGTCATGGGGCCGCCTGTGGGCAGTTTGGGGGCCGTCTTGGGCCTTCATGAGACCGTGTTGGTGTGACAGGAAGGGCGCTTGGCTAGTCTTGGAGAGCTTTCCAGTACGTTTCCAGCGTTCTCGGACGTTTGGAGGCTCGAGTGAGCGAGTGTCCGAACATCATACGAAAAAACAATGAAACATCAATGTTATTCCCAGTTTCGAGCGCCTCTTCCAGGTGACATTCGGGCCGTGTTCGGGCGTCCAGCGGGGGTCTGGGCCGATTGATGCCATCTGCGATAGTTTTGGGGATCTTTTGGGCCTTGTGCCGGTTGTTTGCAGTCATTTTGCGCTAGTCGTGGGGCTGCCTGTGGGCAGTTCGGCGGCCGTCTTGGGCCTTCATGTGACCGTGTTGGGGCGTGCGGAGGCCCGCTGCGCCGTCTCCGAGCGGACTTCAATGGTTCCCCAACGCTCTCGGACGCTTGGAGGCCCGAATGAGCGAGTACCCGAACGTCTAACGACAAATACTGCAACACCACTACTTTTTTAGGGTCGAACGCCTCCTGGTGGTGACATTGGAGCCGTCTTCTGGTGCCTGGCGAGGGTCAAGGGCAACGTGAAACCATCTTCGACCGCCTTGGGCGTCTCATGGGCGTTGCGCCGACCGTCTTGGGACTGCCACCCGCCTGTGTGCAGGGATTGCTAGACCGCCCCCCTGTGCCAGGGAGGGTGTCTGGCCAGCCCGAAAAGTTCTAAATTCGTTGGGGGGGGGTGGGGGAGGGGCCGGGGGCGGGCCTTTTCCGGTTTCCCCAGCCGTATGTGAGTAGATGTATGCTTATGATACGTATGTATCTATACACACACACGTGTATGTGTATCATATGTATATATATAGATATAGATATCGGATGTTTGTGTCCCCCTCTCTCTCTCTCGTTTTCTGCATTTCGTCTCTTTTTCTCTTGTGTTCTTATCTTTTTTCTTTTTTTTTTCTCTCTCTCTCTCTCTCTTTTTTCTCTCTCTCTCTCTCTCTCTCCCTCTCTCTCTTACCCCCTCTGACTCCCTCTCTCTCGGCCTCTTTCCCCTCTACCATCTAGCTGCCTGCTCTCACCCTATTGCCCTAGTTGCCAATGAGTTGGTGGCTGTGTATTGTGCAGAGGTTGTCGCAGCGGCGATGGCCCAGAATCAGCAGGCCATGCAGTACGCGTTGGCCTTAGCGCTGGCCAGATTGGAATTCTGTCGGCAATGGTATTGGATCGCGAGTAGAGCGCGATATACTCGCGCAGTGTCGACGCGAACCTCGGCGCAGGCGTTCAAGGTTGAACGATCGGCACTATCGGAGTGCCGCGATCGTTCAAGATTGAACGATCCACGCGGTGTCAGAAACCAAAGCAAGAGTCGTCACGGCAGGAGCCCGCCGTACGGAAAGATTTGGCGACAGTTTTCAGGTTCGATGATCCAGAGCCGTGGTTGGGCAGCACCTCCACACGTGTTGCGTGCGGGGCCGTTTTTGAACGGCGTGCGCCAAGACGGCGAACATCATCGACCTGTGCAGTCTTCATTCATAGATGTCATGCGATGCGGGCGCAGTCTGGGGATCGATATCTACCGCATATGCTTTCCCAGAGGGTCGCCATGACAAGTGTCTGACCTTTGGCTGACAGCTGGTCGGGTACTGTCCACCTGTGCGCGGGAAACGCAGGGTTTTGGACCTGGCGGCATCCTGGGTGCTCGATTCGGCTGCGCCGCGATCGGTTGCGTTCGGTCGGCTCGGCATCGGTTGATTGTTGCACCGCTGCCGCGCCGCTGCGCCGTCCTCGTGTGCCTGCGGCCTGGCGGTCTCGGTCGGTTTCAAGTTGTGCTGTCGCCGTGGACGGCCTCGGTACTGCCCTGTGGACTCGCGTTTGGATTCGATAAGTGTTCAATCATGGAACACTTGTTGAACGCAGCCATCCAGCTTTCGTGCAGCAGGCCGCCAGAAACCTGACAAGACAGCCAGGAACAACCGAAGACCACCGAATGCCGCCGAAGACCGTCGGAAGGCCGCCAGAGACTGCCGAAGACAGTCAGTCAGAGGACCGCCCGAACACCGCCCAGGACCGATGGGTAACAAGGGGCCCGTGGAAGTATCCAGTGGGCTGCGATCGTCGTCGCGTGTGGCAGTCGCAGCCGCGGCGGTGGCCAGTCTGCAGCGTCCATTTCGATCGGACATGTCCAATTCGATATCTATTATGGCTGGTTCGATCCGAGTTGGTTCCGATGTTTCAACGATCCGCTGCTGCCCGATGCTTGCACGGCGCGGTTGTGCATCCTGGCGCAGCCGACCCGATTCGATTTCGTCTTCGTGCCGGTGCAGCCCAATCCGATGCACATTTCGACTCGATCCGGTGTCCCGATTCGATGCTGACCGATCCTGGTCTGCGACGGGCCGAGGCCACGCCCGAGCTCCGGGCGGAGCTCCGCGCGGCCGCCCTGCTGAACGGGCGGCCGGCGCCCAACGGGCGGCCGGTGTCGAGCGAGCGCCCTGCGCGGTGACCAGAACAGGAGCGACGGGCTCGCTGGCCGCAGGTTCACCCGTGCGGTCAGCATCCACTGCAAGGATGAGCGGCTTTCTTAGGTTGCCCTTGCCGGCCCGTTCTTGGCTTCGCTGGGTACCCTTGTATCCTGTGGTTTTCGGCCGCGCCCCGGTCGAAGAAGTGTCAACATGGCCTTCCAAGGCTCTTACATGCTTATCGTGCGTTCTTACTATCAATTTTGACTGTAGATATAGGCGTTGCAATGTTCCGATACACTTTCGGAGGTCCGCGCGGACCTTCTAAGCTTATGCTGATTATGTTGTGGTTTATAGTTTTGGGGCGCTCTGGGATTTGTTGGCTGAGTTGGAAAGTCGATCCGGCTTGGAGACTGCAGCAGGCATGTGGGTGTATTTTTTCGCAGCGTCGGATCTCATGGCATGTCGGAGGCGACGATGAGGCGAGTCTCGCAGGGGGGAGCAACACACCACGTACCCAAGGGGTGCCGATGGTTCGTGCCTTCGGCGAGGCTCCCAGGCGAATGCGTGTAACGCCTGCCCTTTGGGATATTCGCTCCTATCGTCGCCTCCGACCAAGGGTCCTCAGGTGGCTTATTGAGGTAGGGGGAGTGGCGGTTCGGGCAGGGAGGTGGGCGGGAAGGTCTCGTGCCTGGGAGGTCGGAGGCTGGAGTGCCCTAAGATCACCCTGAGCCATCTGCCTCGCACTGGGTCCAGCGAGGCGTTGTCGGGCTGAGAGGGAGGCTCCGTGATTCGGGGCGAGGCAGCCAGGCAGTCGGAGATTGGTGTGAGTGGGCTAAGAATGCTGAGGGCAGGAGGCTCGCCCTGCGGACAATGCAGCTGTCACCACTTTCACGCGTCCCTCGGCGGCCCAGAAGGGTTACGTGGCCTCACGCGGGTCCAACGGGAAGCTCTCCCCCTCTGGGCGCTGCAAAGAGCAAAGCTTCTTCCACTTTCCTGCCCCCCTGGGGGCTCCAGCGGAATGATATCTTGCGTAGACTCAAGTGAGTCGCCTCCCTTCGGATTCTGCCGAGCGTTCGGCTGGCACCACTTTGCAGCGCCGTTGGGGTGTTCAGCGGAGTGACGTCCTACGGACCCATGGGAGGTTCAGGTGTCTGTGTAGAGCATCCTCGGGGCTGCCGCTCAAGGCGCTCATTGCAGTGTCCGTGTACATGTTGGGCTCAACCAGCCATCATTGCGCTTGGATGCTGCACACGCTCCTTTTGGCACTGCCCGTGCTGTGAACCTTATCTTCATCAAACCCACGACCATGTATTCCAAGTTGGCATCTGTGCTGGCCTGCCTTGCGTTCGCGCGGGCCCTCGACACCAAGAAGCGGGGTTCTTGCGAATGCCTGCAGTGGGCAGGTGTGTATTACGACCAGCTGGCCGCCTGCGGCCGAGGCAAGGAGCTTCACTTCCTCTCCAAGTACGGCTTCAGCGCCGCGTACGCCGCCACCGAGCCCATCGCCGGCCTGCCGCACAAGGTGTGCAACGACTATTTCAAAAACCTGAAGAACAACTCCTGCGTCAACGTTGACCTGTTGGCGACGAGCACAGCTGATGATAACCTCCACCCGGCGAACAATTTCCCAGCCGACCCTCTGGCCGCTTCCCAGTGGTGCTATGTGTCGAACGATTGCGACACCCTGAACGGTGGCGATTACGCCACCAACATCATGGGATTCCAGCTGGGCGGGTGGAACAACCTCGCCAGCACGAGCAACCTGTCCTGGAAGATCTGCGATCCAGTCGCGGACGCGGGCGTCATGATGAAGTTCAAGACGGTTGCGGAGCTGAACGCGATCGCCGAGGAGAGCGACATCAGCATTTCTCGCACGCTGCGGTTGGCCTACCCCGTCGTGCAGATCACTTGGGCCGAGGCCATGTACATGATGGAGGGCATCAACGCTGCTTGGGACGGCGTCGCCACCTTGACCGATCTGGTCGACGGGCTGACGGCTCCGCCCAGCTCCCCCACCAGGCTCATGGAGGTGCACACGCAGCTCGGCGACATCGTCAAGTCCGGGCAGGGCTACATCCTCGACACCCCGGGGCACGGGGACAACTTCCACGTGATCAGGGGCCGCGAGGTTTACACCGTGACAAGGATCGCGCTGGGCGACATGGCGTACCTCGGCGGCCACTTCTACCTGGAGTTCGAGCTGAACTGCCTCATGGGCTGTCGGAGGGCGCCAACTGTATACCTGCACCGATCCTGGCCTGGCGGATCCTGAGCTCAGGATCGGTGCGTATGCCTCCCTGGCCCGACCAGGAGGTCGCATGCACCGACCGACCCGCCCAGGACGGGCCTGGCCAGGGATCGGCGCATGGGATACAGCTGGCGTCCCCCCTCAGGCTGCGTCACGTCCCGCGTGGAGGCCCTCGACCTGGAGTCGCAGTGAGCGGGCGCCGCGGCGACGAGGGCGGCCTGTCGGCTCGGAGCCTCGGGGCAGCCTGCTGGCTGTTTCTTCGTTTCCTCCGCCTCCCGGCCTCGCGAGCGGCGACCATATTCGCAGCCGTGCCCTCGCGATCTGTGCACCGAGGCAGCGATCCCACGGGTGCGCGGCGCCGTAGACGTGCGCTTCGCGCGGGGCGTGCGCGCAGAGCCGCCCCGTATCCGTGGGCTGTCGTGGCTGGAGAGCCCGGACCCGAAGGCCGTGCACACGGGTATGTTTCCCGCCCACGATCCCCCTCCCAGTCTTCTCCCTCGGCAGCTCCTCTTCGTTTCTCCTTTCCCGTGTCGGCCTTGAGACTGAGGGTGGCCAGTCCCTTCCCCCTCGTCGTTCGTCGTTCCCAGGCCTCCGTCCCCCATCCACGCTTCCCTTCCCTCCGCCTCATCTCCCGTCCTCCCGCTCCTACTCCTTCTCCCTCACCAATTCCATTACACTTCCACCTTCTTTCCTGCTCCTCGTTTTTTCCTGTACATCGCCGTCGTAAACATGTTGTCACAGCAAGCCTCCCAAGAGCGAACGGTGACGTAGTAAGCTCTGAACACCAAGGCTCCCAGGAGTGAACGGTGCCAGGAGCCCTCCCGCGCAGGCAGCGCATGGGCCACAAGTAAGGGGAACGGACTTGGGCAGTGGTGAACCATTGTGCACGTGCAAATCATCATCTAAGCACGATGATATGGTCCAACGGGTCAAGAGCGCGTGAGACCTTAGGGCACCATCCTGCATGTCAGACCTGGGCCAGAACGTGAACTGAAAGAGCTTTCATGCGTGTTTGGCTGAAGCTGTCCACATTGCCTCTGGATACTACACATCTCGGTTTAGCACTGCGCGTGCTGTCGACTTTTATTTGAGTCGAACCCACGACCATGTATTCCAAGTTGGCATCTGTGCTGGCCTGCCTTGCGTTCGCGCGGGCCCTCGACACCAAGAAGCGGGGTTCCTGCGAATGCCTGCAGTGGGCAGGAGTGTATTACGACCAGCTGGCCGCCTGCGGCCGAGGCAAGGAGCTTCACTTCCTCTCCAAGTACGGCTTCAGCGCCGCGTACGCCGCCACCGAGCCCATCGCCGGCCTGCCGCACAAGGTGTGCAACGACTATTTCAAAAACCTGAAGAACAACTCCTGCGTCAACGTTGACCTGTTGGCGACGAGCACAGCTGATGATAACCTCCACCCGGCGAACAATTTCCCAGCCGACCCTCTGGCCGCTTCCCAGTGGTGCTATGTGTCGAACGATTGCGACACCCTGAACGGTGGCGATTACGCCACCAACATCATGGGATTCCAGCTGGGCGGGTGGAACAACCTCGCCAGCACGAGCAACCTGTCCTGGAAGATCTGCGATCCAGTCGCGGACGCGGGCGTCATGATGAAGTTCAAGACGGTTGCGGAGCTGAACGCGATCGCCGAGGAGAGCGACATCAGCATTTCTCGCACGCTGCGGTTGGCCTACCCCGTCGTGCAGATCACTTGGGCCGAGGCCATGTACATGATGGAGGGCATCAACGCTGCTTGGGACGGCGTCGCCACCTTGACCGATCTGGTCGACGGGCTGACGGCTCCGCCCAGCTCCCCCGCCAGGCTCATGGAGGTGCACACGCAGCTCGGCGACATCGTCAAGTCCGGGCAGGGCTACATCCTCGACACCCCGGGGCACGGGGACAACTTCCACGTGATTAGGGGCCGCGAGGTCTACACCGTGACAAGGATCGCGCTGGGCGACATGGCGTACCTCGGCGGCCACTTCTACCTGGAGTTCGAGCTGAACTGCCTCATGGGCTGCGTCACGTCCCGCGTGGAGGCTCCACCTCCCAGACCAGATTCATACCCATCTCGGAGTCGTGCCCTGGGACCTCGAGGACCTCTGGAGGAGTGGCGTGGGTGTGGATATGTGCTCGCCCCTGCGGGCGGGAAAGTACAGTCAGCCCGCACAGTAAGGATGAGCAACTTTCCAAGGTCCCCCTCGCATCCTTCCCCTTCGGCCCATCCTTGGCCCCTTTCGCTGGCCGCGCCCCGCCCGCAAAGTGTCGACGTGGCCTTCCAAGGCCCTTGCATCCTTATCGTGCGCCCTTACTGTACGGGGGTCGACTGCAGCCGCGCCCAGCTCTCCCCGTGGATCCCGAGGGTGTCCGCAGAGTTCCGTTGGTGTTCGGCTGCTTCGAAGGGCGGCTGCGTCGGTCGGCTCGGCTCGGTCCGTTGTCGCTGCGCCGCCGCGTCCGTCGGTCTTCGGTCCAGCTGTCGCTTCGGTGGGCCTTCGTCCGCGGACGGCACTTGTGCACCGTACCACGTTGGCGTCTCCCGAGGCGTTGTCGATCTTCGACCCAGGAATGGTGTATATATCAGGAGGGCAAGAAACACACAGACACAATTAATCGTCGACTCCCAGGGAAATATGGGAAAATATGGGAAGTGGGGGGGAAGACGAACACCCAGAAAATATGGGAAAATATGGGGAATCCAGTTATTTGTGTCTATTGATTTGTGTGTCCCAGGGCCCCTTTAATATACCGTGCATCGTTTATCGGCCCTCAGGGCCAACACACTATACACAGGACGGCGTGGGAGCGAGGCCCGAAGGGAGTTCAAACATGGTACGGTGCATCAGCGCCGTTCTCGTACTTCGGCTCTGCTGCCGCCGTGGACGCCCATGGATCCAGTGCACGAGTTCGACGGCTGCGGATTTGGATGTTCCCTGAGATCCGACGTCGCGATGAAGTGGCAGCATAGCGAAATATCTCGACTCGGATCCCATGCCCAATCTTCTGCGGCACTATTTTAGCCAGATCGATCTGTGATGGTCCCGTGGCCCGAAACCAGGCGGAAACGCCCGGTGTGAAAACATTGCAATGCAGTGGGGGCTTGGACAGAATTTCGAGGAGAGTCCAGCTGTGGTGGCGAGAGTTCTCCATGACGAGCGGGGGCATCGCACCATCTTCCTCCGAAGAGCTGCTGTCGGCGCAAGCGCCAGGTGTGAAAAGATTGCAACGCCCGGATCTCAGGGTCTTCGGGCGGTGCGGAGGCCCTGGACCTGGAGTCGCAGTGAGTGGGTCTTCGTCCCAGCGCGCGATCAGCCCCGCGGCTCTCTCGGCGCGGGGCGGGCTGATCGGGGCGGACCTCAAGCAGCTTCTGCCGCCCTTTCGTTTGTCCTTTCTTTTCACCCTCCATCTGGAAAAAAGGGCGGGCGTCCGCGAGTCAAGGGCGGCCGCGAGGGCGCGAGGTTGTTCGTGGTTCGCGGTTCGCATTTCGCGATTCTTCATTCTCATCCTTTTCGTCTTCATCTTCCCTTCCCTGGGGGGGCGGTGCGAGAGACAAAATCATTCGTGCTTTGCGCTTCGTGCTGCGCGAACATGCCCTCGTCAATCAAGGTCCCCCCCTGCTGTCGAAGAAGAAAAGCGGTATGAACAGAAACGTTCGGAGTTCCGCGCGGATGTCTTGGATCTTGGATTTGCAGCGGACTCCAGCGCCGAAAGTTTATGTCGGAGGTTGGGGGGTGAGATCGAAGTGGAACGGAGAACCCCCCACCGGGAATCGGTTTCGGTTTCGTGTTCGTGCGTGCCGTGCGTGCGGGCGAGGCGAAGCTGCGTGGGCGGGCGAGAGGAAAGTCTCCTGTGGATGAGGCGCGGCCAGACCAAATGATTCTCTCTCCGGCAAGCGGTGGCCCGCGGTGTCCCGCCGGTGTCCCGCTTGAGGCTGGGCCCCGGCCAGAGTAAATGATTCTCCCTCCGGCAAGCGGTGGCCCATTGTGTCCCGCCGGTGTCCCGCCGGTGTCCCGCCGGTGTCCTGCCGGTGTCCCGGTATCCCGCTGGTGCGAAAACGATAGCGAGACCGATGACGAAATCGATTGTGAGATCGATAGTGAGATCGATAGTGGGACCGATAGTGAGATCGATCGTGAGATCGATAGTGAGATCGATAGTGAGATGAATAGTGATATCGATTGTGAGATCGAGTGATATCGATAGGGAGATCGTTAGTGGGATCGATAGCGAGATCCAGCGTGAGATCGACAGTGCGAGCGGCAACGCAACAATCACCACTGTTGCACATTGCTGGCCCCCCTCCCCCCCAACCTCCTTATCACCCGCAGGGTGGTCGTATAGGTATATCCAGTTTTTTGTGATTCCGATTAATGCCCCCCTTCGGAGGCTGCACAGTCGCCTCTGGGTGCCCGAGAGGGTGAGAAGCTCAACTTATGAGAAATCGTGAGGCGTTTGAAAGAGTCAGGCCTGTTGGAGGGATTATTGGGGAGGAGGCATTTTGTGGCCTCTTGGAGGCATGTTTTGACGCCATGTTGGTCCAACTGGAGTTACCTCGTGCCATCTTGGAGGCCATCCTTGGGGTAGCCGGGGCTGTCTTGGAGCAATCTTGGGTCCCAACGGACCCTCTGACACCTCCGCCTTCCCCCCCCTCCAGACCCATGGGAAGGTCCCATGATGGAGCAGGTCAGCTCCTCCAACCATCCCTCGGTCACTGCAGCTGCGTGAATGGTCCCCGTCTTGGCCTCGGCAAGGCAAGGCACGGCAAGGCTGTCTCCAAGGCAGCCGCCGAGATGGCACGCTATGGTCCAAGATGGTCCAAACTTGATTCCACGAGGCATCCAAGAGACATCCAGACCGCCACCAGGCGGCCCGAGGCAGCCATGGAGCCTTCCCAGGATGGCTTCAAGAGCTTAAAAGCTTGAGAAGCCTGAGGTGATTCAACGGTTTTGGCCTCTCCGCCTTCCAGCTTCCGACAGGTTAAGGCTACTGCCCGAAGATCGACAACGAGAGGTCCAGAAAGGCTCAGGAAATATTCAAGACGAGCTCGGATGTCCACACGAAGACGCCACCAGCGCCCCAATAGGACTTCGAGAGGGATTTAGGAGAGCTAGATTTTGAAAATGCCCCCAGCATCAGAACACCACTTGTACTTGACGCCACGCTTTTCCCAAGACGACCCCAGTATGACTCCTGACATTGCATGCGGTCTCAGCAATGGAAACTCACTTGAAGAACTTATCTTTTGTTGTGTGCGTGTGTGCTTAAGACACGTTCGTGCATGCACACTGCCATTTGATGCTCTGATCTTTTACTAGGGCGCCCTCAGTCATAGCAGACAGTTCCAAACTCATCTTCATTGTGCTGTAAAGTGGTTGATAAGTCTTGATATACCTTACCCTGCCTTACGACACTGGCCGCCTGGACGTCGAGGACTAGGAGGTTTCTGATTGATATTGGTAGCGGAGCCTACCAATCCTCGGTGGGCTGTATCTGTATTCCTGGACTGCGCCCTCGGCGACGAGATGGGGCCGCCTGCGAGAGGCGGAGGAACCAAAGGGACTGGAAGACGACGACAGCTCGGAGGCCGAGGAGAAGGTCCGACTACAGCGAATGGAGAAGCCGATGGAGTTCGAATTCCGAGTGGAGACGACGACGCTGAGGTTGATCCACACGAAGTCTCTTGGGAGGACGTTGAGACGCCGCGGCCGCCGCCGGACCTCAAGGAGGGAGGCCTCGACAGTGCACTGTCCAAGACGGCGCCGCAGATCGAAGGCTTGACCGAGAACTTCAGGAGACGCGTGGAGGCATTCCAACGCCAGTGCTTCTTGGCACCGTATGCCTGGTGGAAGGAGCTTACTTGCTGTTTCACGACTGCAGGAGAGGAGTGGGATCTAGCCGAGATGGTCGACTTGGATCGCTGGGAATATGACTTACTTTTTAATGCTATCCGCGAACTGTTCGATGCCAACTACAAATTCGACATGGAGATTGTGGATATGCCCGAGAGATTCAGCAACTTCTGCTGCAAGGCTTTACGAGAAAATAATGAGACGATGCAAGAGCACCTCGTCCGACACCAATTTGATATCAAGGCGCTCAGCGAGGTTGATTTCTAGTCGTCCAGTCAAGTGCTTGGCTGGCATCTCTTGGCAATACCTGCAATGCCGCAGTGGACTCGCGTTAACATCAAGACGCTCTGGAAGAAAGAGCTGTCACCTGCGGGAACATCAGGAACGCTCTACGCGATATCTTCGGCCCCGAGCCGACGGCGAAAGCCGGACATCTGCAGCGGAACAAATGGGATTCGACGGGCACGAATGCGAGGGGCGTCGTGTAGTGGACAGCATCTTGGGACGAATAGGACACGTACGAGGAGGAGACAGTCTTCTTCATGGGTGACGAAGGTGATTGCGTAGATGAAGAAGAAGTGCATTCGGAGAAGACGGACAGTACTATGCGGGGTACGAGGGCGACGACACTATGGCTTCGGCGACGACGCTCGCGAAATTGAGGTTGCTGGAGGACCCGCCGGCAACTGCGACATGACCGAAGAGGCCCTCGCCGTGTGCACCGAGTCAAGACGACGTATGCGAGATTTGTCGAAGGGCAGAGGTTTCTATCCTTTTTATGGCCGTCATTGCCGAGACGGACGTGCCGAGTGCACCGACGCGAGCGACGCTGAGAGCACCCATGGCCAAAGGAGGCCGCAATGGTGGAAATTCCGAAGGCAAAGGCAAATGACGAGGCGGCGGGAAAAAGGCAAGGGCGGCAAAGGGGCGCCGCGAGCAGCAGCGGCAGCAGCGTGACCAGCCCCGCGCTTTGCTGCGTCGCGCCTCGCCGCGCCTCGGTTTGCTTTGGGGTCAGCCTTTTCGCCCGGGGGGGCGCTGGCAGCGGGGTCGACGGCAAGTGGGGCTACTCAGCGGCATGGGCCGCGTTTCAAACCATATCGGCATGGCTCCAGAGTCGTGTCGACGCTGAGGATTCTCTTATGGTAGTGGAGGGTGCCAGCCAGCCCCAGAACGTCGAGATTGAGGGCGCGAGTGAGGGGAAGGCCAGTGACGGCGTCGAGTTGGCAATGTTCTTCGAGGCTGGCACTGCGATCGAGGACGTTGGCTGTGCGTTCCCCGTCATGGGAGATGCTAGCTGGCAGAAGTGGCTGCAGATCTTGCGCGAGGAAGGCGTGGCGGATCACGTCGAGTTAGCGAAGTGCCATCGAGTATTCAAGTTTGTTCCAGATTGTGTGCTGCATGCGACGCGTGTGGTGGAATTTCCGGTGATTTCTGTGCAGTACCCGAGAAGCTTAAGTGTTTGCGTTTTCCTGGAAAGACGCCATTTCGTGGCTTTTTACCCCGGCGGGAACCTGCGTGGGCACAGCGCTGGTCGCATCTGCGCATGGGGTCGTTCGGCGCGCCGCTGCGCCCCGGGCAAAGTGCGCGCGAGTTTCGGCCGGCGCGTGGATGTGGAGGTGCTTTCTGTTGAGATCGGGCTTTACTCTGCGAGGCATTGCGTGAAATGTCGAGGAGCACCCGGGACCAGCGCAGACCAGATCATCTTATCTTCGCTCGCCTTCCTGTCATGCGCATCCAAGCCGATGCCGACGCTCTCTATGTGGTGGCCAACGCAGCATCAACAATGATGGAGGGCGATATGCTGACAAGCTCCAGCGATCGCCACTTCCTGAGGAAGATGAGGCAGTGTTTCGACGTTGCTGGGTTGTTGCCGCGCTGAGGTTGCAACCTGCGCTAGGAGCATGAATTTTGGGCATTCTTATTCGGCGATCAGGTTTCGCCCGACGTCGAGAGAGATCGCCGCGCAGTTTGATCTGGTTTGCGACTGTACCTGGTCGCGCTATTCTGGCAGCGAGTTCCCCCCGATGCGCTGCGAGCCTAAGCTGGCGGATTCGCTGGTCAAGATCGCGCTCGGCGACTGCGCCCGAGCGCGCGCGGCGGCGGCGGGTTCATCTGAGGGGGCGCCGAAGGGGGGCGCCCATCAGATCGAGTGCCGAGAGCTCTACAACCAACTGAAGATCCAGTTCGATTCTGGGCGGTCAGCTCAAAGGCAGTGCGTTGCGGCCGGCGCAGTGCGCGCCCGTCGCCGGTCGTTCGCATGGGCAGCTCTGGCCAGAGCATCCGGATGAGCGAATTGCCCGCGAGCCTGTTCGTAATTTCACGAGGATGAACGAATTTGCTCGCAGGCTTTCTCAATGTGGTAGCGCAGTAACTTGTCGCGATAATCGTTCCCGTCCACCTCCCGAAGTTATGGGCGCCGATGATCTCCATGGCCCTGTCGCTGCAGGATTGGGGCCCGAGGAGGGAGCTGCTGTCGCGCCTCCTGGAGACGGAGCACCCGGTGACGTGGAGATCCCAGCGGCAGACGACGACGGCGTGCAAGCAGCTGGAGAGAGCGAGGCACGATCCGACCGCTACCGACAGCGGGGATCTCGAGACCAGGAGGACCCCGCCGCGAACGACGACGGCCAAGAAGAGACGGCGACACAATCGCGAACACCTGCGCCGCCACCGATGACGAGCGCGCGCGACGCGACGAGCGCGACCGCGGCGGGACAGCCGCCTTGGGCCAGCTGGCTTCGCCGCGACCTGGAGCAGAAGAAGTGCGCGTGAAATCGAGTGGGTCCTTGGGGCGCGGCGCCTGTGGAAGCGCGTTCTTGACAGACTGCCGGCAGGCCATTCTCGACCGGTTCATTGCAGCTCGGAGGTTGGGCGGACTGCCACCAGATAAGAAGATTAATTTTGAGAGCCTCGAGCCGAATGCCGCGCCCGCGGCGCGCCCTGATGATCGAAGAGCTGCTGCCGCTGGAGGAGCGCGGCGAAGAGTGTGAATATACATCGATTCGGCATCGCGCCGCGCGGAGACGACGCGTTGGACATCGCCTGGGCGCGAGGGGCGCGAGCTGTTCAGCAAAGCCGAGGGCGAGGCACTTCCGCCTTGGATCGGTAATCGCACGTGGGAACGAGTGCGCGCGGGCGCCGCCGACCCCGACGAGTTCGTGCCCATGAGATACTTACTCGCGTGGAAAGCAGGAAACAGACGGGCACAAGGCCGACGCGCGGGTCATTCTGCAGGGCCTCAAGCACGTAGACGTGGGCATGAATTTGCTTCCCAGTTCTGCGTTGCGCGAAAGTGGCAGGTGTCCTCGGCGAATGTCAAGTCAGCTGTATTGCGGAGCGGGGGCGTCGACTGCCGAGTTTACGGAGTGCCCGGCGCAGATGTGAGAAGGGATTGGGAAGGGTGTTTTTTTTTCCAGTCTGGCGGGACTTTGCTGGCGAGGAAGCCAGCCTTCGGAGATGTTCGAGCGCCGAAAGAATGGTGGGCGATGGCCGACAGCGCTTTGGCATATCGGCACTTTGTTTCACGCCCTCTGGACAACTGCGTGTGCATGTCGACATGCTTGGCCACGGACCAGGGAAGTGACTGCGACGCCTTCATGCACAACTCTCAGTGGCTGATAGTTGATGCAGTCTCTGGACTCGCGTGGACGACTTGATCGGAGGTGGTGAAGGCATCGCGTCTCAGCGAGGCGTCGAGCCATGCGAGGGCGAGGCTTCCGTTTCAGCAGTTGGAGCGCTGGTAAGGATTTCGTGTTATGCGGATGCCATGCCACCCCGAGTCCGCCGTTAAACGCGGGCGACCTTTCGATGAAGGAGTACATCCACAAGGCCCATCACGATCGACATATCAATGAGGTATGCGCCCATGGAGGCGCGCGTGCCTGCCGGCCATCGAACGCTGCGATCTTGCTCTCGAGCGCTACAGCGACCAGCTGCCCAGAGAGTGGTCTTTCTCTCGGCGAGCGTTTCTTTTGGCCAGGATGCAGGCGGTCATCCCGATATTCAGGACATGCTCTACGCGAACAAGACTTTGCGATTTGGTTGGCAGCATGCCAGTTCGAACCTTCATTTCGAGGGCGTTGGCCCGACCATTCGGTGTCGTCTTGAAGTCTACTCGGATGTTTCGTGGACTACTCGGCCATGCATGAGCTCGCAGCGCGGCTGCCTGATCTTTCTGCCAGTGAGATGTCTATCATCGAGGGCTGCGCTCTGGAGCTTGTAATTTTCGATTGGGCTTCGCGTAGGTTGGGCGACTGGCTCGGGGCAGCCTCCCTTCTGAGGCTCAGGCAGCAGCTGGCGCCGTGGGCGCGCTCGAGTGGGCCAGAGTTTTCTTTCGTGGGCTGTATGGTTGACTCTGCGCAAGCTATCGTGGGCGAGGCTACCAGGCGCCAGTTGGGGGGGGTCTGTGATAGCGGTCGATTCGAAGTTCGTGCGACGCCAGCTTGTCTCTCAGCGAAGGAGTGGGGATTCAAGGAGCGACGCGCGGCGCTGTAGGTGAATGTAACCACGCAGCGTGCGAAGGCCCTTTTCGGCGTATTTCGCTGGCCGGACGCCCTGCAGCAGCTGGCCGACGGCCTGGCCGGGGTTGCGGCCCGTCAGGCTTTCGTTGGGACCATCCTGCGCGGCTGCCGCGCGATCGAGTTTGACCCGACGTGCGCTGCGGGGATGAAGCTCAGCGCCAAGACCAATCGCGACGCCGAGATGGGGCTCGACCGCGTTGTTGGCTTTGCTGTCGACGGCGCGAACGCTGCAGAGGAGGAGGGGGAATGACGCTCAGATGGAGTGCGCGCTCGAGGGATGTGATAAAACGGTTGATGATGGTCGCGGTTCTTCGGGCCACCCATTCAAGTGCCGCGGTCGCCGCCGTCGCTGCGCCGACAGGGCGTCCAACCGCCTGCAGAGGAAAGCGGCATCCCGGGCCGTAGCTACGATGACTGCGGCATCTCAGGTTGGGGGTTCGATGGCGATGGATCACATTAGCGGTGGTGCGGCGATGTGAGACAACGACGGCCACCACCATTATTATGACTACTACGACCAATACCGCGACGAGCAGGAGACGGAGTTCGCGGGCCAACTCGGTATCTTCTCTTACTTAGTGGCGGCTTTCTTGATCGTGGCGGCGCTGATCTGGTTTAGTTGCAGCTCGGTTGCGCCCCGGGCGTTGCCCGCGCCAGCTGTGGCCGACCGTGTGTCGTCGGCCAAGACCGCGGCTGCGCCTGCGGGGGCGCGCGCGGACAGTCCGCGCGGAGTTTCACCAGAGAAGGAAGGAGCAGGTTCTCACTCGCCGCCGACGCCGTTCGCAAAACCCAATGCCACTGCCGGAGCTGCGCCCAAAGTTGCGGGGCAGAAGGTCTGCCAATGCGCGGTCCAGGGCCGCGTCCTCAGGCCAGGCCGCAACGCCGTCAGTTGTTGGCTCACGTGATTGACCTGCCGGATTCCTTGCACCTGGCTGCTGAGTGGCCAGGGCCCGCGCGATGCTCTTCTGCGCCGTCGTGTTCTGGACGTGTGGAACGCCGTGCAGCGGAGTCGCCGTAGCTGAGCTTACGCTGGCACTCGTCTCAGTTTTCAGGGCTGCTTTCATTTTCCAAGCAGTCTCGGCAGGTCCAAGTTTTTGTTGGCATAGTCTGCGATAGCACGGCGTCTTTTGCCGAGTCAATGATCAAGTGTTGAAGCTACTGTGATGGCGGGTTTTCTTTTGGCTGTCATGCTCATGTCGAGTTTTCGATGTGCACCACCAGCTTTCTTCGCACAGTATGGGGCCGATGACGTTGCATGCAGTCTCAGCAATGGAGAGGTACTGGCAGAGCTTCTATTTTGTTGTGTGGGCTTCAGACACGTCCGTGCATACCCGCTGCCACTGGAAGCTCTGATCTTTCCTCAGGGCGCCTTGACTCGTAGAAGGCAGTTGCGAACTCATTATCGCCGCGTTGTGAAAAACTAACAGATCTGTCTCGGTATACCTTATCCTGTCTTATGGCACCGACCGCCTGGACTTCCGTTCTAGGAGGTCTCAGATCGAGAACTCCTCAGGCTCCAACAAGCGCCAACAAAACTCCACGACAGCTCCGAAATAACCCAAACAGAGCCACACTAGGGCCTGAGGAACACCCCAAATAGCCCCACACGAGCCCCACGGGGCCCCCTCAAGCCTTGAATCCAATGCCCCGTCCAAGAAGGAGTTGAGTCTGTGCCTCGTCCTTCTCTCTGCGGTTGACCAGGGCGGCCGCCGCGCCAGATTATAAGCCACACTCAGCCCACAGGCGTGGGGTGAAGTGCTGCGAATTGGGGCGCGGGGGAGGGTTCGACCCTTCCGAAGGGTCTTGGAAGAGTTGGAGCCACTTGCGCCCAGTGGTGTGCCGAACGATGTCTTGGGAACATTTTTTGACACCAACCAGTGCCTGTTCGAATTGGGCTGGGGCCTGTGGGCGGCCTGTGAGGAATCGTGGGGCTGCCTTGGGCGGACTTCGGGCTGTCCGCGAGGTTTTGGGCACCGTCTCGGGGGCCTGTTTTCTGTCCTCTCCGGGCGGCCTCGGGCCGATTTCGGGCGGTTCTGGATGGTTTCAGGGGGCGTTTCAGAGCGGCCACGGGGGCGTCTCAGGGCCGCAAAGAAGGAACCATTCGGACGTTGCCTGTTTGGCCAAAGATCCCCCCAGGGGGTTCGTCTCGCGCGCGGGGCCCAGGTGGCAGAAAGAGCGAGGTACTGCTACCGCTGGCTGAGTTTTCGCTTGTATGGGCCTCCTGGAAGGCTCTCGTCGCCAGGATTTGTCTGGAGATCTTGGCCAGAGCGCGCCTCAGGAGAGGTCCACGGAATAGCGGCATCGATGCGAGTGATGGCGTTCTGGTGGGGCGAATTGCCATCGAGGGATGGTTGCCAGGGAGGGGCGAAGAAAAGGGGACGGACGTAGCACGCCCTACTTGGATGTCCCGAGAGAGGCCCCAAAGCGGCCAAGACGGCTTAGGATTTCGCGAAGACGGCCCAAGGGAGGTCCAGGAGGGTTCCAAGACGGGCCAAGAGTGCTCCGAGCGAGCCCAAGACCAGCCAAGCGCGTTCGAAGATAGTCTTAGGTGACTTCAAGTCGGTCCAGGAGGACCCAAGACGGCCTGAAAGGCCCTGACGAGGACCCTCCAGAGGGCCTCAGGAGGCCAAACTTACATAGATGTTCCGAAGGTTATGGCAGATTCTGTAGGTTCTCGCCTTTTTCGGGCTTCCGACGGCCCAAGACGGCCCAATAGGCTCGGCAGGTTGCTCGGGAAGCCTTTTTCACACGAGTCGGTGACGTTAGAAGCTGCCAAACGCCTCGGGTCCGAAGAACGATCAGTGGCGCAGAAAGCTCTTAACGCCAAGGCTCCCAAGAGCGAGCGGTGACGCAACCTGCTCTTAACGCCATGGTTCCAAAGAGCGAGATGGGACGTAAGCAGCGCTCAGTTCCAAGGCTCCTGAGAGTGAACGCCGATGTAAACATGTTTTCACATCAAGCCTCCCAAGAACGAACGGTTACGTAATCAGCTCTGCACGCCAAGGCTCCCAGGAGCAAACGGTGCCAGGAGCCCTCCCGGGTAAGTTCCTGAAGCGCTCTTTCAGTTCTCGTGCTGGCCTGGGTCTGACATGCAGGATGGTCACCTGATGTCTCACGCGCTCTTGACCCGTTGGACCAGATCATCGTGCTTAGATGATGATTTGCACGTTCATAATGGTTCAACACTGCCCAAGTCCGTTCCCCTTACTTGTGGCCCATGCCCTGCCTGTCTAGAGTATCGTGGGGGTCATGGCTGAACGGACTGCTTGCCGTGCTTTCATTCGTTTTTGGCTGAAGCTGACCCTTTGGATACTGCACATCTCGGTTTAGCACTGCACATCTCGGTTTAGCACTGCGCGTGCTGTCAAAGCTTTTGAGTCAAACCCACGACCATGTATTCCAAGTTGGCATCTGTGCTGGCCTGCCTTGCGTTCGCGCGGGCCCTCGACACCAAGAGGCGGGGTTCCTGCGAATGCCTGCAGTGGGCAGGTGTGTATTACGACCAGCTGGCCGCCTGCGGCCGAGGCAAGGAGCTTCACTTCCTCTCCAAGTACGGCTTCAGCGCCGCGTACGCCGCCACCGAGCCCATCGCCGGCCTGCCGCACAAGGTGTGCAACGACTATTTCAAAAACCTGAAGAACAACTCCTGCGTCAACGTTGACCTGTTGGCGACGAGCACAGCTGATGATAACCTCCACCCGGCGAACAATTTCCCAGCTGACCCTCTGGCCGCTTCCCAGTGGTGCTACGTGTCGAACGATTGCGACACCCTGAACGGTGGCGATTACGCCACCAACATCATGGGCTTCCAGCTGGGCGGGTGGAACAACCTCGCCAGCACGAGCAACCTGTCCTGGAAGATCTGCGATCCGGTCGCGGACGCGGGCGTCATGATGAAGTTCAAGACGGTTGCGGAGTTGAACGCGATCGCCGAGGAAAGCGACATCAGCATTTCTCGCACGCTGCGGTTGGCCTACCCCGTCGTGCAGATCACTTGGGCCGAGGCCATGTACATGATGGAGGGCATCAACGCTGCTTGGGACGGCGTCGCCACCTTGACCGATCTGGTCGACGGGCTGACGGCTCCGCCCAGCTCCCCCACCAGGCTCATGGAGGTGCACACGCAGTTCGGCGACATCGTCAAGTCCGGGCAGGGCTACATCCTCGACACCCCGGGGCACGGGGACAATTTCCACGTGATCAGGGGCCGCGAGGTTTACACCGTGACAAGGATCGCGCTGGGCGACATGGCGTACCTCGGCGGCCACTTCTACCTGGAGTTCGAGCTGAACTGCCTCATGGGCTGTCGGAGGGCGCCAACTGTATACCTGCACCGATCCTGGCCTGGCGGATCCTGAGCTCAGGATCGGTGCGTATGCCTCCCTGGCCCGACCAGGAGGTCGCATGCACCGACCGACCCGCCCAGGACGGGCCTGGCCAGGGATCGGCGCATGGGATACAGCTGGCGTCCCCCCTCAGGCTGCGTCACGTCCCGCGTGGAGGCCCTCGACCTGGAGTCGCAGTGAGCGGGCGCCGCGGCGACGAGGGCGGCCTGTCGGCTCGGAGCCTCGGGGCAGCCTGCTGGCTGTTTCTTCGTTTCCTCCGCCTCCCGGCCTCGCGAGCGGCGACCATATTCGCAGCCGTGCCCTCGCGATCTGTGCACCGAGGCAGCGATCCCACGGGTGCGCGGCGCCGTAGACGTGCGCTTCGCGCGGGGCGTGCGCGCAGAGCCGCCCCGTATCCGTGGGCTGTCGTGGCTGGAGAGCCCGGACCCGAAGGCCGTGCACACGGGTATGTTTCCCGCCCACGATCCCCCTCCCAGTCTTCTCCCTCGGCAGCTCCTCTTCGTTTCTCCTTTCCCGTGTCGGCCTTGAGACTGAGGGTGGCCAGTCCCTTCCCCCTCGTCGTTCGTCGTTCCCAGGCCTCCGTCCCCCATCCACGCTTCCCTTCCCTCCGCCTCATCTCCCGTCCTCCCGCTCCTACTCCTTCTCCCTCACCAATTCCATTACACTTCCACCTTCTTTCCTGCTCCTCGTTTTTTCCTGTACATCGCCGTCGTCGTCGTCGTCGTCGTCGTCGTCGGCGCCCTCCCCTCTCCCCACTTCATCTTGTTCCTCCGCATCTTCGTTTCCCTTCTCCCCCTCCACCTCCACTCCCCTCCTCCCTCCCCCTCCTGAGGCCCTCCTGCTTCTACTCCTTTTCCTCTCAATCTTTTCCTCCTCCCCCCCTCCTCCTCCTCCTCCTCCTCTTCCTCTCCCTCCTCCTCCTCCTCCTCCTCCTCGTCCTCCTCCTCCTCTTCCTCCTCCTCCTCCTCCTCCTCCTCCTCCTCCTCCTCCTCCTCCTCCCCCTCCTTCTGATTTTGCAAGGCTGGGAGTTGTACTTTTGCACGGTATGCCGACTCGTGTGCAGTCCCAAGTATGGTGCAGGCCATGTATCAAAAATGCCCTGCCCTGCCGCTGGGGCACATCCACATCCACAGCCTTGGATCCGCTTTCGTGCCCTGGGGCCCCCATGGGAGTGGTGAATGTGAATGCCCGCCAGCCCCTGCGGCGGAGAAGCATTGATGCCTGCCGCCTCCCAGGGAGCCAAGGTAGGACATCCAGCATATGTGGACGTGGCGGTGCAGCAGGAGGGTCAAGGGACACTTCGCTGGCCCTGGCGCTGGCGCTGCGGCTGGCAACGGCCCTCCCTCGAGGTTTCATTTTCACGGAGGGAAGTGCCCCATTGGAAGACAGCCGCTCGCAAATCCCGAAACGTGCCAGATCATCATTTTTTGGACTTCGACGCTGTGAATCAACGTTGCTGTTGCGTCGCGACGATCCTGAATCGTGCCCGAACACATGTCCTGAAGCATCGCGAGTCACCGTACGTGTTGCGCCCTGACAGTCCTACATCGTGCCCGACTATGATTTCTTGGACGTCAGCCATGATAATCCTTCCTGGACACTGTTGTACACTCTTGAGACGAATGTGCGCGGCGCTAAGACGACTGCCACATGTTGGAAACGCACCGCCCTCCATCCTTGGCAAACGTTTAATCGAATGTGCGCGTTGAGATGATGAGGTCCACATTTGAAAACGGCTCGCCCTCCACCCGTGAAACTCTTGCAAACTTCAAAGGTGAATGTGCGCGGCGCCAAGGCGAGAACCACATTTTGCAAGCACCCGCCGTCCATCCGTGATACTGTTGCAAATGATCAGCGTAATGATCATAGTTGGTGATGAGATCTCAGGCGAAACACCTGGCCCGTCCTGCCGACACGTCTCGGGGTGCGACTGGAAAGACTTGCGCTTATTCATTTGAATGTAATTGATGAGGAAGAGGAGGGGGATGAGGAGGGGGGTGGCATCTTGGGAAGGATTGGAGGGTTCTGCGAAGGCCGCTTGCACCGCCCCACACCCGCTCTTTCGCGCCCAGCGCGCAGCGATCGCGCCACCTCTCGCGCGGGCGAGCGCGCGCGTGGCCGCCGGGTGGCCACGCGCCCGCGCCCGACCGCGAGGTCCGCGACCGCGCGCCCGCGCGACCGCGCAGCCGCGCGGGCGGCGCCTTCGCTCGGTTGCGCCCGCGGCCGCGGCTGCGGCCGCGTGGCCCCTTCGACCTGCGCGTGTCGTCCCCGCGGGCGCGCGCGCGCGCGCGCCCGCGCGACATGCGCCGCACGGCGGGCTCGGCCGCGGCGGCCGCCGCGCCGGGCGCGGGCGCGGGCGGGGCGCAGCCCGCGCTGGTTGAGCTGGAGGCGCCGCTGTCCGCGCTGCTGTACATCCTCTGCTCGTTGCTGATGACGAACCAGACGAAGTGCCCGCAGAGGGTCGGTGAAGCAGAAGGCATCTAGGCCTCCCAAATGGGGTCCGGGCAGATGGGATCAGGGGATCGCGCCGCATCGCTGATGCATCGGCGATGCGGCCCGATGTGGGGCCCTGCGTTCTCCACGCCGAGGTTACCGACACATCGCCGATTTCGCTAATGCATCGCCGTTGCACTGGTGATGTATCGGCGATGCGGCGCGACTCTCCGACCCCGTCTATTCGGACGCCATTTGGGAGGCCACTACCAATGATTCAATCCTCACGTGTTGCAGATGATGTTAAACGCGCTATGGCTGCTCGCCTCCGCCATCGTGTAAGCGTCTCTGGCAAAAGTTTCGCAAACGAGCGGTCCTGTGCGCGGTCAAGGCCTCTGATGGGTCCCCTACTGGCTCCTCTGAAGAATCCGCTCAGCTTCTTGGTGATCACTGGGCCTCTGTGTTTGCCCCCTCCGACGTGGACTCCTCCCGCTGGAACGACATCGCCCATCACATCAAGGCCCTCGACGGCCCTCTTAACCAGGAATGGCGTCTGGAGTACCCCTGCTGGGGTGAAATGGTGTTGGGTCGGACCCACAGTACCCCTGGGCCTGATGGTATACCTTACGCTGTTTGGAAGCATCCGAGTGCATCTCGGGTGCTCTACTCTTGCTACCTCTCCCTCTTTGACGGAAACTTCCACTCGCTCCCAGAAGACATGCTGTGCAGTTTGATGGTGTTTCCCCCCAAGGGGACGGACCCTTCCGATATTCCTGGCGAGGCTCTTGTCCGCGAAGCTAGCGCCAATCGCCCGCTAAGCTTGGGGAGCACCGATGGCAAACTGATGGTCGCGGCTTGCATCTTGCCCATCGTTGCGAACACTGCTTCGCTTGTTGGTGCTGAACAGATGAGTGTGACGGGGAGAGATATTTTTGAGAACGTTGTGAAGGCGGAGGCATGGGGGATGAGGAGGTTCATGAGTGTCGAAAAGCACTCAGCATTGCTGCTCACCAGCTTCGCTGATGCCTTCCCGAGTTTAGCGCATTGCTGTTTTTTTTTCGTGTTGTGCGCCATGGGCATCTCTTCTCACCTCATCCAGTGTTGTGCCATGATGTATGCATCCAACACCGCTATCATCACTGTTGGGGGTCAGCGCATCCAGTCCATTCCCATTGAATATGGTGTCAAACAGGGGGGTCCTGCCTCGAATTTCCTCTTTGTGCTGGCAGTTGACCCATTACTTGCCCGGATGAGGCACCAGTTCGCAGCGAGTCTCAGTTGGCCTATGCGGATGACATATGTTTTTCTTGTTTTTTTTGTAATGTACGTACTCACTGATGTTGCCCGCTTCTTTCGGTTCGGCTTTGATGGAGCTCATAGCCATCGCGGACCTTCGCCGGAACTTTAGATGTGCTAAATAGTTTTATGCCGTAGCACTGGCGTTGGCCGTCTTACATATATGCTGGCGACGTTTGGTGTTCCCTTCTGTCACCTGCAGGCTGCTTTGTGAGCACCTGCAAGGATTCACTTTCACCGAGGGAAGTGCTCCGTTGGAGACGACCATTGGAAGAACCTGAAGCGTGCCAGAGCACTATTTTTGAGATTTCGGCGCCACGAATCAACATGACTGTTGCGTACTGACGATCCTGGATCGTGAGCGAACACCGTTCCTGGGACTTCAGCACCGCGAGTCGACGTAATTATGGTGCCCAAACAAGCCTGAATCGTTCCAAGGCGCCGTTTCTGGCGCGCCAACCATGAGGTTCCCAGACACTCTTGCAATATCGCGAAGGCCTTGCGGCCGGTGCCGCCGACCCTGGAGGGCGACCCATGCGTTCTCTAATGTGGCGGGGGGGGCCTCTTGGGGCTTCCTGGGGGCCTCTTGGGGGTCTCGTGGTGGCCTCTTGGGGGCATCTTGGGGCTTCCTGGGAGCCTCTGTCGCCGAGGGCTCGTCGGGCCCCCCGTCTGGGCTCCTGTTGGAGCCGTTTAGGGAGCCTCTGGGGCCATCTTGGAGGCATCTTGGGCGGTCTTGATGCTCTCTTGGGTCATTGTGGGGTTCTCTTGAGGCCTCTTGGGCTATCTTGGGGCAATCTTGGGGGCATCTGGGGCCGTCTTGGAGCGTCAGCAAGTTGAAACGGCGAGAACGCCAAAATCTGTCAAAAACTTTCAGGTAATCATTGATTTGTCCCTCTTCGTGCCCTCTTGGGAGTGCTCTTGGAGACTTCTTGGAGCGTCTTGGCAATCTCTTGGGCCGTCTGGAGCCTACTTTGGCGTCTTCGACCGATGGTTCGGCGATTCGGGGCCCTCTGGAGCCGCCTTGGAAGCCTCTTGGGGCACTCTTGGCCAGTCTGGGGGCTTCTCTAGGTCCTGGGACATCCCGGGGAGGAGGCGTATCTGCCCCCCCCCCTTCCCCGGGGACCCCCCTCGGGACCCCCCCCGCC
>CAUYUJ010000114.1:95000-105000 GCA_963575745.1 Prorocentrum cordatum | reverse complement strand
AGGCATCGGCGGAGGGAAGAGGCTGGGGAGGAATCCGAAGACCCGACGCGCCTTTCTCTCTTCAATACGGCGGCACTGGGAAGTCCCCACATTTCTCCAAAGGGACGTTTCTTTATCCTGGACCGTCTTTTGATCGTCCCAGGGTCCGACGAGGGCCGCCAGAGACCGAAAGCAGGGAAACAATGGTATTGTTCCTGTTCAAATGTTGGAAGGCTTGTTTTCGAACCAGAGCTCAGGTCTCCCGCGGCCGTTCGCGACGACCTGGGCAAACCCCAGAACGCTTTCGACGACGCGCAGCTTCTGGCAAGCACCCCGATGCGGGAAAACCTTCGACGGCCGGCGAGAACACGCGAACACCTTGATCCCAGAAGTTCGCTCCTCAAACTTCGATCTGGAGGGGGAGGGCGTCCCTCTCCCTCCTCGCCCGCACCCGAGGTCGAGTGCGTCGTGGTCGCGGGAGGCATGGCCGCCGTTGCCTGGCCAGGCCCGCGCTCGGCAGCGCCTGCAGGGAGGGAGGTCGGGGCTCAAGGGACGGGGGTCAATTCGGGGGCGGCAAAGAGGGGGGTGATGATGACTAGGGGGGGGGATATCATGGCGCGGGCCATGATATTGCCCCAGATTTCATGGCGCCTCTTCTCATTTCATTACGTCTGTGGGGCCGCGCACATGCCGCCGGCCATGATTTGCACCCCTCCCCTCTTGGACGCCTCCCTCGCGGCCGCTCCCAATCAATGCAAACGGGGGTCAGCCAGAGCGCCGGATTTTGCTGGATCTTGCAGAACCTGGAGTGCATTGACCCAGGTTCGGGTGCAGGGTCCTGCATGATCTTGCAGGATCGTCCAGGATCCTGCAAGGCCCGACTGGCCTGGGTCTGTATTGACCCGGGTCAGTAGATCCCCGAGGAGGGAAAGGAGGGAGGATCGCGAGTAGCGGTCGTGCGAAGGGCAGGATATGCAATGACGACCCCAGTGCTGCTGGCATGTACTTACCTTACAGAGCTACGAGCCACCAGCCCTCAGATGTGTGACTTAGGCCTCGCGAAAGACAGAACGAGCAGGTGGGCACCCAGACCGATAACGCACTGGCAAAAAGCAATATGAGAGATTCAATTCAGCATCGACGATGGTATATCCGCGCTCGAATCCGGCATAATCCCGCCGAGTTCAGCTGAGTCCCGCTTCATCCAGCTTAATTGTTGAAAGAAAGCGTTATCGTGTCAGCCCCGAAGCCCCGCTCTCGTTTGATTTTTCTCTCTCCCTTCATATTCTCCCCTCTCTCGTTTCATGAGATTCTCATTGAAGTATTGGACTGATGTTAATATTTGACTGTGCTATCTATTTGCTATTTTGTATTGCTCGCCTCGTATCATCGCTCGTTTGTTGCACGCTTTGGTTCGTCTCGACTTGAGAGATTATGGCTTCTGGCGCGGGAGCCCAGGAACGAAGAGGGCCGCATCCATAGGGTTGACGCCCTCGCCGCCATATCCCGCTGCGGAACCACGGGGGACGCGGTGCTCTTTCTCCCTCGGTTCCGCAGTGGTAGTGGAGCGCACTGGAGCGCGCGCGGGCCGCTGGGCATCATCGGCGGAGATCTACGAGAGTGGAGTTGTCGTGGAGGATAGGTTCTACGAAAAGGACGACAAGGACGAATACTACGAGGATTGGAGATGGAGCGCAGCAGCGCTTCGTCTCTGGGGCAGCGCAGACTGGCTATGGGAAGTGACGTCGTGAGCCCGGACGCGCTGCCGCCGCGACCAGCAGGGCCGCGATAGTGGTGGACACGGATATCGACTACGTACATGACGGGGCCGCTAACGGCGAACCGCGACTTGGAAGGAAGTCTGACGTGGGATGATTCGGCGCGTCGCTGGAGGCGGTACAAGAAGGATACTGCGCTTTGGATGGAAGGCATCAGCTTAGACGTGAGCTGGAATTGGGCCGCCCGCGTGGGCAGGTGCTTGACCGGGCCCGCGGAGACGCCCGGCGAGTCCATCCCGATGGGGGAGCTGCGACCCAAGCAGTGGCGGTGGATCGTCGACCAGGAGGCCGTCGAGGACGAAGACGAGCGAGGTCACTGGGGGGAGGCAGACTTGGTGGCGGGCATCAGCAAGTTGATGGAGGTGCTCGCGACCATGGGTGTGGATGAGCCGACGCGCAGGGGCCAGGTGATGACGCACTTCTACAAACAGCTGCACCGGAGAGCCGGTGAGGATCTGAATTCGTGGATGATCAGGTTCGGTGAGGCTTGGAGCCAATTAGATGAGGAAGAGGTCGCGTTGCCGCCGCGGACGGCGGGCTGGTGGCTCATCGAGGAAAACGGGCTGAACGACGCATGCTGATGACACCCACCGGCGGAAGCATGAAGTTACGAGAGGTGGTGCCAGCTATGATGAGGGTTTTCCCCAACCTGTACATGTTCGAGAGGGGATCGTCGGGATTCTATCGAGGGCGCTTCCGTCGAAGTGCAGGTGCGGCGCTGCTCAAGAAGAATATCGTTCGGAAGTTCAAAGAGGCGAACATCACGGAGGATTCGGTGGTCTGAGTCAGCTCGACGAAGGTGAGCTCGAGGCGCTCTCGGCAGAGGTCGACGCCTACGATGGCGTCGACGAGACCGAGGTCGGCGAGGCGGTGTTGACGACGGATCAAGCCCTGGACATCGAAGGTGCGCTGACCGCCGAGCTCGAGGCGCTCTCGACGGTGCTAGAGGAGGCGGAGGACGACCCGGAGCTGACGCAGGAGCTCGAGAACCTAGAGAGCGGCGTCGAGGCGCTGATGGAGGGGGTCGGCTCATCGCGGTCAGGGAGGGCAAGAATCGCGCGAAGGAGCTCCGGAAGGATGGGAAGTTCGGCAAAGGAGGCTTTAAAGGCGGAGGCAAGCGCTTCGCGGGCAAAGGTGGCACCGGCAACAAGAATGCGGAGTGCCGCGCGTGCGGCGAGAAGGGCCACTGGGCCAGTGATGCTTACTGCCCCTAGCTGAAGGAGTGGATGCTCGAGCAGGCCAAGAAGAGGCTCCAGGACAGGGTCAAGCCGAAGGGCGCTCTGGTGGTCGACTTGCTTGGCGGCATGGAGACAGCGCCGCAGTTCAAGGTGGATGCCTTCGAGGTGCTGGCGGTGGAGGCCGCGACCGTGGATTCTCCCTCGCGAATCGGTGTCTCCGATCCGCTTTTAAAAATTCACCTGTTGTCAGCGTCGATCGGTGGTCAAGGAAATGATGGCACTCTGGATATTCAGCCTGCAACAGCTCGGTGTCGGGCGAGGTCTACGCGAAGCGGATCGAGGGCAGGCGCCGGGAGTTCGAGATCGCCGAGTACATCCAGAAGGAGCCGCAGATCGCGATCTTCAGGTTCGGGAGCGGCGAGAAGCAGGTCTCCCGGGAGAAGTGGGCGGTGCCAGCGTCGGTGTTTGGCCTTGACGCGTGCCTCACCTTCTCTGTGATCACGGTCTCGGGTCTGCAGCTGCTGATCGGCAAGGGCGCGCTGAGGGCCATGGGGGCCGACGTCGACTTCGAGGGGGGCTCGTTCGCATCCAAGAAGTTGGGGATCAAGCCAATGAGTCTCAACGAGACTGACGGTGCCCATTGCTCTATGCCTGTCACTCCTCGAGAAGGTTGGCAGCCGCCCGCGCGGGTGGAGGGCTCTCTTGGCGAGGCGGTGTTCAGGGCGCGGTCAGAGGTCAAGGAGGTGTTGATGACGCTGAAGTCGGAGATAGCTGCGCGAGAAGCTGGCCGAGCTGCGTGTCTCGATCGACAGGTGGTCGAGGCGGGCGCTGCCTGGGCCCCCGAGGACGACGATGGCTGGGGCGCGCCGTCGGGCGAGGTGGACGTCTCCGGTCTGGAGATGCGGGGGCGCCAGGATGATGGCGCGAAGGCGCTCGAGGCTTCGAAGGCTGGAGGTCCAATTTAGCGTCTGGTCCGAGCTCGGGAGACGTTCTGCGCGGGCGCGGGCGACGTCATCGAGGAGCTGCGCTGGGCGCATGGGTTGCACGACGAGGAATTGTTCGAGCGGATCGACCCGCCACATAACATCTTGACGAGGCTCTATTGGGAGTCCGAGGAGGAGCGCCCGCGGTCGTCGAGCGTTTCGGACGACCGCCCTCTACTTCGGGATCGTGAGCAGTTGTTTCGTGTGCCGCGAGAAGTTCTGGAAGTCGTGGCCGAGGTCCTGGAGGTCACGAGGGCGAGGCGCTTGGAGACGGAGACCTCGGTGGACAGGCTGATGGGCAGGAAGCCGACAGAGGAGGCGATCTGTTCAAACAGGAGGCGAACCCCCAGTCAGTGTCGGAGTCGAACCAGGACCGCCGGCATCGGGGGCGTCGAGCAGTGCAGCGCGAGGGGCCCCCGGATCATCGATAGCCGCGGTAGGGGCGCCGAGGAGGCGCACGCGGGTGCTCCCTGGACTAGGAGTTCGTAACAAGGGGGAGCTGGTGGACTACATCAGGGATCACAACATCCCGACGGACGACAAGGCCGAGCTGATGACCATGCCAGCGCTGAAGAAAGCCGCCTACGCCTATGACGAGGTCCTGTTCGCGCGTGGTGGTCTGGCTGGACCTGGGCGGCCTGTCGGACTGGGTGGGGCTGGGCCGCGACCGCCACCCTCCGGCCCTCGGGCTCGACCGGCGGCGCGAGGACCATCGACGCTGTCGAGGTGGCTGTTCGGCGCGGCAATGGTGGGCATGACGATGCCGATGAGGATCCAGAGGGAAGTGCATTTCGTTTCGGAGATGGACGTGGCGCCGCACATCAACAGCATGCAGAAGGGCACCCGGGCGCCGGTGAAAGATCAGTTGGAGTCGTTGAAGCGCGACCTCGACATCACGAAGGTGGAACCCGAAAAGTATTTGGAGGAGTTCGGCACGCAGTTCGGATCCTGGGAGTCGGAGTATGAGGTCGATGTCAACGAGGCCAAGAAGGTGAAACCGTGGGTCCTGGAGATCTTCGCAGCGAAGGAGGCGATCATAAAGGAGGCGGCAGAGCAGGGCTTGACCACAATGCGGAGCATCTCCTTGGGGTTTGGCGATGATTTGAGGAGCCCTAAGAGGCGAAATGAGGTGCTGAAGGAGTTGGAGGTTAAGCGACCGAAGTTCGTGATGATGGCGTTTCCGCGCAGCCCGTGGAGCAATCTAACTCACTTTCAGAAAGACCAACTCAAGGTTCGAGAACGGCAGTTCCATGATCAGCCGTTCTTGCGTTTTGGTCGTGGCGTGGCTGGTCTTGTGGATACTTACGGGGGTGCGTGGATGCTCGAGAATCCTAGAGGTTCCAGAGCTTGGAGTGGACCTGAACTTCGAGAACTATGTCGCCGAGGACATGTTGGTCATGTGGATCAGTGTATGTATGGGCTTACGTCAGCTGGCGGCTTACCGCGTCGGAAGCCGACGAAGTTCGTTGCGTCGCGTGCTGAGTTGTTGGTGGATTTGGAGACGAAGTGCGACGGTGGTCACGTACATGATCTAGTGATGGGAGGTCCGAAGGCCACGGATAGAACGGGGCAGTGCCCCGAGGAGCTGGCTAAGAGCACGATGAAGGGCGTGAGGATGCTGTGCGGTTCAAAGGAGGTGCTCTACGCTGAGGAGGAGCCCGAGCACTGGTCGGACGTGGACCACGAGGAGCTGGACGATCGCGGGTTCGAGGATTTCCCCGCCACGGAGGAAACGTTCGAGCAGGCGAATCCCACGGCGGCGAAGGTTTCGAAGGAGGTACAGAAAGCTGTTTTACGTGTTCACAAGAACCTTCGACATCTATCACGGGATCAATTGGTTCGAGCTTTTCGAGCTTTTGGGCGAGTGATGAGGCCATCGCGCCGGCGAGCCAGTTGAAATGCCCCATTTGTCACGGGATGAATCGACCTGCTGTTGGCCATGCTCGATTTCCAGCGCGGCTGAAGACGGTTCACGAGTTTGGCGCTCAGATTGCGATCGACCTCGCTACAGTTCGCACCAACTCAGGCCGAGCCCAGGAGATGCTCAACATTGTGGACATCAAGACAGGCTTGCAGTTTGTGTGTCCCATTAAGAGCAAGCGCCCGGGGATCGCGGCGCAGGCGCTGGAGTTACCGCGGTTCAGATGGGCTGGAGTTCCTAGGTTTTCGGTGGCGGACAACGGGGGCGAGCCCTACGAGGAGGTGACCCGACTTCTTGAAGGATGTGGCGTGCACGTGTGGTTTACTGCTGTGGAGGCGCCGTGGCAAAATTGGATGCGCGAACGAGCCAGAGGTGAATGGGGGGTTCTTTGGCAGGCGAGCACGACCGATGCGGAGATCGAGACGGATTTGGAAATCTCAGCAACGTCGGTGATAATAATTTGGGCGAAGAACCAGCGGATCAATGAATCGGGCTACTCCCCGACGCAACTTGTCCTCGGGCGATCTCAGGAGCTGCCCTGGGGACTACCCAGCGAACGTGGACGGTCTCAGCTGGCGGTGCGCGATTCAGTGGGGAACGATTCTTACATGACGAAAAGGTTGCAGCTCTATAGCGCGGCCAAGGTAGCGTTGGAGAAGTTGGACACCGGCAAGCGACTACGACGAGCTCTTGCTGCTCGAAGCCGTCAGATACCCCCGAGCACGAACGCGAAGCTAGGTGGCGTCGTTTTTTTTTTTTTTTATCGGGAAGGCACGCGCAATAATTGACGTCGTCGAGGACCTGCGTTACTTTTCAAGGCTTGGCATGGGCCGGCCGTGGTCATTGGCGTCGAGCCGGCTGCCACATGCGGGTCGCACGAGGGCCTCTCAATGAAGTGTGATCCGGCCGCCGTGAGGCGAGCGTCGCCTGACGAGGCGCTGGGAATCAGCGCTCGAGAGCAATTCAACATCATGGAGCAGACGCTGATGAGCATGCAGAAAGAGGAGCCGCCGGATATGGTGGACGCAACTCAAGCTTTCGAGGGCGACGAGACACGTGAAGGAAATGAGCCAGCTGCGCGAGACGTAGACGCAGCCCCACGAGGATCATAAACGGTGGGTCTGGAGGTCCCTGAGACCGAGGAGGTGAACGGCGATGGAGGTGCACCACAACAACCGCAACCTGGAGAGGTTACGGCGGCTGGTGTGACCGCCGCGCTGGAAGGTGCTGGAAGACGAGTTAGGGTCGGCCTCCCTGTAACTTTGGGCGCGCTTGCTTAGAGGGCCCCAGGGGGGGCTGCCACTTATGATTTCGGCGTTCCCAGAGAGGCCTGCTTCTTATCTTTTGGCGTTCCCAGAGAGGCCTGCCACTTATCATCTGGCGTTCCCAGAGAGGCCTGCCACTTATCTTTTGGCGTTTCCCAGAGGGGCCTGCCACTTATCTTTTGGCGTTCCCAGAGAGGCCTGCCACTTATCTTTTGGCGTTCCCAGAGAGGCCTGCCACTTATCTTTTGGCGTTCCCAGAGAGGCCTGCCACTTATCTTTTGGCGTTCCCAGAGAGGCCTGCCACTTATCTTTTGGCGTTCCCAGAGAGGCCTGCCACTTTGGCGTTCCCAGAGAGGCCTGTTTGGCGTTCCCAGAGAGGCCTGCCACTTAACTTTTGGCGTTCCCAGAGAGGCCTGCCACTTAACCTTTAACGTTTGGTCGTAGTCGTTGTGGTCGTCGTGGTCGTCGCGGTCGTCGTCGTCGTCGTCGTCGTCGTCGTCGTCGTCGTCGTCATTCGTCGCGCCGCCCGCCGCCCGCCGACGGCCGACGCGGCGGGCGCGCGCGCGCGACGACGACGACAATGAACGACGACGACGATCGACGACAACGACCTCCGACGACGACGAACGACGAACGACGACGAGCGACGACGACAACGAATGGCGACGAGTGGCAACCGACGGCCGACGAAAGACGACGTACGACGTACGACGTACGACGACGACTACGAAAAAACGACGACGACGACGACTGACGAAGGAAGACCCGAATGCCGACGACGAGCGGCGACGACGACCGACGACGACAATGAATTCCGACGACGAAACGACGACGAAACGAGACGACGACGACGCCGCTTATATATCATACGCACGCCGCTTATATATATATATATATATATATATATATATATATATATCATGCCGCTGCCGCTTATATATCATACGTGTTACGTGTGTATATTGGAGTGCAAGCGCTGTTTGAGGAAATAGCGCAAGCACTTTTCAAGGAGTGCAAGCCGCTGTCGACCCGGCGGCAGCAGCAACAATCAGCAGCAGCATGCAACAATCAGCAGCAGCAGCAACAATCAGCAGCAGCAGCAGCAAGCAACAATCAGCAGCAGCAGCAGCAACAATCAGCAGCAGCAGCAAGCAGCAGCAACAATCAGCAGCAGCACGCAGCATGCACCATAGCCGTTTTGGCTCTTGGCTCAGGGCTCAGGGCTCAGAGGCCGCAGGGCTATGAGTCAAGGGCGCCCTCGAGGGCGCGAAGTTATTCGCGCTTCGCGGTTCGGCTCCGATTCCGCATCCTCCTCTTCCCCCCTGGGAGGCGGCGCGAGAGCGCGAAGTTACTCGCGCTTCGCGCTTCGCGCAGCGCGAAGCGCGAAGCTGGGAGCCCTTGATGAGTCGCGCGGCCCCCTTGCCTGCGTCGGCCAAGAACCGACCACCCGTCAACAAGGGAAAGTACAAGAACGAGATGACTTGCATGGCCAATGCAGTCGAGGACTTCATCGAGCGGTGCGAGCGGCAGCGGATTCAGGGCGCCGTCGAGCACGATGGCGGCGGCGGCAGCGCCGACGAGGCCGAACGCATTGTCGACCAGCAGGAGGAGATGGGTGCCAGAGCAGCTGATGCATCTGGCGGCGGTGGCAGCGCCGGCGAGGCCGAACGCATTGTCGACCAGCAGGAGGAGATGGGTGCCAGAGCAGCTGATGCATCTGGCGGCGGTGGCAGCGCCGGCGAGGTCAAACCCATCATCGACCAGCCGGAGATGCGCGTCAGAGCAGCTGATGAAATCGGCGGCGGTGGCAACGTCGAGGAGGTCAAGCCCGTCATCGACCAGCAGGATGAGATGGGCGGCAGAGCAGCGGGTGGCGGCGGCGGCAATGGCCAGGAGGCTGGGCCGCATTCCTCGGCCCATGGTGCATTGCTCCCGCTAGTCGCTGGAGGCGAGGGCAGAGCAGCGGGAGCATCATCTCAGACGATGCTGAGTCAAAGCAGTGATGAAAGTTGGCTGAGTCAATACAATGATGATGATGGCGTCGGCGCTCGCACTAAATCTACAAAGAGCCCGGCATGGGCGCCGCCTGCAGTCGAAGACGTCGGCGAGCTTCTTGCAGCAGTCGAAGACGTCGGCGAGGTCGTGAAAATCGCCAGTGACGACGACGATGATGGGGGCCCCGATAAGAAGGCTGCTGCTGGCGCAGGCCCCAGAAGGAGCCCTGATGATCGCACAGGCCTCGCCATGCGTCGGATGCGTTCACGGTCTCGTGAGAATCGGCATCGCGTGCTCTGGGAGATGGCGCGTGACGACGTGCCTCAGCAGTGCAAGGACATAGACGACATTAGGATTGTGGTGCACCAGCCGCTGCTAGACGTCCACGAGGAGGAGTGGCGCGCCCGTTTGAGGTACTTGCGCAAGAGCGCGGGCCGCCGCCCAATATACATTGGCACGACGTCTGATCCGAAGTGGAGGTTTCTAGGTGGCCCTGGCTTTCTCGACGATGACGGCGACGGCCGTCGCCGTCGCGACAAAGATATGCGCCCCCATTGCGTGGACCATAAAGCAATGCATGTTGTGGCATCGATGCCAGACCGCCAGTGCGCGGCGGCCGAGAAGATGGCAATTCACGACTCGCTGGGTTCGAATATGAATAACACTGTAGACGATGCAAGAGGGCTGGAGATTAGGCCCATTCGCTACTCATATTTGTATATGCGCATTGGGTAGTCGTGGAGCGTGGACCACGCGTGGAGCGTGGAAGCGGGAAGCGTGGAGGGGTCGGCGGCTGAAGAAAAATCGCCAATCTCGTCCTCTCGTCCTCTTCCTCCGCCCTCCGTCCTCCGTCCTCCGTCCATTCGCAAGTCGCAGGGCATCCTCTATACTCTTAACGATT
>CAUYUJ010000114.1:52500-90000 GCA_963575745.1 Prorocentrum cordatum | reverse complement strand
ATTCTTCCTTTCCAGCAAGACCCTTGGAGGCTTCTTCGAGCAGGGGATCTTAGGGAGTCAGAGTCCCGTCGGAGATTGATCGCGAAGGATTTCATGAATGAGTTGCCATGTTGTAAGAGGCCAGGGTTTGCAAGACGTCTCAGGTCGCGAACCACGTCGGAGGAGCAACTGCCCACCCCCGAAATGATCCTGTCATACCAGCTCTACGCTAGGAAGACCAGACTGGGAATTGCGTGCGTCGAGTGGCGCCACGCTTGGAACAGGCGACACAGCTCGGAGTCTACAAGTTGCCAATCACTGGCGTCCTCTTACACGACTCGTGAGGCGACGTACTTGCAGGCGGCGAGGCAACAGATGTCAAGGTTGCGTCGCGCCGCGGCCCAGGCCGCAGCGATTGCAGGTAATCCCGACCAAGCGGTCGGCGAGCAACTGCCTGCCGCGGCGCCCGCCCCCGACGCCGACGCGCCAGGGCCAGTTCGCCGGCCAGACGATTCGAGCACGCGGTACCAGGCGAAGGGCGATGGGGGCACGGAACAGGAGGAGCAAGAGGGGGAACGGCAGGAGGCGGAGCAGGGGGAGGGAAGGGGCCCCCCACTCCCCGAGCCCTCTGCCCTCCAACCTCCAACTTCCAACCCCGTCCCGCCATCCCCCCTCCCCCCGTCTCCCTCCTCCTCCTCCTCCTCCTCTTCCTCCTTCTCCCTCCACCCCCTCCCACCCCCTCCTCCGCCTTCTCCTCCTCCTCCCTCCTCCCTTCTCCCTCCTCCCTCCTCCCTCCTTCCTCCTCCTCCTCATTTCTCCGTTCCCCGTTCCCCCATATTCCTCCCTTCTTCCCTCTCCGTCCTCCCTCTGCCCGTTGTCCAGGCCCGATCGGCGCTCCAGATCTTCCGGGACGACACGATGTTTCGCCGGAAGCTCTCGGGGGAGAGCTTGCGCTGGCACGCTAGCCAGTGGGATGACATACGGCGCGAGTGGGCCGCTCTCCCGCAGGATGAGCAGGATCTTCCGACCCCCCCCTCCCCCCCTCCCCCCCCCCCAGTGCCATGTCTACTGTCTACCCTTGCCCCGCCCCGCCAATGCCCCGTGAGTCGCCTCCCCCAGGCGACAAACGACGAGGACAGAAGTCCTCGTCCGTCGTCTGGGGGGGGCGTCTTGCCGGGCAATGGCGTCGGGCAGGGCATGCGGTATACGAGAGGAGCGCTATTGCCGGGATTCGGCCTTGGAGAAGAGCGTCGCGATGAAGAATCGGCAGGAGAGACGTCGGCAGGTAATGGGGCGAGAAAAGAGGCGGGGGAGAGGGAGGGGCGGGGGGGGAGGAGGAGGAAGGAGGAAGGAGGAGGAAGAGGTAACAGGGAACAGGGAACAGGGATCAAGGGGAAGAGGGAAGAGGGAAGAGGGAAGAGGGGAAGAGGAAAGAGGAGCGCGGAGTACGGAGTACGAGGTTCCAGGTTCCAACAACTTCCCCAGGGCCAGCTTTTCGTCCTGAGTCGATGTTTGATGACCGCGAAGCCCGAAGCCCTGAAACGGCTTCCAGAGGCCGAAAACGCACCAAAAACCAACAACCTCCGTAGTCGCCGTCGCCGTCGTAGCCGCCGCCGCCGTCGCCGTCGTCGTGGTCTGTGGTCGTCGTCGTCGTCGTCCGACGTCGGGCGGCATCGTCATCCATCGTCGTCGTCGTGACGTCTGATGTTGCGGTCCTTGGCGCCTCCCCCTCGGGCCTCGGGCCTCGGGCCCCTTCTTTCCTCGACTCTCTCCTCCCCCCCCCTCCTCCGCGTCTCCTGTCTCCTTGCCTTCCGCCTTCCGCCTTCCGCCTTCCAGGCAGCGGGCGCTTCAGCGGCAGCGCCTGGGCCAGAAGCCCTGGGCGCCCCCGCGGCAGCGGCAGCAGCAGTAGAGCCGACAGCAGTGGAGCCGTCAGCAGCTGCGGCGCAACAGTCGGCGATCCTACCATATGGTGGCGGCGACGCCTCGACGCTCCAAGTGGCGTCTCTCGTGGACTGGTTGGCCGTTCAAGAGGGTTCCTTGGGGCCCCCAGCGGATAATCCGATCCTTCAGCCGCAGCCGGCAGAAGCAGTGTCCGAAGTAGTGCAGCGGAGCCAGGCGGTTGCGGCTCTGGACAGGGCAATCCCCTTGGGCCAAGGGATCGTGGACAGCTATATCAGGAGCTTGCCGAAGGGCACCCGACTCAGACCTGGGGGAGTACGAGGCGCGCAAGCGAAGTTTGAGTCCGCCCTGGCGCAGCCAGGTAAGCCTTGGTCCGCGCTAGCCCGCTTTCCAACAGTAGTGAACTACGACGCGAATGTGGCAGTCTGTGCAGAACTTCGAATTCAGAGCGGCGTCTCGCATTCCATGATTTGATATTGGAATGTTTGGATTTGCTGGTGTTCCAAGTGGATCCCAAGGCAAATGCCGTATCCAAAGTCCAGGCGCTGTTCGTCATGATCTGCGAGTTGGACGGCGAGGTGGATTCGGTCTTCTTGATGCTTTCCCTCGCCCATGGGGCATGCGGGCGTTTCCAGTCTCAACAGTCTTTCGCCCGCTGCGCCCCCGCTGCCCCCTTTGCCCACCAGCTCGCGGACATTCGAGGCTTAGAGGTTGACGTATGCCGCGTTCCCGTTGTGGACAGAGTGTCCGAGCTTCGCCACCCGCTGGACGATCAGGGAGTTGGCGGTATCGACTGGATCACAGAGGGCCGCCTTGCAGTTGAGCTGGCGCAGAAGATCGAGAACGCGGGCCAGAAGATGCCGCGTATATCAATGTATCGTTTGCGGTGCGTCGATATGGTCGGGGACCGCTTCGTCATTCAAGAAGTGCACCCAGACTTTGAGTGTGTTGTCGTGGACCCCGATGCGGTGGCTCTGGCGCTGGCGGATGGCGCTCCAGTGGGCCCTGCTTTGGCCCTGGAGGATGGCGCTCACGATGAGATGGAGGCGGGCGGCGAGGACTTCGTCGACATGATGGGTGCTTTCGACGATGATGACGACGAGCCTGCGCTCCCGCGCAAGAAGGCGAAAACCAAAGCCGAAGCAGGCCATGAAGCTGGGGCTGAGCCAGGGCCAGAGGTTGGCCCTGACGGCGCGGGCATCAAGGCCATCGAAGACGATGTCGCCCTCGCCCTCGGCTTCGACCCGGGCGCCATGGGTGAGCTGGGGCAAGAGATCAAGGATATCTGTGGCATGCTTACAGCAGCAGACAAGGAGAGCAAGGCGGCAGCTGAGGAGGAGGCCAATGAGCTCGATAAGGCTGCCAAGGCCAAGTCCAAGGCGAAGGCGAAACCAGCGGCAGCCTCGGCCTCAGCAAAGGCAAAGGCGAAGGCGGAGCCGATGCCGGACGCGGCGCAGCCCGCGGGCCCCGCCCCAGCCATGGCACCACCAGCCGCCCCAGCGCCGCCACCCGCCGCCCCAGCCAAGGCACCACCAGCCGCCCCAGCCAAGGCGCCACCAGTGCCGCCAGTGCTGCCACCGCCACCCGCTCCTTTCGCTTTGAACCTTGACCCAGTTGAGTTCTGCCAGCGCATGGGGCTCACGGAAGAGAAGGGCTGGAGCTATTGCACTCCTACGGGCCACAAGGTTCGGGCATGTGAAACATGGAATATGGAATATGGTTTGCTGATTCGCTCTGAGTCTTGAGTCTTGACACTTGGCGCCCTGACGCCCCGACCCCCGACCCCCGCCCCCCTCATCCTCTCGGTCTCTCAGATTGCACCGTCGCCCGTCGTTAGCTGCTCGGACTCGGGATTCGGTTTGATGTTTGAGACGTCGGACGTCGTGCTTCGTGCTTCGCACATCGTTCCAGGCTTCGGGCTTCGGATTTCCAGGCCGTCCGTGCAGCATGTGCTGCGTGGAGCATAGTGCGCGGTGCGAATGTGCAATGTGGTTGCGGTGGCGTGCCGTGCGGTATGCGGCGTGAGCGCCAATCGTCAATCTTGTTCGAACCCGTCGGTGCGATGCCGCAGGGGCCAGGGGCCAGGGGGGGCGGGGGCATCGGGCATTAGGACTTTGCCCCATTGTCGCTCTCCCCCAGGTGGGTCACATCAGGGCGTTGCCGTCGGGCCGCAGCCTCAAGGCATATTGCCGATTGCCAGGGCATGATTCCAAGTGCTCGTTGTTCATAGATATCAAGTGCGGGTTTGCACACACGGTGAATCACTGCATTGCTTGGCTCGCGGAGGGCTGCAAGTACTCGAAGGAGAACGCGGAGCAGCACAAGACATTCAAGCCAGATTTGCAGGCTTTGTCCAATGAGTTGGGATTGCAGATTGCAGCCTGAGGCCTGAGGCCTGAGGCCTGAGGCATGAGGCTTGAGTGATGTGCGAGGAGCGGGGAGTGGAGGTGGAGGTTTTCTTCGGCGATGAGGTTTTCTTCGGCGAGGAGGGTTTCTTCGGCGACGAGGGTTTCGTCGTTCTCCGGTCTTCGGCGAGGCAGATTGCCGCTTGCCGCTTGAGGCGTGGAGCGAGGAGGGTTTCATCGGCGAGGAAGGCTTCTTCGGCGAGGAGGGCTTCTTCGGCGACGAGGGCTTCCTCGGCGAGAAGGGGGAAGGCCACATGTTCGGTGGAGCGCAGGGCTTCAGTCCCTGGGCAGGTGGCGGCTGGATTCCTCCCCAGTATGGCCGATCCACACATGCTCTTCTTTGTGAGCAAGCTCCTGTTGTATGTCATCTCACGCGGCGCGCAACGCGCGATTGCGCGCCGCGCGGCGCGCGGCCGGGTGACCGCGTGTCGCGTGACATGTGGCACGCGACACGCGCCGGGCGTGTTTCTGGCCCCGCCTCTCTCCTATCCCACCTAGCCCGTTGGTCTCTGCTGCCCGCGTAAACCGTGAACCTCGTGGCCCCCATGCACGGGCTTCCCGGCTCCTGGGATGCTGCTTTCCCAGTTTCTCGTTTCTCGGTGTGAGCCGTTGGCCACCGCCAAAGGTCAGTCATTTGACTGGTGAAGCAAACTGCTCGCCAGTAGTTGCCCCTTCCTCCTTCCTGCCCCCTCCTCCGCCAGCTCCCTGCCCCCCCTTCCCCCTTCTGATTGCCGCCTGCCCCATCCCCCCTCCCCCCTCCACCTCTCCCTCCTCCGCTCCTCCGCCTCCCCGCCCTCTTCCCTCCTCTCTCCTCTCTCCTCTCCCACGCGATTGCCCCCCCCGTCTGCCTTCTCCTCTCCTTCCTCGTTTACAGTAGGAGAAAGATGAAAGGGGAAGCAGGAGGATGGGTGGAGTGGATGTGGAATGAGGAATGATGAGTGAGGAGACGGGGGGCGTGGAGCTGGAGGAGTACGGAGGGGGAGAGGAGAGGAGGAGGAGGAGGAGGCGTCGTCGTCGTCGTTTCCCCCCACGCCAACTCCGAGGCGCCGAAGCGGGGGGCGGCGCGCGCGCGCGCCGCGCGCCTGTGCAAGAGTGCAAGAGAGAGTTGCTGGGGGGAGGGATCAGGGAGGGGGGAGGAGAAGGGAGAAGGAGGAATCGCATTTTATATCTTATTCGTAATTCGTAATGTTGCCCTGCTCACTGCTCAGGGCATCAGGCACCAGCAGCCCAGCAGCCCGCAGCCCTGTTGTTGGCTCAGAGCTCATTCGCTCCATGGAGCGGCTGAACCAGGACTTCGAGGCGCGCCGCGCCGGCGCCATCCGATACAGTGAAGCAGAGATCGCGAGGTGCGAAGCCGACGTGGCGGCGGCGCAGATCTCCCCCGCCCAGATAGAGCCCGCGGAGGACGTTCGCATCCACGGGGAGGGCGCGGAGCAGGAGGACGACTCGGACGGCTCGGCCTGGCAAGGCTCTTGGATCTATCATGGCCCTTTGTTCAGGGCGGCGGCGGCGTGGCACCATTTCGGGATGCGCGACGACGACTCGGAGCAGGAGGGCTCGCGCTCTCACGGCTCATGGTCGTGCAAGACGTTGTCTCTGCGCACGGGCAAGCAAGAGGCCGCCCCGGAGGACGAGGAGGCCGCCTCGGAGGACGAGGGCAGGGAGGCCGCCTCGGAGGACGAGAACGACTCGGAGCAGGAGGGCATGGAGGGCGTTCAGTGGAAGTGCCAGGTGTGTGGCAGGATGGAGAACGACGAACATGCACATTGCATGGGCTGTGGTACCGACCGCTGTGCTACCTCGAGTGCGAGCGGCAACGTTCAAATCGACCATGCGCCAACGCCACCATGGGCCGGGGTCGACAACCGACCTGAGTATATCAAGCGCTTACACGAGAAGAGTTGGCAGGACTGGGCAGGGCACCAATTTACCAACCCACATCACACATAGGTCATAGGTGAGATGAGTAGGGGATTTGGGAGGGGGAGTGAAGCACGGAACGAATCAGTGACGGAGGTCGGAGGTGGAGGAGGGGAGAAGGGAGAAGTAGCAGGAGAAGGGAGGAAGGAGGGAGAGGGGAGCGGGACACTTAGAGGAGGCATAATGCTTGATATCTGTGTTTCTGTGTATGTTTGCATCATATATCCCACGTAGGAGAACAAGGATGACCCGTACTACGCACACTTGACGTGTTTGAAGTGTTTTGACTACAAGTTCAGTTTCGGTGATCTGTTTCCTGGCTGTGACGTGTGCTATGCTCTAGCGAGGCCGAACCTAACGGTTCCGATGGTTCCGATGACGACGAGGGGCTCCGAGAACGAGGCGGGGCCGAACCTAACGGACCATGGGGAGTTCGTGGAGGTGTGATCTTCGCTGGCTCCTGCGCCCTGAGCCGTTGCAATTTCGCTTTTCCCTCAACATCCTTCTCGCTGCTCACGTGTCCGGAAACCGTCGAGGTGGCAGGTGGCAGGTGGCATGGCTGGCCGAACGTCCGCCGAGAACGCCCCCCGGGCCCCTCGCGGGGATTGCCCTGGCAAGTTTCTCGAGATGGAGGATGGAGGATGGAGGGTGATCAGGGGTGGGGGTAGGAGGGGGGGGAGGAGGAAGGAGGTAGAGAAATGGGCGGAAGCTCAGAACTCAATCAGAAATCAGAGGCGGGGGACGCGGGGGGGAGCGGAGCGGCCCGTCCCAGGGCAGTCCTGGGAGCCGCACTTGTCGCCGACGCGGCACGGCGTCGGGAGGGGGGGAGAGGGGCGCGCGGAGCGAAGGAGGGGGGAGGAGAGAGTAGAGAGTGAAAGGAAGAAAGGAAGGAGGAGGGGGAAGAGGGAAGGGGGAGAACTCGGAGGATGAGGGGGGGGGAGGAGGGAGGAGGAAGGAGGGAGGAGGCAATGCACGAAGCACGAAGAGTATGAATTATGATTTATGATTTATGAGAGGAGAGGGAGGGGGGAGGGAGGAGAGGATATAATTGGTTTTCCATGTTATTCGGGGCTTCGGGCCGCGGCGGGCTGCGGGCTGGCGGATCTCGGACATTGGATCTCGTTGCCGCGCAGGACGCTGCTCGAACCACTCACCACTCGCAAGGACTAGGGATTTGGGGCTGGGCTGGGGGCTGGGGGCCGCGGCAGCGCCCCCCCAGGCATCGCGCGCGCGTCGTCGTCGCCCCTGCCACATCGGCCCTTGCCTCCTTGCCCTCTGCCCCTTGCACCTAACTGGATGTCCCGAGTCGGGCGTCGGGCGGTGATCGGTCATCGATTTATCCGCAGCGCGTTCGTTGGGCTCTGGGCTCCAAGGGCCAAGGGCCAAGGGTCAGAGATCAGAGAGTTTTATTTACAGCCGCCACCCACGCCCGCAACATCTTAGTCCTTAGTGCTGTCCGCGGCCCGTGTCGGGCCATGTCCAAGGAGGCCGCCGCCGGGGCGACCGCGCATTACATAGCTATGTGGAAGTCGGGCGTGCTCAAGGTTGTAGAGGTGCTGAAGTCTCCGTTTCAGGGGCCGCTGCCCCAATTGCTCGCGCGGCAGCAGCCTGGCGAGGTGGTCATCGATTCGCCCCAGGGCGGGCAGGCCGCGCTTGCTAAGCGCTTGGTTGCCAGGCTGAACCCAAATGACATGAAGGCAATTAGCACTCTCGGCGAGATTACTTTCAGCACGATCTGTAGTGGCACGGATTTGGCTGTCTGGTGCAATAAGGCCCTGGCGCGCGCAGTCTGCAGTTCAGAGTCGCGCGCCCCAGGTCCTGATCTAGCGTATCGGCAGGTCTGGGCCTGCGAGAACGATCCTTGCAAGCAGAGGTTCATCATTAAGCTGCACCCAGACTGCCCTTCAATATTTTCAGATGCAGCCGACCTCAAGACGGCCATTGCGACCGACCGCATCACGGACACGGAGCAGATGATAGAGAAGGCCGATGGCCTCGTAGCTGGCTCCCCCTGCGACGACGTGGCTCGCGTGAACCATCACTGCCGCGACGAAGGCAACATGTATTGCGTTGCAGCCGGGACACACAGGACTCGATTTGCATATCTTGGGTCTTGGGATGAGGGATGAGGAGGGCAACGAGCAATGAGTAATGAGTAATGAACAATGAGGAGGGGGCGGGAGGCCGACGAGGATCAGCGATCAGCAGCCAGGATGCAGCATTAAAGTCAAGAGTCAAGAGAGAAGGGAGAAGGGAGAAGGGGGAGATGCAGCCGAGGGCCGAGGGTCGAGGAGGATGGAGGATGAGGACGATATTACGAGAAGAAAGGGGGATGAAGGAGGGAGGAGGGGCGCGGGTGGGGGGCGGGAGGTGGGGGGCGGAAGGAGGGAGAGGGGCGGGGTATACCTTGCACCTGGCAACTGGCACGTAGAAGGTAGGAGGTATGGGGTATGGATTATAGGAATTAGGAATGAGGAGAAGGGAGGTGGAGGTTGGACGTTGGAGTGGGCAGTTGGCAGTCGAGCGTTGAGCGTTGAGCAGGGTGCGGCATGTGGCAGCGGGCAGTGGGCAGTGGCAGAGCGCGCTGCGAGGAGAAGAAAGGCGACGACGTCGCTGTCGGTGAAGGGTGAAGAAGGAGGCGGAGGAGGAGAGGAGGAGGAAGGAGGAAGGGGGAGGGGAGGAAGGGGGAAGGGGGGGGAGGGAGGAGGGGGGAGGGAGGAGGCGCGGGGCGTAGGAGGAGGGAGGAGGAGGAGGAGGAGGCGGGTGGCGGGGGATAAGGGATAAGCATGCCCGCCGCCCGCTGCCCGCTACAGGACTGGGAAGGTCTTCAACGACATCCTCGATCTCTTGAAGGCTCAGCTGTCGTATGCGTGCTGAGCCTAGCGCCTGGCCCCTGCGCCCCTGCCCCCTGCGTAGCCTGCCGCCTGCCTCGAGGGTCGAGGGTCGAGGGTCGAGGGTCGAGATTCGAGATCGTTGCTTGCCGGGCTCTGTTTCTGTTGCTGTTGCTGTTGCTGCCGCCGTTGCTGCTGCCCCGCGGCGCGTTGGGTCTTCGTTTTGAAAGGGACAGCCGGCGGCGACGCGCACTACGTACAACGTATTGCCTCCTGCCTCCTGCCTTCTGCCTTCCTCGCTACTCCCTCATCCCTCCTCCCTCCTCCCCTTCCCCCTTCCCCCCTCTCCCCTCCTCCCTCCTCATTCCTCCCTCCTCCCTCCTCCTCCTCAGCCCTCAGCCAGGGCCAGGACTCAGGACTCCCAGCTCCCACATCCCACATCCCACAGGGAGCTGGGGGCTCCAACCTCCAGCGGAAGTATCGGGCATCGGGCATCGAGCATCGAAATCCGAAATCTCAGTGGCGCCCCGCGCCCCGCGCCCCCACCGCCCATCTCGGCACGCCACCCCTCGCACCTCGCATTCCACATTCCACGCGTCGCGCGCGTCGTGGCCCCATGGGGAGATCAACCGAAGCCAGCAGCAAGCAGCATGCGGCAAGCGGGAAGCAGCAATCAGCAATCAGCAATCAGCAAGCAGCCAGCAGCCAGCAGCCAGCAACCAGCAGCCAACAGCCAGCAGCAAGCAGCAATCAGCAATCAGCAATCAGCACGCAGCATGCAGCAATGAAGAAAGCAGAGAGCAGAAAGCAACAGTTAAAAGGACAGCGATGCGCGCCGCGGGTGCAAAGTGCACGCCGATGGCCGATGGCCCGACGCCCAACACCCCCGCACCCCGCACCCCAATCCCCCAATCCCCCAACCCCCAACCCCCAACGCCGCAAGAAAGGTGGAAGTTGGCGGGGGACGGGGGACCCAACCATGCGAAAGTGCGGGGTGCGGGGCGGGGTTGGGGGTTGGGGGGTTAGGTTGGGCCGTCTTGGGTTGGGCCTTGGGCCGTTGGGCCTTGGGCCGTCGTGGGTTGGCCACCCTCGAACCTCGATCCCCGATCCCGTAGCTCATAGCCGTTTTGGCTCAAACAAAGCACAAGGCCGGTGGCTGCGGCCGCCGGCGAGGGCTGCCGCCGGGGGCCGGCGCGCGCGCGCGCGCGCGGCGCGCGCTGGCGCAGCAGCGCAGCGCGTAGCAACAGCAACATGAGTTCGTCCAGCGGAATGATGACACCACATCCTAGCCAACTGACACCTTCTCGGCGCCAACAGATTGCTGATCTGGGGATGCCCATAGAGGAAGCTGGAGAGTTGGCGGCGGCTGCCTCCCGAACATCTCGGCGGGATGCCTTCGGGAGGCTGAGAAAGTTTGGGAGAATGATGTCTGAGACAGGGAGTGATGCCCGGAGGGGGCTGGCCAGGCGAATGTCACCTCTCAGGTCGCGACCCCCATCGCGTCGGCAGCCGCGCTGCATCGTGCTCAAGGCGCTCAGCCTCAAGGACAAGGAGTTCGTGGAGCGCGACCAAGGCGCGTCGAGCTCGGGCTCGGAGCGCTGGCGCGGGGTCAAAGTAGCCAAGGACGAGGACACGGGCGACGAGGAGCGCTGGCGCGGGGTCAAAGACAAGGACGATGCCACGGCCGACGAGGAGCGCTGGCGCGGGGACAAGGACAAGGACAAGGACGACGATGAGCGCCGGCGCGGGGGCAAGAACACGTACACGGGTTACACAGGCGACAATGAGTTCTGGTTCGCTGACGACTCCGATGCGGGGGGCGACTCCGAGCGCTCTCGCAGGGGCGCGCGCAACTCGGACGACGATGCGCGGGTGGGCCACGACTCTGGCGATGATGAGCGCGCGGATGGAGAGCCCCCGATGCCGCGGCCAGGCAAGGACTTCCCTATGTTGCAAGACTACAGTACGAATGACCCGTTCGACGAGACCGCCGAAGGATTTGCGCGCGTGTATTGCGACACGCTCGTGGGCGAGCAGGATCGCGACTCGCACGTGGCGAAGGCCAAACACATAAGATACGCCAAGCAGGGAATCCACTCTTTCTTGAAGATAAGCGAGGGGTCCCATCTCTGTGGCGCCAAGGAATCCATGTCAATAACAACATGTTCATATGCATGCACTGGGACATACAGGTCCAAGAGTGGTGGAAATTGTACGGCGTGGATCAGGATCACGCGCAGACTGCCAGGCACAAGCAGGGGGCCGCGCATATCGTGGAGCCCATCTCGCCGAAGCCCTGGGAGGGGCAGCGGCAGCGGCGGTGGGAAGATGCGATGCGCAGGGCGTTGGACACCAGGAGGTGCGAGCGCAACTCGAAGTCGGCGGCCCCGGCGAACCTCATCAGCACCAAGAAGCGCGGCAAGAGGAGGCGCAAGAAGGGCAACGAGGGCGACGAGTGCGAGACGGGCGGCGAGGACAACAAGGGCGTTGTGGACAACAAGGGCGGTGTTCCCGAGGACCAGAAGGGCTGGGCTGGCCACGGGCCCAAGGACAAAGCTGATGCGTTCGACACGCTGCGCACGATCGAGTCCCAGCAGTCGGAGTCGGGGAGTATCAGTATCACAGACCAAGTATGGTTAAGGCGGCTCTCTGCAGAGCACCCTGATAGCAATTCGTGTCCGCATGGCCCCAGCGCGTCATTGGAATGCGTCTCGCTGGTGAGCGAGATGGGCAAGCATAATATCGTCCTGAAGTTCACCATCCGTGGAGAAGATCGAAGCGATGTGTGGAGTGTACAAGCCGACGAATGCATAGAGGCCATGTTCCCGAAGACGAGCGACTAGCTACTAGCTACCAGCTACCAGCTACCCACGACCCATGACACATGACAGATGACAGATACGGGCATGGGCCGACGGCCGACGAATGGCGAATGGCCCAGGTCGGTCGTCGGTCTGAGGTCTCGCGTCTCGCTGCCGCCGGCGGCCCTTTCACCCTGCGCCCTGCGCCTTGTGCTGCGGCGAGCCGCGAGACGCGTCCCCGCGCGCGGCGCGCGGCGCGCGGCGTGTCTTTTGCCTCTGCAGGCCGCGGGGCCGCGGTGAAAGAAAAAATAATCGGGCATCTGGCATCTGGCATCGATCGTCTGTCGACCGTCTTGGGGGGGCCCTCTGCCCTCTGGGCTCTGGGCTCTGGGGGCGTCTCGCGTCTTGGGGTCCGTGGTCCGTGGCCCGCGGTCCGTGGTTCGTTGAACTGTTTGACGCCGTGGGCCGCGGTGCGTGGTGCGTGTGGGCGGGGGGCGGGGGTAACTGGAAACTAGGGGGGCATTCGGTCTGACCTGCGACCTGCGCGAGGGCATTGGAGGAGGAGGAGGAGGAGAAGAGAGAAGGGAGAAGGGAGGAGGAGGAGGGAGGAGGGATGAGGAGGAGGAAGGAGGAGGGAGGAGGCAGGAGGCAGGAGGCAGGAGGAAAGGGAAAAGGAGCAGCCCATAGCCTTCGGACCTTCGGAGTTCGGAGTTCGGAGGCAGGAGGCAGGGTGCAGGGTGCAGGGGCGCAAGGGCGAGCGGCGAGCGGCGCGCTGGCTGCTGGCCCCTGGCTCCTCCCACCCAGCACCCAGCCACCCAGCCCCCAACCCCCGCCCGACCCGAACCCCGACGCGGGCCGCGGGCCCGCGGGCCTCCGGCCTCCAGCCTCCAAGGAGGCTCCGAGGAGCCCGATGTGATAGCTGACGGATAGCTGACGGATAGCTGACGGATAGCTGACGGATAGCTGGCGGATAGCTGACGGCATAGCTGACGGCATAGCTGACGGCATAGCTGACGACATAGCTGACGGGAGAGCTGGGGGGGCAGGATAGCTGGCAGGAATAGCTGGCAGGCGTCGCTGGCAGGGGGCGGACAGTTACAAAAACACAAGCGTTTTGTATGTTTTATCAGGGGGGGGGCTGCCAGGAAGGGGGGGAGGGGGGCTGCCAGCTATCAGGGGGTGGGGCTGCCAGCTATCAGGGGGAGGGGGGCTGCCAGCTATCGGGGGGGGGCCAGCTATCAGGGGGAGGGGGGCCTGCAGCACTGCCATGAGGGGGCCGCTCCTGCCAGCCACCTGCCGCCCATGAGGGGCCGTTCCTGCCGGCCACCTGCCGCTTGCCTGCCGCTTGCGTCGGCCCCGACCTGTGGCCCTCTGGGCCGCCCTAGCGGCCTTCCGTCCTCCGCCCCGCTTCCTCGTCTTCCTCCTCCTCCTCTCTCCTCCCTCCTCCTTCCTCCCTCCCCCTCCTCCTACGAGCCACGAGCCACGAGGACCGATCGCGCTAACGCGCTAACGCGCCGCTGCCCTGGCTCTCCGCCCTCCGGGGCGTCGTGGGAGGAGGGGGGAGGGAGGAGGGAGGAGGGGGGAGGGAGGAGCCCGCAGTCCGCAGCGCCGAGTCTCTCAGGAGTCCCGAGTCTTTCTCTCCCGCTCCCCTCTTCCCTGCTGCTTCCCCCTTCTCCCTTCTGTCGCCAGGTCCTTCCAGGAGTCTGGAGTCTGGAGTCTGGAGTCCCCCATCCCCCATCCCCCCTCCCCCCCCCTCCCCCCCCCCCCTCCCCCCCCACCCCCCCCCCCCTCCTCCCTCCCCCCTCTCTCCTCTTGCCCTCCGTCCTCCTCCCTCCTCGGAGCCTGTTGCCCAGTAAGCCTTAAATCTTCATTACATACGCGTTCCCTCTGGCCTCGTTACCTGTTACCTCCGACTCGCCACTCGCCCTCATTCCTCATCCCTCATTCTTCATTCCTCCCCACCCCGTCCGCCTCCGCTCTCCGCTCGCCCTCATCATCGCCATCATCCATCATCCATCATCATCCTCATCCTCATCATCATCATCATCATCATCACTGTCGCCCCCCATCACCCATCACCCATCACCGTCACCACCGCCATCTTGCACCTCGCATCCCGCTCATCATCATCCATCATCTCCTTCTGCTTCTCTCCTTCTCCTAGCTCCTATCTCTCATATCCTATCCCACCTTATCTCCTATCCCCTATCCCCTATCTCCTATATCCCATATCCCATCCTCTTCTCTCCGATTCGTCCCCTCCCTTGTCCTTAGTCTTCATTCCATTCTCGCCACCTGGACCCCGGACCCTGCTCTTTGCTGCTGCTGCCCAGTGCCAATTGCTCTAAGGTGGGCTATATTCTGGAGAATGTCGAGACCGCGAAGACCCCGCCGAGGCACATGTCGGCGGGGGGGAAGTACACCATCATGGGGCCCTCCAACCTGGACGTGGCGGTGTACCGCCTCAGCACAGAGGCCGGTTTTGCCTCGGTCACCTTGCAGCTGGATCCCAGGCATTTTGGCTTCCCCTGTTCGCGAACACGCCTTTACATTTTGTGTCTCCTTCTCAGCCATCAGCCATCCTGAGATCCTGAGTCCTGGGTTCCTGGGTCCTGCGTCCTACGTCGTACATCTGACATCTGACATCTGACAGGGATCTGTGATCTGTCACCTCGAGGCCCGAGACCTGCTCGTCTACCGTCTACCGTCTACCGTCAACTCCCGCTCGCCCCTCTCCTCCCTCCTCCCTCCTCCCACTCCTCCCTCCCTCCTCCCCCCTCTCCCCTCTCCTCTCTCCTCTCTCCTCTCTTCTCCCACTCCTCCCTCCCTCCTCCCCCCTCTCCCCTCTCCTCTCTCCTCTCTCCTCTCTTCTCCCTCCACCCTCCACCCTCCACCCCTCCCACCTCCCACCGCTCATTCTCCCTCCCCCTCCCCCCATCCCCAATCCCCCATCTCGACCCTCGGCCCCGTCCCCCTTCCCCTCTTCCCTCTCATCCCTCTTCCCTTCCCTCTTCCCTCCCATCTCCCATCTCTCATCTCCCATGCCAACCCGCTGTCCATGCCGCATCCCGCATCCCATTCTGCATCCTGCATCCTGCATTCTTCATTCTTCACTCGTTCTTCCAACCGCCCCAAGCCCCAAGCCCCAATCCCTCGTGCATCATGCATCATGCAGTATGCAGTATGCAGTCGCACTCTCCACCTCCCTCCTCCCTCCTCCCTCTCCCTCCCATCTTCCCTCTCCCCTCTCCTTCCCCTCTCATTCCTCATCTCGCATCTCTCCCCCCCATCACCCCTCGGGGCTCGGGGGGGAGGGGGGGGGGGTGCGAGGTGCGAGGGCAATTGGTCACTGCAAGATGTTAGGTCGCCGGTCGCGCCCCAGGGGCGCGGGGCGCGAAGGTAACCGCGCGTCGCGGACTGGGTCAGAGATCAGAGAGCGTTGGGCCCAGGATCCAGGATCCAGGACCCCAAGATCCAAGATGGGGGATGGGGGCACACGAACTTCGACGCTCGGCGCTTTCAGCAGGCCCCCGGCCCCCTAGAAGGCTTCCAAGAAGCCCCCATGCAAAGTGCCAGCGCGAAACGCGAGATGGCCGATGGCCGCAGTCGTTTTGGCTCGACGCTCGACATCCAGTCGAGCATTGAGCATCGACTTTTCAGCTGTCGACATTCAGCATTCAGCTAGCAGCTAGCGGCTAGCGAACAGCGAACTGCCTTCTCATAGTGCGGGCGGCGGGCGCAGCCTGCAGACATGTCTCGCAGGGCTACGCCGACGACAGCCATGATCGCGCCGCAGGTCTGGGAGTCGACTATGGAGCCCGTCAACTACCTCAAGTATGTACCTGAGTGGCAATGTTTTCATTGCGAACTTTGCAACGCGTACTGCTGCAATCGCGGGGAACACGCGGACTGGGACACCCACCTGATGTCGGAGAAGCACCTGAGCAGTGTTGATGCACTCTTGATGGCGTGGTTGAAAGAATCTGGCCAAGAGGATGCTGTGATCTCGAACCCACAGCGGCCCCCGCGCCCAGCCTCGTGGGGCGGCGTCCGGCACGCGGCAGCGGCAGCGGCAGCGGCAGCGGGAGCCGCAGCGGGAGCGGCACCAGTTCCTCCGCCTCGGCCAAGTCCGCCACCAGGAGCTCCGCCAGGTGCAGGCGTTGCGGCAGCAGCTGGTGATGACAGGCAGCTCCGCGGGCAGCCCACTCAGGCAGCAGCTGCTCCAAGTGATGGTGCAGGTCAGTCTTGGCCAGCGTGGTCGCAGGCCCAGGCGAACGAGGCGGCTGCATTTCGCAAGACTGTGGACACCACTCTGCAGACTCTGCAGCGGGCGCAGGAGGTTCGCGATAGCCTGGCGAATCAGGTGCAGGAGGCGGAGGGCACGTTGCAGCGCGCGGAGGCGACGGCTACCCGCGCGGGGACCCATCTGCAGGACGTGGAGACGACGATGTCCAGCGCGGAGACCAACTTGCAGGAGGCCGAGCGCGAGGTCCAGCGCATCCAGGACCAACTATCGGATCAATTGCGGCAAGTGCAGGATCAGCTGCTGGAGACGGACCAGCGCGTGATGGGCATGACGACTCGCTTGCAGGAGCCATTGGAGCAATTCTTCGTGCGGCATCTAGCGGGCTGGGACCAGCGCATGAAGGCAATGGAGGATCGTCTCCAGGCGGCTGAGGGATGCTCAGAACAGCTCCAGAGGCAGCTTAGGGATGCAAATGATCGCCTGCAGGCCTCCGAGGCACGCGGGCAAGCACTGGAGGCAGCCGCGGCATCGGGCGGATCGAGCGGATCAGCAGGTGCGGCAGCAGGTGCCGGAGCAGCAGGTGCAGCAGCAGGTGACGGAGCAGCAGGTGCAGCAGCAGGTGACGGAGCAGGTGACAGAGCATCTGCCTTGGCCACCACCTTGGCTTTGGCCAATACGGAGCAGCAGATGCAGGCCACCACCAACCGCATGGACCAGCTGGGTCAGGAGATGACGCAGGTGAGCCGGCATAATACTAATGAGATGCAGACCATCACCAACCGCATGGACCAGATAGATCGGCAGATGACGCAGGTGAACCAGCAGACTACTGAGACTTCGGGTAGGCTCTCGGACCTGGACTGGAAGGTGCGCGTGTGTGAGAATACGATCAGGGGCTTTGGAAGTGAGCAGCGAGCTAGCAGCTAGCGAGCTAGTGGAGCGAGTGGGGCATGGCATTACAGCCCCCTGCCCCCTCTCGCATAATTTGCGAGGACGCAGTTCTCTGTTCTCTGTTCTCTAGACTCTAAGTGATCAGTGGTCCTGCGCGCTTGCACAGGTCTGCGCACCCTTTCAAATACACTGCCTGCGGCTCTCCGCTTTCTGTTTTCCTGGGGTTATCGTGCGTCGTGCGTCCCTTTCGCGCCGTCGGCCGTTGTGGGGCCCTTCCCCCTGCCGTGGGATTCTGGGGCTTTTTTGGATTGTCTTGGCCTCTCGCCTCTCGGCATCTCGGCATCTCGGGGGGCTGCCTCGATGCTCGATGCTCGATGACATCGCGGGTCGTAGGTCTTAGGTCTTAGGTCGTGGGTCCATCTTCCATCTTCCATCCGAGGCCCTCTCGGGCCCACGGCCCACGGGTATAGGGGATCGGGGGTAGGAAGCCATATTGTTCCAGCTTCCAGCTTCCATCTGGCGCGGTCTGGGGTCTGGGCGTCTGGGGCCATATGCCATATTGGGCCACGTTGGGCGTCGGCCCCCTCGTTACGCGTTACGTACCACGCCTCAGCGTGCCGCGTGCCAGGGGAGCACGGTGGCGGATAGCAGGCAAGGGCGCTTCGTGATGGATGGTGAAGGTCCCATCTTTGCCCAGCAGTGCTCAGTGCTTCCAGGCCGCGGCCACACTGCGCCCGGGATCAGCGTGGGCGCCATCCTTGCTCCTTGCTCTTTGCCACTTCCATGTCCCCTTCTCCCTCTCCCGCTCTCCCTTTTCCCTCCGCCCCCCAGTTCCTGCATCCTCCTCCGCCCTCCGCCTTCCGATTCCTTACTCCATGCCCCTTGCCCTATGCCCCATGCCCCATGCCCCATGCCCTGGCCAATCAAGGCGCGCGCTCCGATCCTGGGCCAGGATGGCCCTGGCCAAGAGGCCAAGACTAGCTTAGGAATCCCGATTCTGGCATTATGACATCTGATCTGGCATCTCGCCTCTGGCCTCTGGCACGCCTACCGCCTACGGCCTACACAATGGTCAAAGGTGAAAGGTGACAGATGGGAGATAGGCCGCCGCCCGCAACGCCGGGCAGAGGCCGCCTCCCGCCATCATCCCGAATCCCGACGAGCAGGGAGCAGGAAGCTGGAATCAGAAACCAGGAAACAGTCAGCAGTCAGCAGTCATCAGCCTGGGCGCCTTGGGCCTTGGCGCTTACCCTAACCAAGCTTGGTTGATCCCTGCTTCTTGATCATCCACCCCCCACCCTCCACCTTCCACCTCTCGCGTCTCACCTCTCACGTCACCTCTCACCTCTCGCCTCTCACCTCCTGATCTCCGATCTCCTCATGCCCTCTGCCCTCTGCCACATGCCACGTCACTGCTGGGTGCTGGGTGCTGGGCAAGCCCCAAGCCCCCCTTCCCCGTTCCCCAGTCCCACGCCCCACACTCCACACCCCGCACTCGGAATCTGCAGATACACACGAAACAAAACTCTGAGCCCCCTGCTGGTGGCACCGTTCGCCGTTCGCATGCATCCCCGCACCCCCCAGGCCCCCAGGCCCCAGGCCCCGGACCCCAGACCGTCTATATCTCCATATTCCATATTCCATATCGGCAATCGGCACGCACCTCAAACGCTTCGTGGCCCGTGGCCCCATAGCCCATAGCCCGTGGCCCATAGCCCGTAGGGAGCAGGGAGTCAGGGGCAGGGAGCTGAGAGCTGACAGCTGACCTTGCCGAGCTCCAAGCTCCAAAGCACTTGCCCGTTGTCGTGCCGACGCCCGGCACCTAAAGACTCATGACTCACGACTCGCGACGACGACGATCCCGATCGCCCGATCGCCCCGTTGGAGGCAATGCATTCCCCTCTCCTCCCCTGCCACCTCCCACCTCCCGCCTCCTGCCGACCCCCCCCCCCCATCCAGTATCCAATCCCCTCTCCCCTCTCCCCTCTCCCCTCTCCTACCCCCTACCTCCCTGCTCCCTACCTCCTACCTCCTACCTCTTGCCCTCCTTCCTCCTTCCTCCTTCCACCTCCCTTCTCTCCCCTTTCCCTTTTCACCCAACTCCCCACTCCTCCTTCCGCTTTCTTTCCTCCCTCCTCCCCCCTCCCCTCTCTCCTCTCCCCCCTCCCCCCCCAGGGCCCAGGTGTCGCAAAGTGCAGCGTAGCAAGCTCAGGGCTCAGGAGTAAGGAGTAACCCCAGTGCGATTTGCGATCAATGGTTCATGTGGCTCGCGCCATTCCGCCGACCCCCAGAAGGAGTATCAACCCCGTTAAGATGTTGAAATGAGGCTCAGTGTTCCATGTTACATGCTTCGTTTCTCGTAGGTGGTAGGTCCTAGGTCCTTCCTCCTTCCGCTGGAACCTGGAACCCTCTGGCTCTCCCCGCGCATGCACCTAAGATTTCAGACCAAGCCCCAATGCCAAATACCTATGACCTGAGCCAGCCTGAGACCAGATTCCAGATTGGTTCGCAAATTTGCATTTGGCGTTCGGCGGCATTGGATGCGTTTGTCGGCGCATGCTCCGCCTGGCATTGGATGACAGATGACTCTAGGCGGCATTGGATGACTCTAGGCTCTAGGCTATAGGCTCTAGGCGGTAGGGAAATAGGTTGAGTGCGCAGAAGACGCGTGACGTGCGTGCGTGTGTGCGTGCATGTGTGCGTGTGTGTTGCAATTCAATATTCAATTTATGTTTCGCATCCCGAATCCCGATTCATAGCGCACCCGCTGGAGTCGTCCTCGCGTTGGGCGTTGGAGGATGAAAAAGAGAGTGCGCTTGCGCGCGGTGCGCGGGCGTGTGTGCGCGGTGCGCGTGTCTCTAGTTGCCTGTCACGTGTCACGACAGCGCGTTCGCCGCGCCGCGGTGGAAACAAGTGACAGGTGCGAGGTGCGAGGTGCGAGGTGCGCGCGTGTGCGTGCGTGTGGGTTGCGTGTTGCGTGTATGTGGTATGCGTCGTTTGTGGGCTGCGAGCTGTGGACTATGTTGGACGCGCTGCGCGCTGGAGGTGTCCCCGCGGAGGCGTGGAAAAGGTGTGCTTGCGTGTGTGTGACGCATTGGTGTCTTGTCGCGGCGCCGGCCTCAAGCTCGCCTGAAGGCTGAAGGCATCCAAGGCAGGTCGACAACCCGCTTGTCCGCGGCGTCGATTACGAGAGAGGAGAGAATGAGGAGAGGCAGAGAGAGAGAGAGAGAGAGAGAGAGAGAACATGTTGGAGCACATCTTCCCACTCCACAACCAGTCGTCAGATTATCGAACTTTTCGGCTGGCACTGTGGCAATGTAACATGAATTTGATTGTTGATTGTATTATAGACTATAGAACGCATGTTTTTGATTTCGACTACTTGAACATGAAAGTTCTTAACTTCCACGCGCTGCGCTTGCCCTCATTTGCTTCACACGGCGCGTGCGCGCACCGCGTGCCGCGCGCAACTTTTACAACCTTCATCGGGACACGCGTACGCCGCGATTTGCGCGTTGCTTGCCATCGCATGGCACGCAGCATGCACGTAAACCAGAAACGGTCAACGGGCCAACGCGACGCGCGACGCGCCAGAAACACGTTTCGTTGTTGATTGTTGATTTTATGTCCCTCGCGCCCCCCGCCCTCCTTGCCCTGTGCCTTGCCCCACTTCCTTTCTTTTTTCTTTAGGCGCGGTTGCCGCCGTGGCGCGCGTGCCTGCGCGAGCCGCGAGCGGCAAGTGATGGGTCCTCGTTCCTCGTCGTCGTCCTTTCTCTTTTCTCCTTTCTCCTGTCCCAACAATGCCCTCGCGGGCGCCCCGCATCATGGGGCGCCGGGCGCCGCGCGGCGGCTGCGGCGCGCGGCGCCAGATCCCAGATCCGCAAGTTTTCGCGGCGGCCGGGCATGTAGCGCCCGCGGCGTGGTTGCCGCTTGCGACTTGCCGCCCCATGGCCCATCGGCGCTCGGCGCTCGGCCAGAGAGGTTAAACCCTCTGACCGCGGCCTTGCCAACATTGGCGAGCCCCCCATCCTTGCGCGGACCCACGGGCTACCGCCCCGTCATGGGAACGGCGAGGTCAGGTGAACCCCTTGCCCCTTGTGGGACGTGCGCGCAAGGAGTCGCAGAGGGCGCGTAAACTTTCTCTGGCGACCAGCTGCCGCGATTTCGCGGAAGCAGCGGTGGCCGGCGGCCGGGGGCGCTGGCCCGCGCGCGCGCAGAGGGCGCGAGGCGCGAGCAGCAGCGGCGGATGGCGGATGGGGGATGGGGGCCGAGGATCGAGGTGGAGGCGATGCAGATGCACATGGACTGAAATTAGGTGACTGGCGATGGTGCACCAAGGCACCAGGTTCGGCTTGCGCAAGCTGCAAGCTGCAAGCCGTAAGCCGTGGGCGCGCTTGCGCCAGTCGCGAAGAGTGGCTTGAATGTCTTGTTGACTGTTGACTGTTGACTTCAGCATTCAGCAGGCGCCGCGGGGGGCACTGCGCTCTGCGCACCATATCGCTGCGCGGCGCGGGCGTGAGCACGTGATAGCACAGCTCTTAGAGCACGCGGCATCCGTTGATGCGTACGATGACGGCGATCAAGCCTTGCGCCGCGCACGTGGCCGCGTAGCAGAGGTCAATCGGATTGACAGGTCGCCCACGTTAGGCGGAACGCCGCAGAGAGCGACGAAAGTAAAAACTCGTTGGGCAAGATGGCGAAGGACATGGTGGACACTGCTTTGTTGCAGTATGCGGATGCCTTCGCCGCGCCGGCGGCTGGCCTGTCTTTTGTCTCGGGCAATTGACGGCCGACCGAATCGCGCCGCAGCTGACTGCGCACGATGGCAAGGGAAGCTTCATGCCCCTTGAGCGACTTGAGGCGATAGCGGACAAGGCAGAGCAAGCCCGAGCTCGCGTCCTACGTCCTACGTCCTACCTGCATTTCGCCAAGTGCCCGCATCGGCCACGCGGCGGGTCGCTGCACCCTCGCCCGAGCGTGCGAAGCGCATCGTGGGGGCTCTCAAATATTACCCGGTCTTGTCTCTTGCCTCTTGTCGCGAGTTCTAGGATGGACGCCTGCCTCTTGCGATGCACGCCGCGCGCGCAGGCGCGTCCGAGGATGGCATTGCGGACGGAGAGGCGCGCGAAGGCCGCATCCCACATCCCACATCTTGGGTAACGTGGGCCCATGGACGAAGACGGCGCTTCGGAGGTGGAGATGCATGCCGCAAGCCGCAGGCCGTGGGCCGTCGGGCTATGAGCTCGAAGCGCGCGTTTCGTGCGCGTCAAAGATGAGAGCCTCGCGCGCGTCGCCGCCGGCCGCTGGCCGCTGGCCGCTGGCCGCAGCAAAAGGCGCGAGGTCCAGCTTCCAGCTTCCAGCGGCTGCGTCCACATGCCGCTCCCGGCCCCCAGGGCGGCCCCATTTGAGCCGCGCGGCTGGTGGGGGCGCCGGGCTGTTGCCCGTTGCCCCTGGCAGCGCGCATTTTCGGCCCCGACGCTAACTACTCGGGTTGCCGCAGGATGGTGCTGGAGGGTTGCGCGGCGCCCCTGAAGGAGGCCGGCCGAGCCGACAACAACGCCATCCAAGCTGCAGCCTGCAGCGCGTTGATTGAAGAACGCGGCGCGCGGTGGAGCGCGGCCAGCCCGTCCACCAGGTTGACAATGTCAACGAGGTCAAGGCGTCGAGGCCGCGGCGTTTGAGCTCCTCGCCCCTCCCCCCATCCCCCCTCCCCAGCCCCCAGCCGCAGTGGAGACCGCTGATTATCCATTATGCAATCCCCTCGGACCTCGGACCTCGGCCCCCAGATCCCAGACCCCCGACCACCGAACAAGAAACAAGTCAAACAGTCAAACGACCGACATCCTAAGGGGGGGCGGGGGCCCCCGTCGCATCGCCTGGCTAGAGCCTGAAGCCCGAGCGGCTGCGCCCGCGCGCCCGCGCGCCGCCCCCCGCCTCGGTTTTCGGCGCGCCCCTCCCACGCTTCGCGCTTCGCGACCCCGTTGGGAGCTCAATTCAGAATCTAAGGTCTAAAGCCTAAGGCCTAAGGCCCCAGCCCCCAGCGGGTGCGTCTGCATCCACATGAAATGATTTCGCCCCGCCCATTCCCCGCTCCCCACTCCTCATCCTCATTTCCCATTTCCCACTCCTCATCCCCCGTGCCCCCGCCCATTCCCCATGCCCCAAACGTTTCGCGGCCCCACGGGGGGAAGCATCCGCGCGCGGGGAGAGGGGGCCGCGCGCCGCGCGCTAACGCCCCCCCCCCCGCGCGCGCGATGGGGGCATGGGGTATGGGGTTGCGCGTTGTGCCGCGCGTGAAGCGCGGGGGCGCGCGAGTGCGCCCCCGCGATGTCGCGCGCCCCATGTCCCGTGCTTCGCACTGCCTCGGGCCCCGGGATCCGAACTTCTCTCTGCGCGCAACCGTTAAGGAGGTGGGAGGTGGGAGGGGATAAGGGCATCTCTGTTTTCTGTTTTTCTCAATTGCACGGAGTCGGGAGCCGGGCCCTGCAATTGGTTATTTGTTCGGGCGTCGGGCCGCGTGTTCGCTATGTGCATATTTGCCATACGCAATATGCACGTATGCATCTGCGTAGGTGCGCGCACAGAAAACAAAAACTAAACATGTCGCCGAGCTTAGTTTTGATTGTTGTCGGGCGTAGCCCGAATTTGTTTTTCGCGTAGTAAGCTGAACTGGACTGGACTGGACTGAACTGGTCGCATATGTTAGGGGCCCGTTTTATTCTCGGCGCCCCAGGGCGCAACCTATGGCGCAAGCAATAAGAGCTTGTTTGATTCTCGGCGGACGAGGGCGCAACCGATGGCGCAAGCAAGCCCCAACCAATGGAATATTGCGACGCCGTGGGCCCTGATTCCTTCTCCCTCGTCCCTCATCCTTCCTCCCTCCCCCATCTTACGTATTTCCCCCCCACCTTTGTCCTCTTTTCCCTTCTCCCACATTCACCTTTTCCCCCGCTTCTTCCCCCCCCCCTCCCCCCCTCCCTCCTCCCCTCCCTCTCACATCCCCCCCCTGCTCCTTCCCCTTTTCCCTTGCTCTCTCCCCTCCTCCCCGTCCCTTTCCTCCTTCCTCTTGTCTCTCGCCTCTTCCATCCCCATCCCCGCCCCCCCTCTCTCGTCTCTGTTCTCTGTCATCGCCCCCCATCTCCCCTACCTTCTCCCTTTCCCCTCTCTGCGCCCCGCGCCCCGATTTGCGATTGGCGGGGGTTCTAAGGTGTCAAGAACGATTTGCTCGAGGCCGCTGGCGTCTCGCAGGAGGAGTTCGCGGCGAAGGCGCTGGCCGTGTTGGCCCGCCTGTCCCACCACCCTGCGGCCCCCTTGGACGAGTTCCTTCTCCCGGAGAGACACGCCAGCCTAGAGGACTACGTGAATTCCTCAGCGACGGCTGAGCCGCCGCGGAAGAAACAGAAGAAGGAGGCCGCCCCTTTATGGCCTGGCAGACACGCCGTGTGGAATAATAAGGCTGGTTCTGTTTGGTGGCAGCCCTCGCCGTTCCGGGAGGAGGGCGCGGCCGCGCGATATCCAGGTTTGAAGGCGTTGGCCGCCAGGCAGCTCGACATGCTGGAGAGACTCAACTTGTCATTGCCAGAGGATGAGCCGAGCACCGTAGATGTCAACATGTCCTTCGGTCGCTCCCGCGAGCTCATCAAGCATGGTTCGGCGTGCCTCACCGAGAAGAGCTTGGTTTATCTAGCTCATATGGGCAGGCTTGCCCATGGAGTGGAACATCTGATGATGATGGGTTCCCTCGTCGGTGAATTGCTCGGGCCGCAGCCGCGGGCGAGCGAGGTCGCCGGTCGTATGATGGAGTTCAGTTCTTCGTTTTTGAAGAACATGGCCGGCAATGCATTCGACTCATCCGCCTGCACGGTCGCGCAGGTGGTGTTGAGCGTGTTCCTCGGCGAGATGCGCTTGCGCATTCGTGCCATGCCGCAGAACGCTGACGCACAACGGGCCATGGCTGTCGGTTACAATCTCATGGGCGTGGGCTACGGCGACAGCGACGAGAGTGACGAGTGACGATGGAGCACCCGGGGCGATCCAGGACGACGGTGACGGGTGACGGACCAGGTTCAGCTGCGACACTCAACCTATGAGGCGGGGCGCCCATTGCCAGGGGCTGGAGGCCTTTAGATTTCTCCAGGAGGAGCGAGGAGGGAGGAGGGAGGAGTGTGAGCGAGAGGCGAGAGCAATACGCAAGACAGCAATACATGAGAGAAAGTGATTGAGAGAGATAGGGGGATAGGAGATAGGAAATGGGACATAGTATATATCATTTATAGATAAGCTAGGGGAAAGAGGATCGAGCGAAGAGCGAATATATTAACGCGGCATGCGGCATGCGGGTTTCGGGTTGCGGGTGCCGAGGGCCGAGAGCCGTCGACAGTCGAGCTGACGAGTGACGAGTTCACAGTTCACAGTTCAGGTTTCACATTTTAGGCGAGTTGCCGACTGTAGCTAGCTGAGGCACGGATGCCTGATGCCTGATGCAGCGTTGCGCGTTGCCCGTTGCCCTTTGCCCGTTGCCCTCTTCAAGCCGAGCAGACCTGTGCGCGTTGTCAGACGTCAGACTTCAGAGTTCAGAGCTCAGAGCGCACGGCGTCAGGCGTCAGAGCATCGAGCATCGAGCATCGAGCATCGAGCATCTCGCGCTGGCCGCCCGCCGTCCACAGCTGGGCGCTGGGCGCTGGGCTAGGGGCTCCGCGGCGCCTGGCATGCAAGAGCGCGCGTGGTGCATGTATCGACGGTCGACGGGCTTCGTTCACTGGGTGCGTTATCCTCCCTCCGCCTCCTCCGCTGTTCTCCTCCTTCTGGTCCTCCGTCCTCCTCCCTCCTCCTTCCTCCTTCCCCCTCTTCCTCCTCCCCCTCTCCTCTCTCCTCTCCCCCGCTCGACCCCCTCCTTCCGAGGTCCCAAGTCCCACGGCGGGTGGGGGGGTCAGGTCTGCTCGGTATACCCCTTTGTTTTGTCACTGCCCACTGCTAGTTGCTAGTGCTACTCCTGGCCGCCGCCACCATTCGAGCCGCTTGGTTTGGCAGGAGTTTGTTTTGTGCAGGTTGCTGTGCTTGCCCTACTCACAACTCATCTGGGATCCTACGTCCACGGGCTGCCGGGCTCCAGCGATGCCCGTATCCAACTCGGGGAGCGAGGGTTCCAACAGGGAGAAGTTCTGCAAGTGGTGCGGGCGTTCCAGCTTGGAGGTAACCTGGACTCGCGGCGGAGAGGGCTGTCAGTGTCGGCAGTGCACGAGCTACCTCCAGTGGAACTACGCTGATAAGGATGAGAGGAAGCAGCTTGAGAAGGACATCGAGAGGGATGGACCAGAGAGACAGAAGCGGTTCAGACAGGAGCAGGAGGAATTTGACGCCGCCGATCATTCTGGGAAGCGGCGCGCGAAGAAGTCGAGGAAGACTGTTGGAGCCACGGAGACTCTCAAGCTGGTGGGCAAGATGAAGTGCGGGGCATGCTGGCCGAAGGCGATCTACGAGGAACACTTCAGCAAGAAGTTGCCTGCGTCTTTCAGCACGCAGCACAGGCATGGTAACACCGACCTCACAGGACTGGACACTGGACAATGAACTCGTAACGCCATCCCTCCCCCTCGACTCCTCGATCCTCGCCCCATCTCCCATCTCCCCCGCCCCTTCCTTTGTCTCTTGTCTCCTGTCTCCCCTCCTCTCTCCTCCCTGCTCCTACTCGTTCGACAGTCGACAGCTGCCAGTTGCCAGTTGCCACTAGACTTTGGACTCTCAACTCTCATCCTCTCGCCCCTTCACCCTTCGCCCTTCACCCTTCACCCGTCAGCATTCTTTGTTCTTCATTATTCGTTCTTCGTTCGAGATTCGAGATTCGAGAGAGAGGAGCGGTTCTCTGCTCCTCGCGCTCACTGTGTACTTGTGTACTGTGTTCGGGCGCTCCTTCCAGGAATCGCACTCTCATCAACGATCCCGTTCATTGCTGGGTGCATTGAGCTGAGCTCGATATCTGGCGCTGAAGTCACCGTGCACAACGAGCTCCCGGCGAACGACGCTGACGCGGCCTTCAAGAAGGTAGCGGCCAAGTTGAAGCCAACCATAACCAAGGGCAACGACGCGACTAAAGCGGCGGGCGATGCGGATGGCAACTACGTGAAGGTCAAGCTGCCCGACGCGAAGAAGAGGAAGGCCGGCGCCGACAGCGACGACAAGGACTATGACCCCTACGACGCTCTCTTCGGACCCATCGTCAAGTCTAAAGGTGGCAAGAGCTCGAACAGCGCCGGCGGTGATGGCGATGGGCGACGGCGGCGGCGGCGGCAACCGCCGCGGCAACGGCGGCGGCGGAGGAGGCCGCGGAGGCGCAGGAGGCAGCGCAGGCGGCGCAGGCGGCGGCTCGGGTGGCGGTGGTGGCGGAGGCAGCAGCGGCGACCGCAAGAAACGAGCGGGCGCCGAGCAGTTCGCAAAGGCAGCCTTGTTGGAGTGCCAGGGCGTGATCCATAGGCTCGAAGACGAGCAGATGGTCCACGGAGTCACGACGACCAACATGACTTCACTCAAGAAGAAGATGAACATCGCTCTAGGACCTGATAAGATTAAGATCCTCACGTCGGGCTCGGAGGAGTTGATCACTGGCGCTAGCGGCGCCTTGGACAGCGTCGACAAGCTCCTCGGCGAGATGAACGATATCAATTCCAAGATCGATGCTGCTACGCCACTGGTCACCAATCTTCAGAGCAAGCAGGAGGAGTCGGGAGTCGGGCGTCGAATCAGCCCTTCCGAAATACGACAATACACATCCCTCGTCCCTCGTCCCTCGCCCCTCGCTAGCCGCTAGACATTTGATAATAGATATTCCACGACCCACCCCCGCCCTATTTGACAAAACCACGTTGTATAGTGTATAGGCGATAAGCGAATTACTGCTTATAGATGATATATATATATATATATATATATATTACAGATGACAACAAACGTCTAATTGCAACTCTAGGGGTCGAAGCGTCGAAGCTCGAAGCGGGGGGCGTCGAGCTGCGAGCTGGACACCGCCCCCGCCCTCCCGCCTCCTCGCATTTTCCTCATACTTATCTTCCAACTGCCCACTGCCCCAGAGACCCCCGCCTTCCTCCTTCCTCCTACTCGCCCTGCCCCCCCCTAGGCCGTTTTGGCCGTGGGCCCTGAGTCCTGAGCCCTGGCGCGGGCTCTTTCTCTGATATCTCCGCCCGCCCTGAAAGGAGGGCGGCGACGGCTTGCTCGATGCCATGGTAACCGCTCGTACTTCGGGATTGGCAATTCCAGAGTCCCTGACGTTCTCCGTTCTGCACCGTTCCCTCACCAAGGCCATTGCCGACAAGGACTTCGAACGCGCCACGGCGGTGGTTCAGCGGAGCGGCGGCGGTGGAAGCGGACGCGGAGTCACGTTGCAGGCTCAGATTCACGATCAGTCGAAGGTTGCCCCCATCCAGGAGAAGTTAATCATGCGGCAGCTCCTGGACACAGTCAGGACGACGGATGTTAACAAGCCCGAGTCACTCGACATGATGATGAAAACGCTCCAGGCGCTCACTGCGCCCGTGACGATCATCGAGAACGTCGAGGAGACCGTGACATTCAAGCCCCAGTTGGACCAGATGGCAAAGGTAATGGGATGCATGCCTCATATCAGGGACTCGCTCCCAGCCGAGGAGAAGGCGCGGGCTTTGACAGAGGGAGCGGCTGCGAAGACCAAGATCAACGAGGATCGCAACCACAGGTTCCATCAGATCTGCTTATTTCTGCCCGCCGGGCGGCACATCACGGCCAAGATTGACGAGCTTGTGTTGCAGTCCAAGCAAGACCTCCAGTGCTCGCAGAACCTTGACAAGCTGGTGTCGTCGATCTCCACTGTGCCAGTATTCGCGCCGAAGACTGACGCTGATCTCCGCGGCCCTATCGTAATCGACAACCGCAAAAATCTCAAGACTTTCTGCATCAATGCGCTGGAGCTCGATGGGAAGCTTTCCGAAGGCTACAGGCAGCTCAATGCGGGCAAGATGAAGCAGGTCTTCGACCATAGAGACGCCATCGTCAACTCCGTCGTTGCGTACTGCAGGTCTCGCCAGAAGGTCGCCCTAGAGGACGCGGTTACACGCGTGAACCAAGTCTTGAAACTCACGGACGGGCTCAGCGGCAACGTCGACGGCGAGTTTTTGACCAGGATCTCCGAGAGCTTCGACAAGGCGCTCACGGAGTTCGGGTCGATGAAGCAGCTCGGCATCAACGACATTGCCGGCGTGGATAAGGCCAAGGAGGTCGACGAGCTTTTTTTTTCAGTCGGGGAAGGTGGCCGTGCAGCATCTGCCATCGCCGAGGTGTCCAAGAAGAAGACGGGCCTTGATGTCAGGACGGCCCAGGTCAAGGGTCTGGCGGACTACTTTGCGCAGCTCGGGCCCAGAGCCGCGCGCGTCGCAAGTTGGGCTGGGGAAGAGGTTGCCAAGTTCGAGGGTTGGATGAGGACTGAGGTCACGAAAGCTCTCTCCACGAAGGTCGTGCAGACGACCACGCCCTTCCAGAGGTTCTGTGTGCTGGGTTTCGTGGGGGCCCCTGCTCCCTGCTCCAATCCTCTTCTCCTCCAACCCCATCCCCCTTCCTCATTCCTCTCATTTGCCCGTCTCCTGCCCCGACTCCTTGTCCGCTGTCCTCCTCCAACCTCCAGACCATATCCCCCGCGCTCCTCCTCCTGGGCGGGTAACCAAGGGCGCCCTCGAGGGCGCGAAGTTATTCGCGCTTCGCGCTTCGCGGTTCGGCTCCGATTCCTCATCCTCCTTTTCTCCCCTGGGAGGCGGCGCGAGAGCGCGAAGTTACTCGCACTTCGCGCTTCGCGCAGCGCGAAGCGCGAAGCTGGGGGCCCTTGGTAACTGACGACAGGTGGGAGGTAGGATTTAGGGGCATTGAAACAATCTGCCCCTCTAGTTTCGCTAAGCTGGTGGCCGAGTGGCTCGACAAGGCGCCCGAGCAGACTGAGGGTCAGCCAGATGCAGTTCTTGATCCAGAACTGGCCCTACATGAGGAAACGACTACTTTCTTGAAGGTGATCTTTCTGAAGGAGAAGGTAGGCGAGGTTACCGAGTTGGCGAGCCTCGCCCGCTTGGACGTTTACTTCGACAAGTTCGCCAAATGGCTCGGCGTGGGTTTCGCATGCAACACCTCGCCCACTGCGCTCCGTGCATGCCTGCTCATCTTGACCCAGCCGATCTTGCACGTGGGGCAACGCGTGTTGAAGAGCGATGATGTGGCTAAAACCTTTAACAACGCAGAGTTGAGTTCAAAGGGTGATGCGCATGTCAAAACGATGCAGGACATCCACTCCAGCGTTCAGTTCGTTGCCCTCGCGGAGAAGATGGTCAACTCGATGAAGTCTGCTGAGGGCCTGGAGCCCAGGGCTCTTGAGCGGGCGGTGTCCATCCTCAAGGTAAACCGCGATCGTTTCGATGCCGCAGCCGCGGCGGTCCTCGACTCGGGCGTCGCGGCCGGCGCCAGCCTGATTACGGAACTCCAGAAGCTGATGGCGGGTGAAAAACTGACTAAACTGACTTCCCTCTGCAACGAGGGCGACTACACGACCGACCGCATCAACAATATCATGGATCTGGTCAAGAGCGAGGAAGCTGTGAAGTACTACAGAACGTTCACGAAGTCCCAGAAGGCCAAGACTTGCCTGGATAACATTCGCAAGACTGCCATCACCATCAAGGACACGATTAACATCGAGATTGCCGTTGCCACGCTGGACGCCTGCATCGGGACTTACACGGGCGATGAGTACGCGAGCTATCATAACGTGATGGGCATTCTGCTTTGCTCGCAGACGATCTGGAGGGGCCTTCAGCCCGGCGAGTCCCGCGACGCCATGGCCGAGCAGTGCCTTAAGACCGTCGAGGATCTCACTATCCCGGCCCCGCTGGGGATCGCGCTGAAGCAGCTCAGCACCAAGGAGAAGGACGAGCCGCCGCCATCCTCCGAGCATGGCACCTCCGCGGCAGCCTCAGCTTAGGTATTTTGGTAATTCGGTTTTGGGGCGTCACTCGCCTGGCGCCTAGCTTGGAGCCTGGCGCTAGCGGCTCCGACTGGGCGGGGCCGGGAGTGCAGAGCGCAGCTGTTCTTATGCCCTATGCCTCCTCCTCCTCTCCTCCTCCTCCCTCTCCAGTCTCGAGTGCGCCTTCTCCCTTCTCCTATTTCCCACGCCCTCGCCCTCCTCATCTTCCCCCCAGCTCCCCTGCTCCATGCGTCCTGCCTTGATTCCTCCATCCTCCATTCGTCATCCGACCCCTGGCCCTTCCTCAAAATAAGCCTCCTCCCATCTTCCATCTTCCCTCTCCTCATCGCGGCCGCTCAGCGTTGTGCCTCTCCGCTGGAGGTACGTTTAGTGCCACGCCCACATACACGCGCGCACACAACCCCTTACCTCGAACTAATCCTGTGGTGTTGGGTCCTTGTTTTGACTCCGCAGCGCCTCGCGCCTCCTCACCGCCTCCTCCTTTCCCTTCATTCCTCCCCTCCTTGCACCTGCCACCTGCCCTCCGTCCTCCGTTCGTCCTCATCCTCGTCCTCCCGTCGCCCGTCGTCGTCGCCATCGCCGCCGGCCGCGCGCGCGGGGCGCGCGCGCGCGTGCCTCCGCGCGCGCGCCGCCGCGTGCCTCGTCGTCGTCGTCGTCGTCGTCGTCGTCGTCGGTCGGTCGGTCGGTCGTCGTCGTCGTCGTGCGTCGTCGTCGTTGTCGTCGTCGAATGTTGCCCCGCGTGGACCGCGGGCCCCGAACAGTGGCGGACCGTGGACCCCAAACAGTGTAACAGCGTGTTTCGAGGTAGGAAAAGATAAGCGGCAGGATAAGCGGATATAAGCGGCAGGGCAAGCGGCAGGGCCGAGATATAAGCGGCAGGATAAGCGGCATGGCAAGTGGCAGGCCTCTCTGGGAACGCCAAAAGATAAGTGGCAGGCCTCTCTGGGAACGCCAAAAGATAAGTGGCAGGCCTCTCTGGGAACGCCAAAAGATAAGTGGCAGGCCTCTCTGGGAACGCCAAAAGATAAGTGGCAGGCCTCTCTGGGAACGCCAAAAGATAAGTGGCAGGCCTCTCTGGGAACGCCAAAAGATGAGTGGCAGGCCTCTCTGGGAACGCCAAGAGATGAGTGGCAGGCCTCTCTGGGAACGCCAAAAGATAAGTGGCAGGCCTCTCTGGGAACGCCAAAAGATAAGTGACAGGCCTCTCTGGGAACGCCAAAAGATGAGTGGCATGCCTCTCTGGGAACGCCAACAGATAAGTGGCAGGCCTCTCTGGGAACGCCAAAAGATAAGTGGCAGGCCTCTCTGGAAACGCCAGATGATAAGCGGCAGGGCCAGGAGATAAGCGACAGGAGGCTCTAAGCAAAGTTGCAGGGGGACCGACCCTAAAAGACGAGACGACCCGCTGCCCAGCTTTACTCTTTCGGGTCTGAGCGGGGCACCTCAGAGTGGCAAGACTGACTTTCTGGAGGAAGTGGCGGAGAGGCTGAAAGGTCAAGGAGGAGATTCGGATCGATCGAAGTTGATGCGAGTAGCGGAGACCATGCAGACGAGAACGACGAGACTACGATATCAACCTGACGGCCAGTTCGGTCCCTACGGGAACCTCGCGCCCAGTGCGTCGCCCTTTCGTGAAGTCCAGGAGGATTGGATGACCAGGAGAAGGGTGCGCAGGGAGTGAGCGAGATGCAGAAGGAGCTGAGCTTCCAGAGGCCCCATCTCGTGGAGGACGCGTGGGGCCACCTGGACCTCATCATCCTGATGGCGCGTTGTGGGTTCAGATCGTGGCGAAGGGAGCGTCGGACTGGCTGAGCAACAAGGCGCCAGATGTTGACAGGCGACGCTTCCCTGGACTGCGTGGAGACGCAGGAGAGGACCGACTCGAAGCTTGAGGCGATGCTCGCGCAGGGGCAGGCGCGGAAGGAGAAGGTCTGGGGCCGGGCGGGCCCGCCGATCAAGGTCAATTATGAGGAGGCGGCCACGTCGCAGTGGACGAAGTGGATTGACGCCGAGTCGGTGGAGGTGCTCTCGGAGAAGGAGTCGGCCGAGCTGGAGGAGTCGATGAAGCGAACTGGCAAGGGCGACTACATCGTGAGTGCGTGCGCTGGGTGTTGACGGACTAGAACGACCCGCTGAGGACTGAGGCGAACAATTTGCCGCTGAAGGCGAACGCCAGATTGGTGGTCAACAGCGGGGGCCCTGGTAGGTCGGATGAAAAGGCTAATGTTCGAGCGGGCGCCCCGTGTGCTACGACGCAATCGGAGATGATTTTGGCGCAGGTGGCGGCCTCTCATCCTGAGTGGAAGTTCGGTTCCAAAGATGTTAGTGGAGCTTTCTTGAAAGGTGAAGTTGACGAACGCGGACTAGTCATTCGTGCTCCGCATCATGGACCGGCCCTTGCTGGTTTTCCACGAGGTCGTTTGGCTCGAGTTCGTAAGGGTGTCTATGGGTTACCCACCGCTCCGAGGCTATGGTGCTCGAAGGTTATCTCAGCTGCTCGGAAGCTTGGACTCGAGGCCGCGCGTTCAGATCCTGCTTTCCTTGTACTACACGACCCGAAGGCGAATCATCGAGGAGCTGATAGTCTCTGGGGATGCGTTTGTATTCGCGTGGACGACTTCCTTTGGATTGGCAACTAGAAGACGTCGAAGGTGATGGGCGCCCTGGGCAAGGAATTCGGCTTCGGGAGTGAGGAGTACGATGATTTCGCTTTCTGTCGTCGGAGGTTTCGTCCGAAACCTGGAGGAGCGATCCACATTGATATGATGGAGTATGTTGCAGGTCTGGGACCAGTGGCGAAACCAAGAAGCAGACGGGACGAAGCTCACATGCCGATGAACGCGACGGACTGGAAGCAGTACCAGCAGGTGGTTGGGACAATCATTTGGCTGGTGACGAAGCTGAGGGTCGACTACTCGCACGACCTGGCGATCATGCAGCGTGAGAAGGGCCGCAGGAAAAGACCTTGAGTCGCTGCGTTCATCAAGGCGAACCAGGTAATGAGGGAGCTCAAGCGGGGCGCGACGTTCCAGCTGGTGATGCGACCGATCGATCGCAAGCGCTTCGGCTTGGTGGTCATTTCGGACAGCTCACTGGGCAACGCGATGGCGGGCGGCACCGCGCTGCAGGCGGACCCCGCCACGGAGAAGATAGATGCGCAGGGCGGCTACTTGATTCTGTTTGCAGATCGACAGCTCGTGGACGGAGGTGTCGGCCGGTTCTCGCTGCTGGGGGGCAAGAGCCACAAGCTGAAGAGAGCAGCCAGGAATTCGTACTTGGCGGAGGTGATTGCAGTTGGCGACGCGGTCGACGTAGCGCAGGGCCTCCGGGGCCAGATCGCGGAGATGCTGTGTGGGCCGACGCCGAGAGGCGCTGGTATGAAATTGTCAGGCTGGCTTGTGCCGGCGTCGGTGGTAACGGACTCCGAGGATGGCCATGACAGACTAAACTCGGACGCTTGAGTCGGAAGTTCGGCTCAGAAGTCCGTGAACCTGGAGTTGGCGAGCACCAGGGAGATCCTGGACCGGCCACAGACGAGTGCGCGATGGACGGACGGCAGAAATGTGCCGAGTGACGTCTTGACGAAAGACATGCCGGCCGACCACCTGAAGGAGGCACATCAACGTTGAACGTGGAGTATCGAGTTCAGAGCGGAGGTGGTGAAGACGTCTCGACGTGTGGCTCGAGAACGATGGCAACAGAAGATGAAGGAGCTGTCGCAGAACGGCAAATTCGTGACAGGAGGCGCTGAGATGGAGAAGAGACTTTGTGGTTGAGGACAAGCTGCGTGCGTGAGCCTCTCTATTCATCCCCCCTCCTCTCTCTTGCTCTCGGGACCAGGATGTTTTGTCGCTGCCAGGGCGGCCGGTCCTGGTCGTTGCTCGTTGTGGCGCAACTCTGCGGTCTCAGCCGAGTTGCCCACTCTGTCTCCCTCTCCCAGTCCCGTTTTATTTTGTGATGCTGGTTTTAGGCGCGTGATGCGTGGCAGTTTTTTTGATTCGGGTCAGTGTTATCTGTGCGGATTTCTATTTGATGAACCAGTCGAGCTCTTTATGTATTTTCTACCGGGTCGCTCCCGCCGATTGCATTATGGGAGCTGCCTTTGCTTGGAGAGAAACCCAAGGACCTGGCTCGGGCCTGCAAAGATTTAGGATACGTGTTGAAAGAACGCGTTATCCTGTCAGCCCCGAAGCCCCGCTCTCGTTCTCTCTCTCTCTCTCTCTCTTATTCTCCCCTCTTTCGTTTCATGAAATTTGTATTGGACTGATGTTTATCCGTAAGGGCTTCGCCCCCTGCCGCCGGCCCCCTCTCTCGGATAATGGGCCATGGAAGAGCTAAGTCATGAGGCCTTGGCGCTGTCGTGAAGCAGTATCGAAACTTCATGCGAAGCCGATTCGCAATCAGCAGAACCAACTGATCACAAGAGGGGTTACCACACCTGGCGATTGGTAAGACGTGTATGGTTTACGGGCTTGGTTACCACACCTTGCGATTAAAGGGCCGAGGGAGTTCTCGCAGTTTGGGTTACCACGCCTTGCGATGGATGTGCGTGAAGCGTCCCAAATGACCCCAAATCATCCCGTGTTTTTGGACCCTGACCCCGCGGATCTGCGTGAGGGGTGGCACCGAATTTTAGAAATGTGGCAAATCCCTTGTGTTTTTGGACCCTGACCCCGCGGATCTGCGTGAGGGGTGGCACCGAATTTCAGAAATGTGGCAAATCCCCTTGTGTTTTTGGACCCTGACCCCGCGGATCTGCGTGAGGGGTGGCACCGAATTTCAGAAATGTGGCAAATCCCTGTGTTTTTGGACCCTGACCCCGCGGATCTGCGTGAGGGGTGGCACCGAATTTCAGAAATGTGGCAAATCCCTGTGTTTTTGGACCCTGAACCCGCGGATCTGCGTGAGGGGTGGCACCGAATTTCAGAAATGTGGCAAATCCCTTGTGTTTTTGGACCCTGACCCCGCGGATCTGCGTGAGGGGTGTCGATTTCGAGCCCCCCCAGCAATTCAGACAACGCGCCCAGGGGACGCTAAAAAGCCACTTTGGGCCTCCCCCCCCTCGCGCGGTCAATCAACTAGTTACAGTAACCAGCAATAAGTCAACTAGTTACAGTAACCAGCAAGAAGCAGAACTGTAACACTGGAAACTACAACCTACGACTGGTACAGGAAACTGCGAATCACGGGCCTACAGCCTGGTGGCCCCACAAGGGGGCCGGCGGATATTTGAGTGTGCGATCTATTTGCTATTTTGCATTGCCCGCCTCGTACTCTCGCTAGCTTGTTGCGCGCTTTGGTTCGAGTCGACTCGAGAGATCGTGGCTTCTGGCGCGGGGGCCCAGGAAAGACGAGGGCCGCATCCCTAGGGCTGACGCCCTCGCCGCCATATCCCGCCGCGGAGCCAGGGGGGGCGCGGCGCTCTCTCTCTCTCCTTCGGCTCCGCATTAATCGGGATTGCTCCCGGGCTTGCTCCGGCATGGCCTGGCGTCGTGGCCGCCCAGTTACAGCGGCAAAAATCTAATCGGACGCCCGGGAGCATCGCGCCCCACTCGCGGGGGCGGCGAAATTATACAACAGGCTTGCCATGACGGGTAACGCTGGCGGCGATGGTGAAACGTTGGACGCAGCATAAACAGGCGCGCTTGAGGGGAGGGGAAGGGGGGGGGAAGGAGGGGGGGTGAGGGGGGGGGCGACGGAAATCAGTTGTTCATGTGCTTGGCGTGTTTGCTTTCCAGTATAAGCCATTTCATTCGTGAGTTTTCTCGGAATGCATGGCCCCCCAATCGGGTTCAATAGTATGCTCAGAATCGCTTGTGCGAAGATTTCTTCAACGCTTGCCTCCTCAGGGACGGAGGATTAGGAGGGGCACTCAGACCTCCAACGCACCAGCAAAAACACACATGCAGGTTTTGCACCGTCTTCGGCCTTCGGCGTCCTTCGCTGGGTTGGGGCCGCCGAAGGGCGACCCGGGACGAGGAAATGGCCCTGCTAACATTGAAGAAATCGATCGCCAAGAGACGTACCCGGCGATTCTAATCTGGAGCGCGCGTTGCGCCCGCGTCATTGATCAGCGCAGTTTCGGTCCAGGTGTGCGTGCTTTTGTATTGTTTTTACTGATGGCGCATGTTTGTTTTTGACGGTACCCCCTGGATTCGGGAGGTTGCGGGGCCGTTTGGGTCTTCCCCTCGCCTCCCTTTCTTTGTCTTCTCCCCTTGCCGTTGCTGCTGCTTCGCGCTCGGGCGCGCCGCAGCAGTTGTGCCCGATCGATAGGAATCGGCGGGGGTCGCCCGTCGTCGTCGGCGTCGCGAGGAGCGGATGCAACAGTTTTCCTTGTTTTTGATTTCTCTCCTCGGAGTGTCCCCGCGAGTCACCGCAGGGCGAGTTTTCGAAACGGCGACGGGGGCCTGGCCGCCTTCGCAGGCGGCCAGGGCCCAAGACCGATAAGGTTTTGACCTGGGGCTTATGGCCCAGAAGCCGTCCCATCCCATAGTGTAGGCTATCAGCCGAAAAAGGCCCGCTT
>CAUYUJ010000114.1:0-47500 GCA_963575745.1 Prorocentrum cordatum | reverse complement strand
ATTTTCCCGTCGGGGCCACGATCCTCGCGAGGGGTGTCGAATTTTAGCCCTCCCAGGAGTCGAAACAGACCCCTCCAACGACCCGCGAAAGGACCTCTCCAGGCCCAGGGGGAGGGGGGAGGGGGAGGGGTAAACCCCTCCCCGAAGGGGAAGAAGGGGGTTGAGAACAGAGCAGGCTCCCTAAACCACTCACGCCCAAAGGGCTGGTGGGATTAATGAGCGTCGAGCCAGACTCGCGGGCGTCGGGTCGGCGCAAATAACACCAATGAGCGTCGAATTAGCGTGGGCCATCCAAGTGGGCGTCGAGTAGACGCGCCTGCGCTGCCAAGTGACCTATCGCACCGCAGGAGCAGGTCAGGCAACAACAAATTGCCCTTGAAGAGCAGGGGGGGATCATTATCCAGGCCCGCAGCGGCGCATTTGTAGAACGCGCGAGATCCAACTGTGAATGCGGCGATCAGCAAGCGCGGGCCGTTGCAGAACGAGCTCGGGCAGTGGCCCAAGGTGCCGGCCAACCACGTGCAGACATACAACTTTTCGAAGGTGAAGCTCGCGCAGCTGTCGAAGTCTTTGTGACCAAGAGTGCCGCGGACCATGATGAGGAGCAGCGGCAGAGACACCGCCTGGCCAACCACTCAATGGTGAGAAGGGGCGAGCAGGAGAGCAATGAGTTCACCCATAAGCATCACGATGACATGCCGTAAGATGTCGTGAAACAAATCGGAGACCTGCGAGCGCGACAGCTCGCCGAAACAGTGAACTGGAACATGTTAAACACGCAAAATCTTAGCCGCTTTGAATGGCATGGTGATGAACCGCGCCGGCTTCCAAACGCAGAGAAATAACACGGATGGTCAAGCCTTCGCGACCGATTGCGTGATCTACGCGCGCGAAGCGTGATCTATGCGCGTAGAGACAGGCGAGGGACACGTGCGAAATACTCGGAGCATGTTCACGCGTTGCTGCCGATCCAGTCTCCATCTCCAGTGTCGCAACATGATCAACGCCGCGGGTCTGCATTGGTCTCGAGGCGAGGCGGGCGCTGAATTTTGCAAGTTGGGTCAGTTGACCGTTGCGATCAACAAAAGAGTGGGCGATTCCCGAACTTTGTCGGGGCGACGTTCCTCTGCGATCTCTGCCAGACGGATCGCCAGTTACGAGGCACGCGGGCCCAATGAATGAGGGTGCCGCGGCGAGCGCCCACGTCGCCGCAGCCGCGCGAACTTGCCGCGCGAACTTGCGGAGTGCACAGGCGCTGGGACCAGGTCCCCGATGCCGCCGTTGCAAGGCCCCCATCGCGCCCCATGCGCAAGCTCGCGTAGCGGGGCCCTGGCGCCGAGCGCGCGGCTCGCCCGCGCACGGCGTCGGACCTGTCGGACATCGAACGCGGCAAAGTCAAGGGGTGCCCAAAACAGTCAGCAGCGCCATGGCGGTTCCGCCGCGCCCGGATTTGATAATCTTGGCCAGCGCGAGCGCGCCGCGCCGATGATGGCCCTGCAGGCTCGATCAACTATCCAGGGCGAGCCGCGCGAAGGTGCGCCGACCCCTGGCAATGGGGGGTGAGCCTCGCGGCGCAGGCGGTGGATCGCCCAATCGCGGGCGGCAGAGTGCAGCAAAATTAGCAGTTCGGGCACTGCTAAACAAAACGAAGCACAGAGATGCTGAACGCGTTGAATATCGAAGCCCGCTTACTGCGCCGTGCTTCCGACAGTGGAAGCAGAAAGTGCACGGGGCGACGAGCTCTGCCACAAGTCGACCAGATCAGCGATTCGCTTGGCCCCGTGCGATTGCGAGTGCCGCAGCGACGCGTGGCCCCTTGCGCGCAGTGGCGAGTTTGATACACTCGATGTAAACAAAAAGCCCCAGCACGTAGCAACACCATCAGAAATTAGGGCCCCATCAAGAGAGGCAGCGCGCGGAGGGGGGAAGCAGATGCCCGCGGCCGGCTCGTTGAGGGGCGACGAGTCGTTCTTTCCATCGTGCGCTGGTGCAGGCTGGTAGAGGCAGGCGGCTGCGCCCCTGACTTCGCCCGCCACAGCATTGTCGACATGGGGGGTGGCAGTCCCAGCGCGTTGATTGAGGATTGGGGCTGCGCCCTCTAGGGGATGCCCCGCCTGCGCCCCCCGCCGGGGGGCCCCTATTCAAAGCGCAGTCGGAACAGCGCCGCGACCGCGAGCGCGGCATCTGGGCGCATCGCGAGATTGAAAGAGGCGACCCAATCGTGAGCTGCAAATGGCGCTGGAACGCGAGCGCCAAACTCCTTCGGAGGCAACGCCTGCGAACGGGGGCATGGGGTCGGCGGGCGGGGGCCGCTCAGCCGCGTCGGCAAACCGAGGGGCGCTCGGCGACCGGGCCCAGAGGCGCGCGCGCGTCGCGGGGCTGCCCGCGGCATCGCCCAGCGCGTGCGACAGAGGAGCGTCCAGGGCTGACTGGCAGGTCAGAAGCTCGCGCGCGGCGTGGGGGACTGGCCTTGACAGGCAAGCGCTCCAAACCGCGGCGCGAAGGAAGGCGCGGGCCGATTCGCCGGCGCCGCCGGGGCGGGGGCGGCGAGCGCGGGGGGATTGGCGCCTTCGCGCGCGTAGGCGTCGGCGGAGACAAGCCCGCGAAAGCTTTCAAATATGGGTGGCTCCCCGGGGCGCTCGGCCCCGAGAAGTTGCTCTTGCCCTGGCGGCGACGCGCCGAACGGTCCGCGCCAGTTCTCAAACGGGGAGAACGGCGCCCTGCCAGCCCGGGACAGGGCGCGCGGGGAGGCGCCCCCCCGTGGAGCTCGAGCAAGTTTGCCGCGTACTACAGAGGGAGGGCGCCGCCGCGGAAGCTGGCTCGCGGCCGCGAGAGGTCGGCTTCAGCGACTCTGGGCGAGGGCGCCCGAGTGGGCCCGCGGCGACGCGTGCGCACCGGCGGCCAAAGTTACCGCCTTCGAGGTCGCCGTTGGCCCTCCCGCGCCGCCCTCCTTCAAGGGGGGGGCAGGGGGGCGCGAGGCGCGGGAGGGGGCCTCGGGCGCGCGTGCTCTTGCGATAGGGGAAACCTGGTGCTAAGCGCTCCGCCAGATCGCTCGCGTCGGTGAAATCTGGCGCCGGGCGTCCGCCGGGGTCTCTCTCCATCTCGCCGGGACAGCTGAGCGCCATGCGCTCGCCGAGGTATCTGTCCATTGCGCTGGGGCAACCTAGCGCCGCGCGCTCGCCGACGTCAGCAGACGTTCCCCCGTCGCCGCGCAGACCGTCGCCGCGGAGACGTGTCTCCGCGGCGACGGGGGAACCTGGCGCTGATGTAACTGCGGCAGGGAAGCCGGGCGCCGTGGCAGTCAGTCTTCTGCGGCGCGCCGCGATATTCGTGCCGCGCCGCGCCCGCGGCGACGCCCGGTGTCTTCGCGGCGCTGCCGGGTTCTTTCGGGGTTGGCGTCTGGGCCGACTGTGTCTCTGGATTGTGCGATTTGTGGTGAATTTCATCAGCGCAGCACTTGGCGCTATATTTGCCGTGCTGTTCGCGGCCCTTCACGGTGCGTTTTAGGGGTCGTGGACTCGGCGGGCACGTGGCTTGCGTTGGCGCGCGGCCGATGATCGAGGCCCCAGCGGCGTGCGCCAGGCACTCCCGCGCCCGCTCCCGAAGATGCGCCGTCCGCGGGGTCCTTGGCCCAGCGTCGGGATTGCACCTGGAGGCAGGCATTCCTTGTCCCAGGGCCTCCCGCAAAACAGTGCGTGGAGGCCGAATGACATCATTTTGCATAGGGGAAACCGCATGTTGCGTGGCTTGTTCTGCGCATCTCGAGCTCCTTGCTTTCGTTCTTGGCTTTCTTTTGTCGGTGTCACATGTTTTCTGTTCGGCCTCTCTGTCGTCCCATTCTTTCGCGTAAATTGTCGTTCTTCCTTTTCCGGCTGGGTTCGCCGCGAATTGCTTTTCTGTGCGCCTTTGCTCGTGAGCCATGAGCGTCGTTTTTTTTGAGTGCAAGCTTTTCCAGTTCTTCCTCTTCGTGCACTCATTGATGTGGTTTCTTTTCGCCGGGATCAACTCCCGCCGTAGGCCTGCATCCTTGCCGGCTATAGGTTGTTTATCGCTGACCACCTCGGTAGCTGCTGCAGCTGAACTTCCAAGCTCGCCCTCCGGCCTGGCCGCCCCGCCCTCGGGCGGGGCGCCCGCCGCGTTCGGCCCTTCTCCAGATCGCGCCGGTTTTCGGTTTTGTGTCCTGTGTGTGTTTCCGCTCCTCTTTTTCTTTAGGCGGTGTCCTGGGGGGAACTTCACCTGGGGGCTCCCGTTTTGGTTGTTTTAGCGGGGTGTGTTTTTTGCCGTTTGTTTTTGGCGTTTGTTTGTTTTGGGAGGCGTCCCCGTCGGGGTTTTGGAGGGTCGCGGGTCCGTCTGGGTCTTTTCCCTCTTCTCCCTTCCCGCCCCCCTTCCCCCTGCCTTGGCTGCTGCCTCGCGTTCGGGCGCGCCGCGGCATTTGTGTTCGATCGACAGGAATGAGCGGGGGTCGCCCGACGTCGTTGGTGTCGCGAGGGGCGATTGTGTGCAAGCTTGAAAAACTGATGGGAACCTGGCCGCCTTGACGTGCGAGCCAGGGGTGTTTTGGACTGGTGGTGTTTGGCACCGAGGCCGTTCCATCCCCCGACATAGCGCGTGGTGCACCATTCCGCCGCGCTTCCCAGGAACGCCCGAAAATGGCGGCATGTGCGAAGCTCGCGACACGAAAAGGGCGACAATCGCGCAACTCGCAGCTCCATCCGTGTAGCTGTCGGCAACTTCTGGGGCGAATGCGTGCGGCGCGCAACCGAAGGCCCATATTCCGGAACTGATTGGCATGCCAACCGCGCGCGAATTTTTAGTTTCGAGCGTCAGGGCCGCCAGAAGTGAGGGAACCTCTGACGGAACGTTTGGGCCGCCCTACCGATGCATCTAAACGTGCGATCGTTTTTTGTTGAAGCGCCTCCTTTTCCAAAATGAGTAACGGGAGCGCGGGGGGGAGGCGATCAGGAGGAAGGAGGCGTCAATAATGATGGCGCGCGCCAGGCTTAAGGAAGCGGAGAAGCAGGAATGCCAGGACGAGGGAGGGGACGTATGGTTTCGTGATAAGAGCAGAAGTGCGGATACGGTAAAAAGAGCCTTCACGATTGAGAGCAGCACAGTAAAATAATACGGCGTGGCAGAAACCACCATGATATGGCGTAGTCGCAACATTCCGCCAACGTTGTCGTCTTGCAGCACGAGGATAAGTTTTAATGCCACAGCATGCGTATACGATTGATGATTTATTGCGAAGGCCTTACGGCCGGCGCCGCCGACCCTGAATGGCGACGACGACGACGACGACGACGACGACGACGACGACGAGCGCTCTTGTGGGCCTCTTGGGGGTAGTTTGTGGGCCTCTTGGGAAGCTCTTAGGGGCCGCTTGGAAGCCTCGTGGGGGCCTCTTGGGGCTTCCTGGGGGTCTCTTGGAGGGGGCCTGGGACGTCTTGGAGGCTTCTTGGACGGTCTTGGGGCTATCTTGGGCGTTTTCGGCCGATCTTTGGGCGACTCGGGGCCCTCTTGGGCCGTCTCGGGGGCCATCTTGGGCATTCGGACCTCATTTGGAGTGTTTTCGAAGTTTCTAGGCCGCCCGAGGAAAAACGAATCTGCCCCCCCCCCACCCCACCCCACCCCACCCCCCCCGGGACCCCCCCCGGGACCCCCCCCCCTTGGGAAGGGATCAAAGGGAAGGGGCTTCCCTTCGACTCGATTACGACACTGCTAGATTTTTCTCTCGCTCACGAGCTGGAGAAGGAAGCTGCAGGGAAAGAGGACGACGGAGGCGACGACCGACGGAGACGACGACTCGAACAGCCAAGCCCCTCGCACACGCCCACAGGGTCGGCGGATTCAGCCACACGCGAACATCGGCATGCGGCATGCTGACATGAACGCGCCGCGACCTTCAGTTTTCTTATGTGCGCGTGTCTGCGAGGGTGGGGTGGGGTGTGGGGGGTCTGGTGGGGGGGATCACTATTGAGGATCTCCTCCTGCCGCTTCAAGTCGCGCGCGAACTCATGGCTGCCTCTGGGCGTTTGTTGATGGCGGGTTTTATTCTGCTGTCGCGAACTTTGGTTAGCGTGTCGCTCCTCCACTTCTGGCCCACTACACTTCGGCGCGACACGCTGTCCACGCTCTGGTCCCAGAGCGCCCGCGTCCCGAATCTTTCCATGTTTGCCGCACCGCAGATCTGAGCGACGCGATATCTGATCGCAGGGCATAGCGTGTCGCCAGGGCCTCGCCACGACACGCTGAGCAAACGTTCCCGGCCGAAAGAGCCGGATGCTGCTGGCTCTCGCGTGTCGCGTGCTAGCTGGGGTCCCGCATTAAAGAGGCGTGGGCGGCGTACGTAGACCAGTGCAGAACAAGCAGAACCGCAACACCGCGAGAGTGCAGACATTTGAGGTGATGGTCATGGCGAGACGACGGAGGTCGAGGTTTAGCCAGAGGGGAAGTCGGGACGGTCGAATTTGGTGCAGAAGGAATGGGGACGACGAGCGACAGCAATGCTGCCCATTTGAGACAAACAGTCGCCTGCTCAACAGCGGCCGATGTCGGATTCTATGGCTTCGCCACGCCGCCGACCCCTTGGGGGCCTCCTGGGGGCCTTTCGGGAGCTTCTTGGGAGCCCCTCGAATCCTCGTCAGGGCGTCTGGGGCCGTCGTCGGGTGCTCTGGACCCGTCTGGCGCCTTCGGATGCCGTTTTGGGAGCGTCTTTGAGGCCGTCTTGGGCGCCTCCTTGGCCAACTGGGGGCCTTCTCGGGCCGTCTTGGAGCCTTCTCGAGAGCTTCCTTGGCCGTGTGGGGGGTTACTCTTCGGGGCCTCACGCGCGGTCAGGGCGCGATCTTGAGGGCTTCTTGGCCCGTCTTGAACGCTGTGAAGGCGAAGGTGGCGAATCTGGTAAAATTGGCCAAGCGAAGAGCCCAACCCTACCTAAATGAAGTGCAACGATAAACTTAAAGTGTTGCGCCGGTATGGGCTCGGGGACGGCAAGCCAGCACGCCCGCTTGGGCCATAGGTGGAGCCGAGCACGACACGCGTGAGGGGTGTGCCCGAAGTGGGCGCTTGGACGCTGTGCGAGCACGCCCACTTGGACCATAAGTGGAGCGCCCTGTGGGCCAGGAAACGTATGTGAGAAGGCTGAACCGACATGGGCGCGGGGACGCCATGCGAGCACACCCGCTGAGGGCATAGATGGAGCTCCTTGCCGCGTGCACGACGTGTGAAGGGTGTGCCGTCGTGGGCGCAGGCTCGCCATGCGAGCACGCCGAATGAGGCCATAGATGGAGCCGAGCACGGCACTTTGTGAGTGGTGCGCCGACATGGGCTCGGGGACGCCATGCGTACACGCCCGCAGAGGCTATACGTAGAGCCGAGTACGAAGCTTGTGAGGGGTGTGCCGACATGGGCGCTGGGACGCTAATGCAAGCACGCACATTGAGGGGAGCTCCCTTTCGAGCACGAAATTTGTGAGGAGTGTGCCGGCATGGGAACGGGGACGCCATGCGAGCACACCCACTGACGGCATAGATAGAGCTCCTTGCGGAGCACGAAATTGTGAGGGCTGAGCCGACCTGGGCGCGGGGACGCCACGCGAGCACCCACTCAGGGCATAGATGAAGCTCCTTGCCGAGCACGAAGCGTGTGAGGGGTGTGCCGACATGGGCTCGGGGACGCCATGCGAACACGCCCACTGAGTCCATCGTTAGAGCCGAGCACGACACGCGTGATGGGCGTGCCGGCATAGACTCTGGGACGCCATGCGAGCACACCCACTGGGGCCATACGTGAAGCTTCCTGTGGACCACGAAATTTGTAAGGAGTGTGCCGGCATGGGAACGGGGACGCCATGCGAGCACACCCACTGACGGCATAGATGGAGCTCCCTGACGAGCACGAAACGTGTGAGGGGTGTGCTGACTTGGGCGCGGGGACGCTAATGCGAGCACGCCCACTGGGGCCATAAATGGAGCTCCCTGTGGGCCACGAAATGTGTGAGGGGTGTGCCGACATGGGCTCGGGGACACCATGCGAGCACGCCCGCTTGGCCAGAGTTGGAGCCGCGTATGTGGCCACGAAGTTCGTTAGGGGTGTGCCAAAATGGGCGCGGTGACGCCATTCGAGCACGCCCATGGGGGCCATAGGTGGAAGCCCCTGCGGGGCACGAAACGTGTTAGGGGTGTGGGGCCTGGGGGCGCCAAGCGAGCACAGCAATTGAGGGCATAGGTGGAGCTCCATGTGGACCACTAATTTTATGAGGGGTATGCCGAAAAGGGCGCGGGGACGCCATGCGAGCACGCCCACTGTGAAGTCCGCTCGTATCCCCATGTCATCTTTGTATACCGCTACTGTATCGGCTCAGGTATTGGCACTAACAGACACAGAGCGCTGCCCTCCGCGCAGCGCCCAGGAAAAAACATGATTTCCTGATCTCTGCCTCCTTTTGCCTCTACCTGCGGACACCAGTGTAGGATCGACCCCTCGGATGTATCCCTATACAGGTTGCCCGCCTATTCGTTTACGCTCTTCGCTGTTGCGACTCGCGTCATCGTTGACCCCGCCGCATTGGCATAGCGCTGCCCCCCTCGGGGCGCAGTGCCTCCAGGCGCGCGGCGTCCCCGACGGCGCGCGGTCGCGACGGCCCTGTGGAGAGGGCGAGATAATTTGTGATACCCGCTTCCCCCCTCTCAGGAGAAGGTACTACCGGTTCGCTAGCGGCTGCATTGGGGGAGCTCCTACCTGATTCCCCGCTGCCGCCGCCGCCCGCGCGCGCTCACGCGCCGAGGACCTCGAGACCACGGTTGGATTCGCCTTTCGCGGCGCCTGATACGTCCGTTAGAACGCATCATGCGCCGGTGGGGACGCCTGCAGTTATCCTCGGAGCCGCGGCAGGTTTCGCTACACCTCCCTCCTCCCCTCCAACCTTCGCTGATACGAACGGCGCCGGCGGGAGCGCCCGCAGCGGCGGCGCTGCGGCTTTGTCTCCAGACGACGCTTCCGTGCGCAACCGCCGCTGGGCTAAGGTCACATCACCCGCGGGCGTGTCTGTTTCCGAACATTTGCGTGTCACAGAGAATCGTACCGGACGGACATATCATCGCAAGGTTCCAGAACGGTATCACATTCGCTCTCCTACTTGGGACGCCAGCCGTAGCCCCTCCCAGATACGCTCTCGGCATGACTCCCGGCCGCGAGATGTAGTCTTGCAATCCCCCCCACTGCCAGTGACATGGCGGAACTTCGAAACCGGTTTGAAACGTGCACGACCCAACAGTTGTCGGGCCTGGCCGCGCAGACGTCCACCGTCAGACAGAAGCTCCAACCAACTCTTGCTTTGGTCGACGCTCGGATCGCCGAAGATCGATCATCACTCAGGTCCAAAATCAAGTTGACCAGATGGAGCCATACCGAAGTTCCGACTCCAGCGCAATCCAGACGCTCCACGGCTAATTCCTGCGGATGGAGGCCCAACTTGTGGGGTTTAGAGACAGCGGGGCTGCCGCCATCAGGACTTGACGCGATGGACTCCTGATGGCCCGACAGACGCCACCTGTGGAGGTGCGTGGGCTCACGGATCAAACGCTACGCGGGGATGTCAGCGCACTTCGCACCCAGGTCGAGATGGCCACTGCCACGCTACATTTCCTACGTACCGCGCGCGCGTTTAGGTTGAACGGCAAGCTGCGCGGTGCCGAGATGGCCTTCGCTCAGCGTCTTGACGCTTCCGAGGGGCGCGTGCCAACGCCGGGGAACCGAGTCTCTACGGTCGAGCAGCAGTTGCCTGAAATAAGGGATGCGCTGGCTCAGCCGCGTGTTGCGCGGGCCCAGACTGGCCAGGTGCGCGCCCCGACTTCGGTTTGCAATTTCGCTTCCCTCGAAGCCCGAATGACCGAGGTCCAGATGGCGGCGGATCACGCGCAGTTACGGGCCACCCAGATACCCCATGAAAGAGACGCCAGAAAAAGGCGCGGGCAGAGGAAACAAGGAAACACTCACCCGTTTGGAAAAAGAGCAGGAAGCACGCCGCCGAAGAATCCGGAACTTAGAGCAACGGCCGGACAGGTACTCCCAGCGAGCCCACGACGCTGACGATGAGATGCGCGGCGTTCAAAAGAGCGTCCACAGGACGCAGCGCGACATCGCGGCCCGCGAAGCTACGCTGACAGCCCTCGTGAGCAATGCTCATAGCCACCATGCAACCCCACCTCTTTACCATCGACAGGGCCGAGTCTGGCCGCGCAAACGTCCACCGCCAGACAGAAGCTCCAACCAACTCTTGTTTTAGTCGACGCTCGGATCGCTGAAGATCGATCGATCATCGCCCAGGTCCAAAATCAAGTTGACCAGATGGAGCCACACCGAGGTTCCCACTCCAGCGCAACCCAGACGCTCCACGACTCAGTCCTGCGGATGGGTGAGTTTCAGAGACAGCGGGGCTGCCGCCATCATGACTTGACGCGATGGACTCCTGATGGCCCGACAGACGCCACCTGTGGAGGTGCGCGGGCCCACGGATCAAACGCTACGCGGGGATGTCAACGCACTTCGCACCCAGGTCGAGATGGCCACTGCCACACTACATTTCCATCATGCGGCACTCACGTCTGGGTTGAACGGCAAGCTGCGCGGCGCCGAGATGGCTTTCGCTTAACGTCTTGACGCCTCCGAGGGGCGCGTGCCAGCGCTGGAGAACCGCGTCTCCACGGTCGAGCAGCAGTTGCCTGAAATAAGGGCTGCCTGGCTGAGTTGCGTGTTGTGCGGGCCCAGACTGGCCAGCTACGCGCCCCGACTTCGGCTTGCGATTTCGTTGCCCTCGTGGCCCGAATGGCCGAGGTCCAGATGGCGGCGGGCCACGCGCAGTTACGTGTCACCCAGATCTCCCATGAACGAGACGCCGGAAAAAAAGGCACGTGCAGAGGAAACGCTCACCCGTTTGGAAAAAGAGCAGGACGCCCACCGCCGACGAATCCCGGGGCATAGAGCAACGGCCGGGCAGGTGCTCCCAGCGAGCCCACGACGCCAACGATGAGATGCGTGGCGTTCAACAGAGTGTTCACAAGATGCAGCGCGACATCACGACCCACGAAGCTACACTGAGAGCCCGCGTGAGCAATGCTCATATCCACCATGCAACCCCACCTCCTCACCATCGACAGGACCGACTAGACACATGCCGATGGTGACATCCTCACAGGGCCCGCGCGGCGCGCATCGCCAGGTGCCGCCCCCGCAGCGGCTTCTTCATAGACGCGTCGCTTTTCCCCTGTGCGACCCCCTTCACCTACCCAGCCGTTTCCATCGCGCGCATCATTGCACATCTCACTTAACAATACATTTCAAGTCATAAAATCAGACCGCGCGCGTACCACAACTGCCACGCATACCGCAACTACAAGAGTGGTAACATAGGGTTCGCAACAACTATGGTAGCGCTTCCGGACGCCTTGCCAAGGCCTATGCGTTCCTGTGCGTTGAAGAACAACCCACCACGACCTACGAGGACCTCCAGGACAGCGGCGACTTCGAGAGTATCGACTGCAAACTCGCAGCTGGACCGACTGGAGTCCTCAACTCTGTGCTTCGCTACCGCATGAAGAACCTCACAGCTCAGGAGGACAACGCTGGGCGTATGCTGAAAAGGTGGGCAGGTACACTGGACGATTGTACAATCCTACAAAGTCACCGCCGTCGACGACACAATGCATGACCTTGAACGTCTACAACGGATACGCATTCGGGACGCTGCTCGCCTGCGGGATGCTCCAGGCGCATGCGGATTGCTCCTCGCATCTCCTCGCCTTGGGCGTGTCCGTGAAAGTCATTGACCGGCTGGATCAAAGGATGACGGAATGTGATAGGCTGTGTCGGGAGCGACATAGAAACCGCCCTCTGATTCCGTAGAGTGGCGGCGTGCATGAATTGTTGCGTCAATTGCGCAAGGTTGTGATCCGTCTTCAGTGGATGCCAGGCAAGTATCAGATTGGCGATCTTGGGTGTCGTTCCATTGTTCGGCTGGAAGGACCGCGATGCCGCGGCCAGTGAAAGTGGTGGTGATGCCGCCCGTGAGGTTGTCAAACTTGTCCGGGAGACCCCATTGACGGGCCTTCCCAGGGCCCATAACCGTGAAACAACGGAAACAATTCAGGACTTCGATACAAGGCGACACGTCCACTTGGATGGTAGTTATGTGACCACCCCGCCAGGGGGTTGCAACCGCCAGTGATGTCGATCAGCGTGCAGGCGCGCCGTGGCTCTATGAGGCTGGAGGTTCATGTTGTTGCCGTCCGCGGCGGCCTCGTTGCCACTCCACCGCAGGAATGCGCTCGAGCCGCGCTGGTAGTGCCGCTGTTTGACATAGGCTGGAGAAGAATATGCCCAGTGAGTCCAGATGATCTCGTTGAGATCGCGATGCAGGCGATACTTCTCGGCCATGCAGTATGCCCGAGCCTGGCGAATGCATCGGATGATGTCCTGCTGCTCGGCATTGTATTGCTTGGGGGAGCTGTGGGCAGTCAGGTCGCAGCCGCAGCTCCTCAGGATCCCACTGTCTGGCATCAGCTGGGTCAGAGCTGCGGGCGTCACCGCCGGGCGCAGGCAACGGCGGCAAGTCGCAGCCGATGGGGGTATCATTTGAAAACCAGCGCCGTTTATCGCCATGCCGCGACAAAGCCCAGATAATAATATCATCGCGCATCTTGGCATTGAAATCGCCTAGGGTAGCTCCGGCCCGGCGCTGGTAATCATGCGTCCCGGGGCAAACTAGCGATGCGAACGCAGGGTGGGAGACGCCGGCAACTTGGTGCCGAAATCTGGCAGTGTTCATGTCATCGATGCCTGTGCATGGCGTCTTGGTGGTTTTCTTTTTTCCTGTGGGTGTCATGAGACAGCTGGAATCACTGTGCAGGTTTGCCCATTTGAACGCATGGCCGTCGGGTCAGTGGGTCCAAAGGCCCCCTGGAACAGAGGATTCCAGCCATGATCGCTGAACATGTGCGTGATGTAGTGGCCGTCAGCAGACGCCGACCATCTCGTGGCAATATCATCAGTGGCAAAGAGGTTGTCGCGATTGAAACCGCCGGCGGTGCGATCCGCAGGGATATCACTGGGATGGCACATGTTGGGCTCCCACTGGGTCCAGCGTCGGTCGCAAGGATCCAGGAAGCGAGTCGGCAAGTGCGAAGCGTCATCATCTGTGGGCGTTGCCACCGACGCAGGCAGAGATGCGTCGCCGCCAACGCCGCTGCGGGCAGTGACCCACAAAGGTGTCTTGATCTCGCGACTGTGGTGGGCGGTCAGCACGTGAAGGACACGACAGCATGTGCGCTGCAGTGCTTCGGCAATATTGCCGATGTGACCTGCCATGTCAGGAGTGCGTGGGGCCGTAGGCGGTGTTGACGTCAACTTGACGTACTCGCGAGGTTGCTGTGAGAAGTTGTGCGCAGTCAGTCGCTTACGAGGGGCGGCGTGGGGCTATCTGCGTACAGGCGCAGAACATCATCGATGGACGTGCCCGCCGTTTGTCCGATGAACGCGCGGCCAACCTTGTCCCAGGGCATCCGCAAGACCTTCCGCGTGCTGCTGGCGACGCGCGTGCAAACGTCCCGAGGGGATTATTTGGGGCCGTCGGTGCCAGTGGCAGGTGCGCTGGTCTAGGGGAAGTCTGGATACTGGCGCAACGCGTTGTCGATGGCCGAGCACTTCGCGTGCAGTCCCAGGACCGTGACCCAGACAAGCAATAATTCCATCGGGGGCGCCGCAGTGGCAGGGTTGGGATGCGGAGTTCGCTGCCCGCCCAGCAACGTAGACGTCTCCAGGGCGGGCGTGTTGACGAGACCTTGCTTGCTGGAGCGCGACCAAAATTGTCCGCCCCCGTCCGGGCGTTCCCCCATGCGCAGGAGAGAACTCACAGGGTACTCTGTTGAGGAGTGGTGACGGGCGAGCTGAGACTCGCGCGCGGGTCCGCCGCGGACGTTGCCATCGGCGCGAGCGGGGTGCATGCCTCCGATCTGCGCGCTGTGCAGCTTGTTCGGAGTGGTCGGCATGCCGGGCCGACTCGCGATCGCAGTTTGACTTCTGTCGCCGAGGGTTGGGGGGGGAGGCGCGTGCGATTGCTTGTGATCTTGAAAACGGCTGCGGGTGCAATGCGCCCGAGGCACGCAGCGGGCAGCGCGTGCGCAGGGCGGTCGGGGCAGAGACACTGTTGGCCACGAGGGCCGCCGATGGGCGGGCGTCTTCGGCGATCTCCGGCGTCTTCGCGGTCTTCGCGGCGGCGGGGGGAATCGGCGACGGCTCCAAGAGCTATTGCCAGAGGCGGGCCTTCTTGGGCTCAAAATGTTTGGCCATCATGCCAGCGACCTGTTCTGACGTGCCCGAGTAGTTGAGTTGTATGTGACCCTGCTGACATGTTTCCGTAACCCAATGCGATGTGTGCGATGAAGTTGACGGAGTGTTGGTGTCCGTCTTTTGTGGGCGATCGTATTCGCGGCCTCGTTATCCTCCGCCGCAATAAGATTGACCACGTGGGGCATGAAATGCGATGTCATCGTGCGTGATGTTGTGCGGTGATGTCGGTGATGGTCGTGTAGCTCTCGTGGATGCCATGGCGCGGGAGAAGAAGCGCATGTGGGCGGAGCCCGTCGTGGTGATTGTTTGCGACGCTTCTTCTTGGCGGCCAGTGGTGTACCAGTAGTGGTATTGCTATTGGTACAGGGGAGGCAAACCCTCTGTGCGCAGAGCCGCGTCGAGTGCCGCGATCTCCGATTCCGCGGAGGAGTGCGGAACCGCGGTCTGCTTTTTACACGCAGAGTTCAGTGGGAAGAAGGCGTTCGGCCCCATCAGCGCTACGAAGACGCCAGTGGTCGACTTCGACGTGTTGACGCAGTCCGCAAACGCGGCATCAGTGAAGAGCGCGATCGATATATGTCCCGACGCATCACCAATCCATCTTTGTAGAAAGTGTAGGCGTGTTGATCTTAAGTAGTATGCCAGGCGGTGTAATCCCTTGTCGCAAGCGTAATTCCACGCCGTGGTCTCCCGTGCGAGCATGCACGCGGGGCGGATGAGATCGAATCTGCAGCATCTGGCAAGGTGCAAGATCCACATGATAACACTGTCGGCGTCTGGTCCGAGGGCGCCGTCGTCCTCGTAGCCCCTGTCGGTGAACGAGGTATCGTCAATGCCGGGGGTGTCGGCACGTGGGAGGTCGTTGAGCGCCGGTGGTAACGCCCGCGGTCGCGTCCAGCAGCTTATTGGGCATGGTGCCATTGGTCTGCGAACCGCGAGGCGTCATTGTCAGTGCTTCTACCGCGATGTCCCTAACGTTTTCCGCGGTGACATCTGCGACGTGCGCAGTGGGTCGCAAAAGTGCGGGGGGGCCGGGGCTGCTCGGATCCAGTTTCATGCAAGTGTTCAATTTGGTTGAGGACATCGCGCGGCATCTTATGCTTGCCGACGTTGCTATTCGCTTTCAGGGCACCCGCTCCCGCGCGGCTAAAAGACGCGACTTCCGTCGCAGACAGGTGGCCACGGCGGGGGAACGATGCGCCAGGTTGGTCGGGGCTGGCAGGCCTCGCTCAGGCGCCTGCCGCTTGGGCGGAGCTGATGCTGACGATCAGCGCGACAATGCTGTCCTGCGTGGTCCACGCGTGGACGTCGCGGAGCGCTTCCAGACCGACCCTCTGTCCAACGCGCAAAGGACGGACGGCAGGTTGGCCGAGAACGAACCGCCATTCACGATCGATGATATGCGCGACGCTCTGCAGCATCGTCGTGACAGCGTGAATTCTGGATGCGCTGGCCGACGAGCACAGGCCCCTGGTGCGCTCAGCCGAAGCGAGCGTCTCGACCGCGGGCCCGCCACCTTGCCTGCCCCCTCCGGGAGAGGTCAGGGTTCGATGGGCCGCGCTGCGCTGGCTGAGCTCCGTCGGCAGGTCCCCAAATGGGCAGCGAAAAGTAATGGGGGCGAGGACATCGCTCCCGTCATTTCCCCTGCCCACCACCCCTGCCCCTCCATCCCCGCGCCGCCGTGCCCCTGCCGGCGGCTGCGCCCCCGGCGCTGGCTGGGCAGGAGACGCCGGCCCCGCCTCGAGAGCGCGGGGACCTGCGACGCCGCCGTGGCGATTGCCACGGGGGATGGAGCCAAGAGGCCGCAGCCGTAGCGCCGCGCGCCAGCGCCGCAATGTGCGTGCGTGGCGGCGCCATGATCATGAACGCTACCAACGCGATCGTACCGCTATCGGTCTTTCTCTCCCAATGCACGGGTCTACGTTGGCGAGGGCGATTGCGAGTGCATCTGGCTGGGCGACAACAGCGGCCGCGCCATTGGTTGGCTTGATGAATGCGGCAATCGTGTCTGGGACAATCGGTATTATGACTTCTAGATTCTATCTGAGAATAGTACAATACTGAATGTTGCAACCGTTCCTGTGACATATCATGATGTGATGGTATGCTGACGCGGATGGCCTTTATGGTTTGTATTGTTTGATATTGTTGTCTTACCTTTCTAGGTATCCACTGCCTAGTTTATCTTGCATTCATGCCATTCGTGCCTTGACATATGTGAATTTGTTCTGTGCGCTTTGGCAGTCAGGGCATAACCGCGCCCCGACAGGTCGCCCGCCGACAACATGATTGATTTTGGTACATATGACTTTCATGAGAAGTCGGGAGACACAAAGTACGACGTATGCACATCATAATTCCCATGGCATTTGCGACGCAATGCTCGCCAACGTTTGCGTTGCCACTTTGGCCGTGCATTTTTCTTTTTTGAGGATCCTCGCATCAATGAGTTGACGTCGCGCGTGCCTCTTCCGTACATCGTGTGAGGCCTGGAACGCCTCACGTTATGCATGTTACCTTTGCAGCGATCAGTTGTTATCACAATTATCTGGAAGCAGTGCGAATTTGGGCCTGGAGGGCCCTATCAATATTTTGGGCCAGGAGGGCCCCGTGATTGAGATATTTTTTACTTTGATCGGGTCGCCGCCACTACTCTGATCCGTTGTAGTTTGCGCGCTCTCGGCGGAGACGCCTGCGTCGAAGGATGCAGTTGTGTACTCTTTTCGATATTCTCCCTTGCTCCCCGCAATCTCGTCACCTGTGGCGACGGGGGGTCGTCCAGGATTGCTGGGGTTTTCTTGGGGGGCGCACCCTGGGCCTGCTAAAAGGGGGTAGACTCCCGAAGTGCCCCGCGTGGCGGGGTTGGCCCATTTCTCACCTTCCTAGTCGATGCGACCTCGTTTGGAGGTGCGGTCGATCAGACGGTAATGCGAGTGGACCTCGCACCTCTGATCCAGAGCCCTGCCCTTGTCTCCCGAGGGCCCGAGGCCATCGTGGAGCTGGCGGGTCTCGGGACGGTGTGTGTATGTGTGTGTGTGAAGTCCGCTCATATCCCCACTATATTGTTATAGACCGCTACTTTATCGGTTCAGGTATTGGTGCAAACGGACACAGAGCGCTGCCGTCCGCGCGGCGCCCGGGAACATAATGATTCGCCCGCGTTTTCTTCCTTGTGCCTTTACTTGCGGGCGCCAGTGTGGGATCGACACTTCGGTCGTATCCCTATACGCACAACTGGGGCCAGGCTGCGAAACGCGTGAGCGTTGTGCCGACGTGGGCGCGGGGACGCCATGCGAGCGCGCCCGTTGGGGGTATACGTGGAGCTTTCTCTGGGCCACGATGTGTGTGAGTGTGTGTGTGTGAGATTCGCCGGGATGGGCGCGGGGACGACGAAGTGCATGAGTGGTGTGCCGAAATGGGTGCGGGGACGCCATGCGAACGCGCCTATGGTAGCCATGCGTGGAACCTTCTGCCGTGCACGACGCGTGTAAGGGGTCTGGGGCCTGGGGGCGCCATGCACGTGCAGCCTGTGGGGGCCGCGAACTTTCTGAACGGTGTGCCGGAATGCGCACGGGGACGCCATGCGAGCCATGCGTGGAGCTCCTCGTGGGCCAGGAAATGTGTGAGAGTTGTGCCGACATGGGCACGGGGACGCAGGACGCTATGCGAGCACGCGCACTGGGGCCATAAATGGGGTTTCTTTTGGGCCGCGAAGCGTGTGAAGGACTTGCCGGAATGGGCATGGGGACGCCATGCGAGCACGCCCATTTAGGCCATAGGTGCGGCTCTTTATGTAGTCATGTGCTGTGCGATAGGCGTGCCAACTTGAGTGCAGCAAATGCAGCAGAAGCGGTAACAATTGGGGGAGAGGGGGAGTTTCAGGAAGGAGGAGGAGAGTATGAGGAGGGGGAACAGTGGAATTGATGACGATTATGACGATGGTCATGCTGATGGTGGTGGTGATGGTGATAATGATGCTGATGATTATGATGATCATGATGATGAAGGTGTCATGGTGCTGACGATGGGGACGACGATGGTGATGCTGATGATGATCATGACGATGATGATGGTTGTGATGATGGTGTTGTTGGTGACAATGATGATGTCGATGCTGAATGTGTCGATGGTGATGATTCTGCTGATGATGGTGATGACGATGCTGCTGATGATGATGAGGATATTGTTGATGCCGCTGCTAATGCTTATGACAATGGTGATGGTGGTAGTGATGACGATGATGATGCTGATGCTGCTGATGATGCTGTTGATGATGATCCTGATGATGCTGATGAGGTCGATGATGTCGCAGACGACGATGCTGATGCTGATGATGGTGATGATGATGGTGATGATGATGATGATGATGATGATGTCGATAATGGTGCATACGATGCCGCTGATGATGCTGGTAGTTTTTATGATGACGATGACGTCGATGCCGCTGTTGATGATGATGGTGATGATGATGCTGATGCTGCTGATGATGATGATGACGACGATGATGGTGGTGATGATGATGGCGGTGGTGGCGGTGGTGATGATCATGAGGACGACCACGATTATGAGGATGATGACGATGATTAGGATGATAATGCTGATGCTGATGCTGATTATGATGCTGATGATGATGATGATGCTGTTGCTGATGCTGATGTTGCTGATGATGATGCTGATGAGGATTCTGATGATGATCATGCTGATGACGATGTTCATGATGATGGTGATGTTGATGCGGATGAGGATGATTTTGTTGATGATGGTGATGCTCATGATCATGATCATGATGATGTCGCTGATGATGATGATGATGCTGATGCTGATGATGATGATGATGATGCTGATGATGATGATGATGATGATGCTGATGATGATGATGATGCTGATGCTGATGATGATGACGATGATGATGATGATGATGATGATGATGATGATGATGATGATGATGATGATCATCATGATGCTGATGCTGATGCTGATGATGATGATGCTGATGATGATGATGGTGGTGGTGGTGGTGATGAGGGTGACGATGGTGATGTTGATGGTGATTGTGATGGTGATGGTGATTGTGATTACGACCAGGAGGAAGAGGAGGAGGAGGAGGAGGAACAGGAGGAACAGGAGGAGGAACAGGACGAGCAGATGTGAAGGAGTAGGACGAGGAGGAGGAGGGGAGGAGGAGGAGGAGGAGGAGGAGGAGGAGGAGGAGGAGGAGGAGAAGGAGGAAGAGGACCAGAGTTAGCCCAAGAGTCATCACCGATGTTGGAATTATCACTTCCTGCACGCTTCCTCTTTATAGGCCCCTGCAACGGTTCATTTCCATTGGGGGAATTGCCTCGCCGGAAGACAACAGGTTGAAGACCCTTACGCGTGTCAACATTTTTTTTTAGGATTTCAACGCCACGGATCAACCTGACTGTTGCGCCTTGGCGATCCAGAATCGTGCCAGGACGCCATTTTTGGGACTTCAGCACCGCGAATCAACATAACTGTTGCGCCCGCGTAGTCCTGATTCCTTCCAAAACGCCATTTCTGGTACGTTGATCATGGAAACCCGTGGAACACTTCAAAATGTTTGAAACGAATATGTGCGGCGTTGAGGCGAACGCCACATTTTGAAAAAGAACCGCTCTCAATCCGTGAAAGTCTTGGGAATGTTTAAAGACGAATTTGCGGGGCGCTGAGGCGAGAGGCACATTTTGAAAAGGAGCAGCCCTCACTTCGTGAAACGTTTGCGAATGTTTTGCAACGAATGTGCGCGGCGCTAAGGCGAGAGCCACATTATGAAAACGACCCGCCCTCAACCTGTGTAAACTCTTGCAACTTGTTGAAACGAATGTGCGCGGCGCTGAGGTGAGAGCCAACTTTTGAAAACGACCCGCCCTTAGTCTGTTAAACCCTTGCGAATGTTCAAAACGAATGTACGCGGCGCTACAGCGAGAACCACATTAAGAAACCCACCCGCCCTCCATCTGTGAAGCTGTTGCCACTGTTTAAGCTCCAGGGTCATAAATGGTTAGTGAGTCCCAGGCGAAGCGCCCGACCCGCCCCTAAAATCTGGCCTCGGGGTGCGACAGGGGGAAGTTTTTTATTAGGGAAACGGATGGAGGAGGAGGAGGAGGAAGTGGAGGAGGAGGACGAGGAGTACCAGTTTAAACCAAATTGTCATCACCGATGTTGGAATTAACCCTCCCTCTAAGCTCCCTCTTCGTAAGCCCCTGCAGCGGTTCCTTTGCATTGGGGGAACTACCTCGTTGGAGGACACCCTTGAAGACCTGACTCATGCCAGAACATTGTTTCTAGAGGTTTCAACGCAACGGGTCAGCCTGACTGCTGCGTCGTGACGAACTGGAACCGTGCCGTAACGCCGTTTTTGGGACTTCAACACCGCGAGTCAACATACCTGTTGCGCCCGCATGCTCTGAATCTTTCCAGAAACTACCATTCCTGGTGCGATGACCATGTGAACCATGGAAACTCTTACAACTTTTATGAACGAGTGTGGTGGGCGCTAAGGCGAGAGCCACATTTTGAAAAGGAACCGTCCCCAATCAGTGAAAGTCTTGCGGATGTTTACAACGAATGTGCGCGGCGTGAAGGCGAGAGCCAACTTTTGAAAACGACCCGCCCTTAATAATCAGTGTAACCCTTGCAAATTGTTGAAACGAATGTACGCGGCGCTAAGGCGAGCGCCACATTTTGAACACCACCCGCCTTCAATCAGTGAAACTCCGCGAGCCGCCCTCCATCCGTGAAGCTCTTGCAAGCTTCCGAAACGAATGTGCGCGGCTCTAAAGCGAGGACAACATTTTGACAACGAGCCGCCTTCCATCCGTGAAACCCTTGCAAGCTTCCAGCACGACTGTGCGCGGCTCTGAAGCGAGATCCACAAGTTGAAACCGATCTGCCCTCAATCCGTGAAGCTGTTGCAGTTTTTCGAAGCGATTGTGCGCGGCACTAGGGCGATAACAACATGTTGAAAACGAGCAGCCCTTCATCCGTGAAGTTTTTGCCATTTGTTGGGACGAGTGCGCGCGGCGCTGAGGCGAGAACAAGATTTTGAAAACGAGTTGCCCTCAATCCGTGAAGCTTTTGCAAGTTGTGAAACGAATGTGCGCGGCGCTAAGGCGAGAGCCACATTTTGAACACCACCCGCCCTCCATCTGTGAAGCTGTTGCCATTGTTTAAGCTTCAGAGTCATAAGTGGTAATGACGTGTCAGGCGAAACGCCCAGCCCGCCCTAAACATTGGTCTCGGTGTGCGACGGGGAGACGTTTTTTAGAAGGCAAATGAATGGAGGAGGAGGAGGAGGAGGAGGAGGAGGTGGTCGTCCTGGCTCCCGTGGAGTTCCCGTGTGACGGATTCGATAGGCCCTAGCTGGCACATCCCTCCCCCCTTGGAAGTAGCCGCTGTCTTGAACAGCTGGCCACCCCTGGGGGGCCTCTTTGTTTGACGGCGGAGGTGTCTGCGGGCTCTCATTCAAAGTGCTCGCGGCGCGCGTTAGACGCGCGGCCTCAGGAAGAGGAGGAGGAGGAGGAGGAGGAGGAAAGAGGAGGAGGAGTAGGAGGAGGAGGAGGAGGAGGATGAGGAAGAGGAGGGAGGAGGAGGGGGGAGACGCGCGGTGCTGCGGATCTAAAACGAGGACGCAGCACATGGGAAGGTTGGGAAGTATTGTCCATAGCCTAAGATGGGGTTACTATTATTACTTTCACCGCGCTGGCAGGACAGTCACACCAACACCTCACTCATGGTATGTTACTCTATGGTATGTGATACTGCTGCTGATGATGATGATGATGATGATGCTGACGATGATGGTGATGAGGGTGGTGATTGTGATGATGACGGTGATGATGCTGATGATGATGGTGATGTTGATGCTGATGATGATGATGGTTCTGCTGATGTTGGTGGTGGCGATGATGACAATCTTGATGATGATGACCATGACGATGGCGATTATGTTGCTGCTGATGATGGGGGTGGCGATGGTGATGATGATTATCATCATGATGATGCATATGATGATGACGATGATGATGATGATCATGATGATGATGAGATGATGGTGATGATGATGATGATGATTATCATGATGATGATGATGATGAGATGATGGTGATGATGATGATGATGATTATCATGATGATGATGATGATGACGATGATGATGATGATGATGATGATTATGATGATGATGATGAGGATGATGATGATGATGATGATGATAATGATGCTGATGATGATGATGATGATGATGATGATGATGCTGATGCTGATGCTGATGCTGATGATGATTATGATGATGATGATGATGATGCTGCTGCTGCTGCTGCTGCTGATGATGATGATGATGATGATGATGATGATGATGATGATGATGATGATGATGATGATGATGATGATGATGATGATGATTGATGACGATGATGATGCTGATGCTGATGGCGGAGCAGATTCTGAGGATGTCTCGAGCGATGCGCGGGTTTCAGCACCCCCAAGGGGGAGCCGCCATGGGGTATCTCACTCCTCCGTTTGCGCCAAAATGCAGGGATATCTCGCGCGGTTTGCTTGTTTGTGCCTCCAACATCCTCCGCTTTCGGAGCAGATTTCGAGGATGTCTCGAGCGAGGCGCCCCCAAGGGGGAGCCGCCAGGGGGTATCTCATTCCTCCGTTCGCGCCAAAATTGTTTGGATTTCTCGACCGTTTCGCCTTTTTGTGCCCCCAACATCCTCCGCTTTCGAAGCAGATTTGGAGGATATCTCGAGCGAGGCGCTGGTTATCGCACCCCTGGCGGCCCAGATTGCGAGGATGTCTCGAACGGTTTGCTTATTTTGCTGGCCAGACTCGTGGGCGTGGATCCTCAGGATGCCACAGGAAGCTTCAGCAGGCTCCAGGAGGCCACAGGAGGCCACATGAAGTCCCAGGAGACACCAGGAGGCCACAGGAGACCCCAGGAGGCCACAGGTGGCTCCAGGAGGTCCCAAGAGGCTTTAGAAAGTCACAGGAATCGCCGGGAGGCCCGAGGAGGCCACAGGAGGCCACAGGAGGCCAAAGGAAACGCCAGGAGGCACCAGGAGGCCCCGGAAGGCCCCAGGAGCCCCCACGAGGCCCCAGGAGCAGGAGGCCTCAGAAGGCCACAGGAGTGGCTCCAATCCCTGGCGTTATACATATGTTTCTATAGATTGGGTCTCCCCTGGAGTGCGAATCCTTCTTGTTTACGTATGTTTCTATAAAGTGTTCTTCTCCTGTGTATCCATTCCTGTGTTTTACATCGGAAAGAACGCGTTCTTTGGTCGCTTGGAGTGGGGGGGGGTGAAACGGGACCCCCCACCTTGAATGGAGGAGGGGGGGGGGTTCGAACCCCCTCCCCCCTTGACAGGGACGGGGGGTTCGAACCCCCCACCCCCCCCTCCCTCCTCTGCGTCCCCTCTCCTCGGGCGGGCGCTTGTGTCGGCGGCGGCTGGCGACGGCGGCGGGGACGACGATTTCCATCTCTGGGCCGGCGCCAGCGCCTGCGGCGGCGGGCGGCGGTGGCGGGGAGCGTCGACGAGGACGACGGCGGTTTGCGGTGGTAGTGGTGGTGGTGGTGGTGGTGGTTTGTGGTAGTGGTGGAGGTGGGTTGTGCTGCTGGTAGTGGTGGTGGTTGTGGCGGCGGTGGTGGTGGTGTGGTAGATTGTGGTGGTGGTGGTGGTAGTGGTGGTGGTGATGGTGAGTTGTGGTGGTGGTTGTGGTGGTGGTGGTGGCTGTGGTGGTGGTGGTGGTGGTGGTGGTTGTGTGGTGCTGTTGGTGGTGGTGGTGGTAGTGGTGGTGGTGGTGGTAGTGGTGGTAAGTGTCGCTGCGTCGCCGCCGTCGCCGGCGCCAGCGCTGGCGCTGCTGCCCGCCGCCAGCGCCGGCGTCGGCGCGAGGGGGGGATGGGGGGGGCTTGAAACTCCCCCCCGTCGCCACGGGTTGGGGGGTCTTGAACCCCCCCCCATGGGCTGCCTCTGGTCATCGTCGCTGCGTCACCGCCGTGGGCGCTTGTGGCGGCCGCCAGCGCCGGCGCCGGCGCCGACGGGGGGGGGACCCTCTCCCTCCTTGGGAAGGGGGGGGGTTTGAATTGACCCCCCTCCCCTGGGCTGCCTCTGGTCATCGTCGCTGCGTCCCCGCCGTGGGCGCTGCTGGCAGCCGCCAGCGCCGGCGCCGGCGCCGATGGGGTGGGTGGTGGTGGGGGGGTTTGAAGCCCCCCCCCTCTTGGGAGGGGGGGGCGGTCGGGAGAGGGGGGGGTTTGGGGGGGAGGGGATCCCCCTGGTTTTGATCGACGGCGCCGAGTCTTGGGGAGGGGCCCACCCCCAGTTCGAAACGCGCCGCCGAATGTTCCCCAGGCAATCGCCCGTGAAACGCGTTCTCTCTTACATAGGTTCCTATAGATTGGGCCTCCCCTGGGGCACGAGTCCTTAGTGTTTAATCCGTGTTCCTATAGATTGGGCCTCTCCTGTGGCTTCAATCCGGAGTGTCCCACGTCTGTTCCTATAGATTGGGCCTCTCTTGGGGCACGAATCCTCCCCAAGAGACCCCTATGAGGATCCAGGAGGCTCCTGGAGGCCCCTATGAGGCCACGCGAGGCCCCAGGAGCCCCCAGGAGTAAATGGAGGCCCTGGGAGGCTCCAGGAGACCCCAGGAACCCCCAGGAGATTTCAAGAGGCCCCAGGAGGCCCAAGGCTCAAGCGCAGAGACGCACTAACCCTACTGAGACTCATTCACACCCCAATTCAGTCACAATTAGATTCACTCCCAGACCGTCAATATTCAAACCCGCTTCTATTCGAAAGAGCTTGCGCCGAGACACTAAAGGCGGACAGGTCCATGCTAATAGATGCACATGTGAGGAGCTCCAGGCAGTGAGTCATGTCTTTCCTCAGTGGGACGCTTTTGCTCGTAGGGGCCCTGTTGGGTGTCCTCTTGAAGCTTGCTGGGGGCGTCCTAGAGGCGTGGCGGGCTGCCTTGAAGCCGAAATTGGGGCGCCTGAGTGCCATTTGGGCCTACATGGGAGCTTTTGCGAGTCGGCTTGGGGCCTCTCTGGGCCTTGTCGAGGGCGTCGGAGGTCCCCCAGGAGGGTTTCCAGAGCAGCTGGGGCCGCCACACCTTATGGCCAGACCCCCAGTCCACGTCGGCCAGACCGGGCCCCTGGGAGAGTAGGTTTGGGGAAGGGCATGAGTCTCACACGCCGAGCAGACCCCACGAACTCGGCGAATTTGGACAATACTTGCTGTTGGGCATCGTGCCCAGTTTTTTTCGTGCGCAGTTCGGGCATACTGGGAAGGACGGTGCAGGATGAGGATGGGGACGGTGATGACGAGGGAGCAAGTTTCCAATGTGTTGGTTGCGGTATCAGGGAAATACCGGCCCTTGAGCGTCCCAGTCATGAAGAACCTCCCGCTCGTGACGTTGGCAAAGGCGGCTAACATGTGCGAAGCTTAGTCTCGGGCCGCAGCATCTGCGGGACAGGACAGATGGGAAAAGAAGGATTACCCAGTTGTCTTGCACAGCTGTTTCTAGAACTCGGAGCACCTTACTTGCATTGTTTTCGTTTCATTCGCCGTCGGCCCCCCCTGGCGGCTTCTCCTCCCCGTGATCTGTTCCCTGGGCTCTCCCATCAAGGTGCATTCCAAGACAGCCCACAAAGCGATTTTAAGATGCCCAAGAGATTTGGGATGAGATCCATCAGGCTCTCTCTGGGGCCCTCTTGGAGCCTGTTGGGAGCCTCGGGGCATCGTAGGCGCCACGTCTCTGCCAGGCTCTCAAGAAAGCTCGACTGCGCCGTCTTGGGGCCGTCTGAGATTGTTTTGGGGCCGTCTTGGGGCCGTCTCGAGTACCCGCTTGGGATCAATTCTTCACGCTTCGCGTATCCCCACCAGCCCATCTCAAAACAGCCACTCTTGCGAAGCATGCCGACAGTCGTGTTTTCCAGGCGTGTTTCCGCCTGCCCCCGCATATCTCCCCTGTTCCTCCTTCCTCCCGCCTCCTTGTACATCCTCCTTGTGGTGGGAGCGGGAGAAGGACGAGGCGGAGGAGGAGGGAGAGAAAGCGCTCCTCGTGGTTTGAGTCGTTTGGGGTTTCTCGTCCTGGTGTGAGTCGTTCGGGCCCTTCTTCCTGGTGTGAGTCGTTCGGGCTCTTCGTGGTGTGAGTCGTTCGGGCTCTTCGTCCTGGTGTGAGTCGTTCGGGCTTCTCGTGGTGTGAGTTGTTCGGGCCCCTCGTCCTGGTGTGAGTCGTTCGGGCCCCTCCTCCTGGTGTGACTCGTTCGGGCTCCTCGTGGTGTGAGTCGTTCGGGGCCCTCGTCGTGGTGTGAGTCGTTCGGGCTCCTCGTGGTGTGAGTCGTTCGGGCGCCTCGTCCTGGTGTGAGTCGTTCGGGCCCCTCCTTCTGGTGTGAGTCGTTCGGGCTCTTCGTGGTGTGAGTCGTTCGGGCCCCTCGTCCTGGTGTGAGTCGTTCGGGGGCCTCGTCCCCTTTTGGGGCGTCTTGGGGGCCTCTTGGCGGCCCCAGGGGCTTCTAGGAGCGTCTTGGGTGCCTTGGGGGAGCCTCTTCGGGCCTCTTGGGAGCCTCTTGGAGGCCGTTTGGGGCGTCTTGGGGGCCTCTTGGCGGCCCAGGGGCTTCCAGGAGCGTCTTGGGTGCCTCGGGGGAGCCTCTTGGGGCCTCTTGGGGGCCTCTTGGGGGCATCTTGGGGGCTTCTTGGAAGGCCTCTTGGGGGCCTCCTGGGGGCCTCTTGGGGCCATCTTGGGGCCTCTTGGTGCCTCCTGGGCGCTTCTTGGGGCCATCGTGGAGGAAATCGATCAAAGAAGAGGGGAGCTTTAATTAGCGCTGCCCCCTCAGAAGGGCAAAATGGGGCCAAAACCTTCGTAAAATCAGTGATTTTGGCTTGAAAGAAGAGGTGAGCTTTAATTAGCGCTGCCCCCTCAGAAGGCCAAAATGGGGCCAAAACCGTAGTAAAATTAATGATTTTGGCTCCAAAGAAGAGGGGAGCATTTTTTCTCCCCCCCCCCGGTCGGGGCCAGAATCCTCGTGAGGGGTGTTGTTTTTTAGCCCTCCCAGGAGTCGAAAATTACCCCTCCAACGACCCGCGGAGGGACCTCTCCAGGCCCAGGGGGAGGGGGTAGGGGGAGGGGTAAACCCCTCCCCGAAGGGGAAGAAGGGGGGTTGAGAACAGAGAGAGCTCGCTAAACCACTCACGCCCAAAGGGCTGGTGGGACTTTGGGAGTATCTGAAGCTTTTTGAGACGATCGTTGGCCAGAAAGCATCTAAAACAACACATACGCAACCATACTTACTGTCCGGCCTCTTGCTGGGGCTCTCAGGGCGTCGCTAGAGGCCTCTTTGGGCGTCTCCTGGGGCCTGGCGAGGCAGCGGGCTCGTCAGACGTGCCTTGCGTCTACCGCGCGCGCTGGGGCTGCCGTCGCTCGTTCCGGACTCGCGGCGCGCGCCCCGTGGGCGGCCCCGACGCGCTGCTCGCTGTGAGCGCCGTCGTCCCCGATGAGCGCCTCAAGGGCGGAGAGGTCCTCGATTCCCTGTCGCGAGGCACCGTCGGAGGGATTGGGCTGGGGGTGCGCCCCCCAAAGTCGCCGCGCCGCGGCCGCTGCGACCGCGGGGGCCTCCCTCCGGTGGAAATAGGGCGGCGCGGCGTGCCCTTTGAACTGCGTCGCACGTTCGCTCGCGCTGTTCAGGTTGGGCCCCCCCTCGGCCTTGCTTCCAGCGGCCCGGCGCCGCGAGGCCGCGCTGGCGATGGCGTCCGCTCTGGGTGCGTCGGGGCCACGGCGCTGTCTTCAAGCCGCCGTCGCCCCGTCGGTCCTCTCGCCTCCCCCGCCCCGGCTCGCGCGTGCGTTGCGTTCTACGCCGCTGCTGGCGACCGCCTTGTCGCTTTCCTTGGAGTTGGCCCTTCGGCCGCGCCCACCCGGGGCCCTGTCGCTGCGCAAGGGCTTCAGGCTAGGGCATGGCTGCTGACGCGCGTCTTCGGCGTCTACGTGGCGATGGCCATCGCCTGATCGGCGCCGTTCGGCCCGCGCGCGCTTGGCGGGCTCGCCCGCTCAGGGCCCCCTCGCGGGCGCCGGCCGCGGCCCCTCCCGAGGGCCGCTCGCCAGCGCCGTGGCGGGATAATGCTTTCTCTTGGTACCCATGGCTCTTGCGCTTGCCAGTCTTCGTAGCTTCTCGGCCCCCGCCTTCTTTCCGCCCCTCTCCGCCCAAGCTTGCGCGCTGTTGGTGCCCGTCTTTGGCGCCCAGGTGGTGATGGTCATCGCCTATGCGGCGCCGTTCGGCCCGCGCGCGCTCGGTGGGCCCGCCTTTGGGGGGGCCCTCCGTGCGCGCCAGCCGCGGTCCTGCCCGAAGGCCGCTGTTGTCTTGTTTTCTATATATCATCGTTCCAGCTTTCAAGTGTCCAGGTGTCCATCTTGCACGGGTTCCGCTGTCCATTCTGCAGTTGTCCTGCTTGTCGGCGGTCCACTTGGCCGGCTTTCCAGCCTGCCTGCTCTCGGCTGTCCTGCTGTCGGCGCTCTTGGTTTATTGCCCTCACCTCTAGCTATTCTGCTTCCAGCTTTCCACACTGCCTCTGTTCATTTGTCCAGATTTCTTGTCTGCAGTTTTCCGTTGCCCCGTTTTCCGTTTAATCCCGATTGCAGTTTTCAAGAATTTGGTTTTCCAAGTTTTATAAATTTTTTGTTTTCCAGTTGTCATGCTTTCATCGTTTCTGGTTTTTATCATTCCGATTTCCACCTTCTCGTTTCCCAGCCTACCAAGCTTCTTTTTTCGAGCCTTCCAGATTTCGCATTTGCAGCCTGCCACATTCCAGCGCAACCTTCCGTCCAACTCTCCAGCTTATCCGCAACCGCCTAACAGATACACAGGTTTCCACTGTCTGGCATTCAAGTTGTCCTGCCTCCAGCTGTCCTGCTTGCAGGTTTTTAGCGTTCAGTTTTTCCGATGTTCTTTCCAGCTTCCAGCTTTGGAGCTGTCAGTTTTCTTTCTTTGCACATTTACATGTTTTGTCTTCAAATCTTCATATTTTCCAAGGTAGCACCTTTCCGTTTTCTTGATGTTTTGTTTTCTAGTTTTCACGTTCGACATAGTTTTCAGTGGTGAGATCGGATATGCCGTATTTGACACGGGAGCCGCCGCTAAATGTACCCCTTTCCCTCCTTTGGAGTGGCGCGGTGGCGCGAAACAATGTACGGTGGAGAGGGCTTCCCCTCGCCGTAGCATCGCCCATACCCATCTCCCTCACCCTCTCCCTCCCCCTCTCCCCCCCCTTCCCTCTTCCAGTCGTGGCAGAGGTATCTGAGCTTCTTTGCCATGAAACGCGTCAGCATACCTGTGTACAACGTGCTGAAGCGTCTGCAGCCTGTCTACACGATATTGCAGGACCTCATCCGATCCGGATAGATGGGGGAGGTATGGACGTATGGATGGGGGGAAAGGAGAAAAGGGAAACGGGAGGTTGGGTGGAATGTGGGAAGCGAAAGTCTCCAAGTCGGGAGGGGGACCGATGGTAGATGGAGGGTACGATGGAGCGCGTGGGCTTCCAGCTTCGCATGCCAATCGATTTGTCTTTCGTTCGATTCGACCTCCTGCCTTTATGCATGCCGAACAACGCTTAAACGTATCCCAGGGAAGTCTAGTTCAAGAGGGGTGATATACGCAAGCGTACTGGACGGTACCAGGCGATGTGTCGAAGTCTGTTTGTGACTTGCAGGAGACCGGTGATGGCCATATGCTCATTGGTGGACGGACAGCTAAGACCTTTTGCCCATCGCGCCACCGTGCCTGGGTTGTTGTAGGTCAGAGGCCCGTTGGATGCCTGTGGGGATCCCTTGGGAGGCCTCCTCGGAAGCTTCTGGGAGGCGGTTTCAGGGGGTGCCGTGGGGTCTCTCGGGGGCGTGCTCCTCTGATGCCGCCAGCCCTGGGGCTGGCAGTTTCGGGGTCAGCGGCAGGCCAGGCAGGGCGCGAGGCTCCGAGAGTTCAGGTGCAGCGCGTCCCGCAGACCTGCTGGTGGCTGCTCATGTGGCTTCCGGCCGTGAAGGACCTTCTACGCCCAAAGGTAACGCAATTTCTTGTCGGGGGCGACCAAGAAGGGGGTGAGGACTAAGTGTTTGGATATCATGGCCAGGGCGTGAAATCTCTCCAGCTGGATTCATGGCCCCCGCCTCTTCTTTCAACCCTTTTTGACGCCCCCCCCCCCAAAGGTAGCGCACGGCAGGTTCGCGTCGTTTCGACGCCGCGGCGACCCCGTCGCGGGCGTTCAAAGTTGATCGCCGCCAGCGGCCCCGAACCATCTTGCGATCGAAAAGCTGCCAATACTTCAAGGTTGAACGATCCGCCCAGGTCGTCACGACACGAACCTACCGTAACGTCTTTCAGTCCTCCTCTCTATCTTTCCTTTGTGGCCGATGACCCGTCGACCGTCTCCCTCTGTCAGCCCAGCGCTCCGACAGCCGCCGCCAGGACAGGATGATCCGCGGAGCTCACACGGGGCCGTGGGAGCAGGCGGCCGTCTTGCGGCAGGGCTGGACCTAAACGCTGTTTTGCTAGACTTCGGCTGTGGTTTGTTTTCTCCAAATAGGCTTGCCCTGTAGGAGTCCTAGCTCATCATAAGTAATTGGTCTTTAGCACCCCCCTTTTTCCAATGACCCCCCCTTTTTCCAATGCTCCCTCTTTTTCCAATGGCACTTGCCTGCTTGCTCTTGCGTTCTTGCTCTCGCTTGCTTGCTCTTGCTTGCTTGCACTTGATCGCTGGCTCTTGCTTGCTTGTTATTGCTCGCGTGCGCTTGCTTACTTCCGATTGCTTGCATGCGCTTGCTTGATTTTGCTCCTCCCGTCCTCCTCCCGTCCTGCTCCCGCCCTTCTTTCGTCCTCCTCGCATCCTCCTCTCGTCCTCCTCCTGTCCTCCTTTCTGTCTGGAGTCAACGCTTACTGATATTTCATTTTGGCAGGGAGGTACAGGACAACAGGTAGAGCAAAACGAACAAAATAGCGACACCACAACGAAGAACAACGCTCAGGTCCAGCCCCGGAGTGCGGGGCGTGGTCGCGGCCCTAAGAGACGGTGGCAGTGGTCCCCGTCGGCCACCGGCCGAGGGTCTCCGAGGTCTCGGCCTCCGAGGGGGCGACTGCGGGCCCCGTGGCTCGCCGGCAGGAGCCCGAGGCGAGGATCTGCTCCTCCTCCTCCTCCTTCTCCTTCTTCTCCTCCCTCTCCCCCCCCCTCCTCCTCCTCCTCCTCCTCCTCCTTCCTCTTCTCCTCCTTCTCCTCCTCCTCCTCCTCCTCCTCCTCCTCCTCCTCCCCCATTCCTTTTCCGTACAACTGAGTTTTCCCTGTCGCACCCCGAGGCCTGTTTTTAGAGCGGGTTGGGCGTTTCGCCTGAGACTTCCTCATCATTTATGACCCTTAACCTCAAAAGGTGGCAGCAGTTCCACATGGAGGGCGGGCGGGCCATTTTCAAAATGTGGCTCTCGCCTCAGCGCCGCGCGCATTCGTTTCAAACGTTCGCAAGAGTTTCACGGATTGAGGGTGGGTGGTTTTTGAAATGTGGATCTCGCTTCAGCGCCGCGCACATTCGTTTCAAACATGTGCAAAAGTTTCACATATTGAGGGCAGGTCGTTTTCAAACTGTGGCTCTCGCCTTAGCGCTGCGCGCATTCGTTTCAGCAAGTTGCAAGAGTTTCACGTAGTGAGGGCGGGTGGTTTTCAACATGTGGCTCTTGCCTTAGCGCCGCTCATATTCGTTTCAAACAGTTGCAAGAGTTTCACGGGTTGATTCAGGGCGGTTCCTTTTCAACATGTGGCTCTCGCCTTAGCGCCGCGCGCATGCGTTTCAAACGTTCGCAAGAGTTTCACGAATTCCCATGACCAACCTACCAGAAATTATGCCTTGGAGAAATTTTGGATTGTGAGGGTGCAACAGTTTCGTTGCTTCGCGGTTCTGAAGTCCCAGGAATGGCGTTCTGACGCGATTCAGTATCGTCAAGACGCAACAGTCAGGTCGATCCTTGGCGTTGGAGTCCCGAGAATATGTTCTGACATGCTCCAGGGTCTTCAAACGGACGTCTTCCAACGAAACAGTTCCCTCAGTTGAAATGAATCGTTGTCGGGGCCTGTGCAGAGTGAGCTTGGAGGGAGGATAGATTCCAACATCGTTGATGACTCGTGGGTTTACATTGGTTCTCCTCCTCCTCTTCCTCCTCCTCCTCCTCCCCTCCGTCGGGCAGGCCCAGGAATGGGAGAACTCTCCGCGGAACAAGATTCGGCGGCGAGTTGGGGGGGAAGTCAGAGGGGGCGAGCCTTCTCAGAAGGCTCGGCAGTTCCCTTGCCCCGGCAGTCCCCTTGCCCCTCTGAGAAGTGTTCTACACCTGCGCAGAGCAGACACAGAAAGCCTCTTCAGAAGGCCAGAAGGCTGCTGAGAAGCCCCATCGCCTTCTGAGAAGGCCTTCTCCTTCTCACCCCCCCGGCGCTCGCCGCCGACAGGAATGGGAGAAGTCAGTGGAGCAAGAGGTCATGATTGTGCTACGTTCCAAGTTTCCAGGCGTTCCCAGCTTTCGAAACGTCCTGCACGGGCTGCAGATAAAGGGGCCGCTAGATATTTCAGCCAATCGTGCCATGACACGGTTCTCGTCCTACAATCTAGAGCGTCCGTGAACGTTCTCAGAGAGACCTGGACCGCTCTGGACTGGCCGCGGCGCCACATCCTCCAGAACCGCCGTATCTGAGAGATCCCCGATCTATCCCGATCTGCTTCTGCCCCGATCCTGGCTGCGTCTGTCCCCTGTGAAACTTTCGAGATTTCTGGGTCGTCGCCGTCGCCGTCGCCGTCGCCGTCGCCGTCGTCGTCGTCGTCGTCGTCGTCGTCGTCGAGGTCGAGTCCATGGTTGTCGTGGTGTCCGTCGTGGTGGTGGTCGTCGTCGTCGCCACGAGGGGCGGCGACGACGGCCTGCTCCTCCCCCCTTTCCTCTTCCCTTACCTCCTCCTTTTTCTCTTCCGTCCTCGTTGCGTGCGGCGGCGGAGGGGGGGACATTTCTCTCCAGCGGGGGCGACTTGCCAGCGACGTCAGTTCCTTCCCCGTCTCTTCCCCCCCCTCCGTTATCTTGGAGCCACCCGCGTCTCTGCACTTCCTCCCTCCTCCCTGTTCGCTCCACAGACATCCTCCGAAATGTTCTTCCAAACCATCCTGTGGTGCTGGGTACTCGTTTTGAACGCGCATCGCCCCGCGTTCTCCTTCCTTCCTCCCCCTCCTCCTCCTTCCTCCCATCATGATGATCAGCATCTTCGTCATCGTCATCATCATCACCATCATCACCATCATCACCACCATCAGCATCATCATCATCGTCATCATCATCATCACCGACGTCGTCATCGCAATCGCCATCATCATCATCATCATCATCATCATCATCATCATCATCATCATCATCATCATCATCATGATCACCGACGTCATCTTCACCATCATCGTCATCGTCATCATCATTGCCATCGCCATCGTCACCGACGTCATCTTCACCATCATTGTCATCATGATCGCTATCACACCCCTCACGCGTTTCGTGGCCCCATATGGAGCTCCACCGAAGGCCCGAGTGGCTGCGTTCGCATGCGCCCACTGCACCCATTTCGGCACACCCCTCGTATTTTTCGAGGCCCCATAGGCTGCTCCACCGACGGCTCCAATGGCTGCGTGCGCATGCGCCCACCGCTCCTTTTTCGGCACACCCCTCACACGTTTTGTGGCACCATAAGGAGCTCCACCGAAGGCCCCAATGGCTGCGTTCGCACGCGCCCACCGCACCCATTTCGGCACTCCCCTCACACGTTTCGTGTCCCCATAGGGAACCCATCCGAAGGCCCAAATGGCTGCGTTCGCATGCGTCCAGCGCGCCCAATTTGGCACACCCGTCACACGATTCGTGGCCCCATAGGGATCTCCACCGAAGGCCCAACTGGCTGCGCTCGCATGCGCCAACTGTACAACATTCGGCACTCCCCTGACAGGCTTCGTGGCCCCATAGGGAGCTCCACCGAAGGCCCCACTGGCTGCGTTCGCATGCGCCCACCGCACCCATGTCGGCACACCCCTCACACGTTTCGCGGCCCCGTAATTAGGGAGTCCCACCGCATGGTCCAATGGCTGCGTTCGTACGCGCCCACCGCACCCAATTGTGTACATCCCTCACACTTCTCGTGGCCCATAAGGGGGCTGCGTTCGCATGCGCCCACCGCACCATTTCGGCACACCCCTCACACGTTTTGTGGCCCCATAAGGAGCTCCACCGAAGGCCCAACTGGCTGCGTTCACATCCGCCCGCCGCAGCCATGTCGTCACACCCGTCATACGTTTCGTGGCCCCAGAAGGAGCTCCACCGAAGGATCCAATGGCTGCGCTCGCACGCGCCCACCGCACCAATTTCGGCACACCCGTCACACGATTCGTGGCCCCGTAGGGAGCTGCACCGAAGGCCGCAGTGGCTGCATTCGCATGCGCCCACCGCACCACTCTCGGCACACCTCTCACGCGTGTCGTGGCCCCATTTCCCCCATCGGGAACTCCCCCGAAGGCCCAACTGGCTGCGTTCCCATGCGCCCACCGCACCCATGACGGCACACCGCTCACGCTTCGTGGCCCCACTGTGAGCTCCACCGAAGGCCCCTATTTTGCGTTCGCATGCGCCCACCGCACCCATTTCGGCACACCCCTCACACGTTTCGTGGCGCCAAACGGAGCTCCACCGAATGTCCCAGTGGCTGCGTTCGCATGCGCCCGCCGCACCTAATTTGGCACACCTCTCACACGTTTCGTGGCCCAACGCGGAGCTCCACCGAATGCCCCAGTGGCTGCGTTCGCATGCGCCCACCTCTCGTATTCTCCGTGGCCCCACAGTGAGCTTCACCGGAGGCCCCAGCGGTTGCGTTCGCATGCGCTCACCGCACTTATGTCGGTACACCCCTCACAATTGTCGTGGCCCCGCATACAGTTCCTTCTCATTAGTCCAACCTGTTTTGCGGTACTCGCAACTGCATGTGGGTGGGTCTTTCGCCCGGATAATTTCCCCAACCGTCCTGTGGTGTTGGGTCCTCGTTTTGAAGAGAGCGTCCCCCTTCTCCTCCTCCTCCTCCTCCTCCTCCTCCTCCTCCTCCTCCTCTCTCTCTCTCTCCTCTCCTCTCCTCTCCTCTCCTCTCCTCTCCTCTCCTCTCCTCTCCTCTCCTCTTCTCTCCTCCCGTCCTCTCTCCCCCTCCTCCCTCCTCCGCAGTTGGCATGCGTCTCTCCCGCCCAGTACAGCGTTTCGTGGCCCCAGATGGAGCTCCACCGAGGGTCCCAATGGCGCAGTTCGCATGCGTCCTCCCCGTCCAACGTAGCGTTTCGTGGCCCCAGAGGGAGCTCCACCGAAGGTCCCAGGTGGCGCAGTTCGCACGCGTTCCCCACGCCCAGTACAGCGTTTCGTGGCTCCAGAGGGGAGTTCCACCGAAGGTCCCAATGGCGCAAGTCGCATGCCCACCCCCCACCCCCACCCAGCACAGCGATTCTTGGCCCCAGAGAATGAAATGCTCCACCGAAGGTCCCAGTGGAGCAGTTCGCATGCGTGCCCCCCACCCAGTACAGCGTTTCGTGGCCCCAGAGGGAGCTCCACCGAAGGTCCCAGTGGCGCAGTTTGCATGTGTCCCCCAGTACAGCGTTTCGTGGCCCCAGAGGGAGTTCCACCGAAGGTCCCAGTGGCGCAGTTTGCATTCGCCCCCCCCCCACCCCCACCCAGTACAGCGTTTTGTGGTCACATAGGGAGCTCCACCGAAGGTATCAGTGGCGCGCATGCGTCCCCCCACCCAGTACAGCATGACGTAGCCCCAGTGGGAGCCTCGCCCAAGGTCCCAGGTGGCGCAGTTCGCATGCGCCCCCCCCCCCACCCAGTACAGCGCTTCGTGGCGCCAGAAAGGAACTCCACCGAAGGTCCCAGGTGGTGCAGTTCGCATGCGCCCCCCCCCCCCAGTACAGCGCTTCGTGGATCCAGAGGGAGCTCCACTGAAGGTCCCAGTGGCGCAGTTCGCATGCGTCCCCCCCACCCAGTACAGCGTTTCGTGGCCCCAGAAGGAGCCCCGCCGAAGGTCACAGTGGCGCAGTTTGCATGCGCCCCTTCCCGCCCGTTTCGTGACCCCAGAGGGAAATCCGCCGAAGGTCACAGCGGCGCAGTTCGTATTCGCCCCCCCATTCAGTACAGCGTTTCGTTGCCCCAGAGGGAGCTCCATCGATGGTCCCAGTGGCGCAGTTCGCATGCGTCCCCCCCCGCCAAGTACAGTGTTTCGCGTCCACAGTGGATGCTCCACCGAATGTCCCAGTGGCGCAGTTTGCCTGTGTTCCCCCACCCAGTACAGCGTTTCGTGGCCCCAGAGGGAGCTCCACCGAAGTTCCCAGGTGGCGCAGTTCGCATGCGTGTCACCCACACGCAGGAAGTACCCCGTTGAAGCGCAACCGTCTGAGAATCTTGAATGGTTCCAGCTACCATTCCTTGGCCCCCAACGCCGCGAATCAATGTGACTGTTTCGTCCTGATTTTGCTGAATCGTGCCAGAAGACCAGTCCTGGGACTTCCGCACCGCGAGTCAAATTGTCTGTTGTGTTCTGACACTCCTGAATCGTGTCAGAACGCCGTTCGTGGGGCTTCAACCGTACGGACCCTTGCAACCGCTGCTAGCCGACGAGTGTGCGCGACGCTGAGGCGAGAACTGCATTGTGAAAATGAGAAGTCTTCAATATTTGAAGCTGTTGTGAACTTTGGAGACGAATTGCGCGCGGCGCTAACACGACAACCACATTTCGAGAACTACCCGCTCCCAATGGTTGAACGTGTTGCAAACTTGTAAGACGAAGATGTGCGGCGCTAAAGTGGGGCTACCTTTTGAAAACCACCCGCCCTCCATCCTGGAGGCGGCTGAACACTGCACGCTGCACGATCATAATTGGCGGGGAAGTTTCAGGCGAAACGCCCGGCCCGCCCTACCGACGCGTCGTGGGATGCAGCAGGGATGTGTTATTTATAAGGAAGGGGAATGGATGAGGATGAGGATGAGGAGGAGGAGGAGGAGGAGGAGGGGGAGGGGGAGGAGGAGGAGGAGGAGGAGGAAGGAGGAGGAGGAGGAGAGGAGGAGCAGGATGAGCATGAGCAGGAGGAGGAGGAGGAACATTTGGAGGGGGAGGAGGGGGAGGGGGAGGGGGAGGGGGAGAGGGATGTGGACAGTCGGCGGCGGGCGCGGGGGAGAAATGAGAAGGGGCGGGACTTCCGAGGCTTCTGAGAAGTTTCTGGACTTCTGAGAGGGCTTCTGAGAAGTTCTGCCTGTATTCGAAATAGGCCAAGGAGACGTCTCAGAAGCCCCCCGGACTTCTAAGAAGTCCCGCGGCCTTCTGAGAAGGCCTTCTCCTTCTCATTTCCCCCCTGGGCTCGTCGCCTGGACAGGCTAGGTGCGCTCACGTCATAACTGTCGTCATACCCCTCCCCAACCCTTGCCATGGCGCAGATCTCCTCTTTCTGCGCACAGGCTGATGTCGAGCAAGGCACTGGTCCCGAGAGGGTTTGCGAACGATGCATGGTAAAGCACGGCTTAGCATGGTGTAGAAGAGCCCGGCAGAGCAGAGCATGTCATAGCATGGTCTGGCATTGCGTAGTGTAGCACTGCATCACAAGGCGTAAGATCGTAAAGCATGGCATCGCACAGCGGAACACAACGCAACATCGCATCGCATGGCATGGCATGGCACCGGATGCCTTGGAAGGTAAATGGCTCGTGTACAAAGGGAGAAGGCCTGTCCGGAATCCCGGCTTCATGTCCTGCGCAACCGTGGCTGCCCGATGTTTGGCGCTTTCGAATGCCAAGTTCCGTCTGGTAGGGGTACCGTAATAGCGTAAGGCCCCCTCCTTCCTTTCGACGCGCTGCCATGCGTTCCACTAGCCTCCTTTCCAAGTGCTCATGGGCTCCCTGGATAGCTCTGCACGAGGCGTGGCGGATGGCCCGATCACTTCCAGAAGCTCCAGGGAACGCACAGAAATCGCTGACGGCGACAACGACGCAGACGATGACGGCGGCGGCGGGGGAAGCTGTGGCGGGCGAGGATGGATGCCAGGGAAGAATACGGCGGGCTGCCAGGCTCGATGGTCTGGCATCCTTGAACAATCGGTCACACTGGGCCCCTGGACACCTTACGGGGTGAAGTCGGATCGGCGTTTTCCAGCCAGATCGTCTTTGAAGGTTCCGGGGCCCGACGAAGGGGGGGGAGGGTTCTGCGGCACCAGAAATTACCGAATCGACGCCGAATGCGGAATCACTTCCGATGGTTTTTTCGTGAGGCATCTTTTTAGATTTTGGCGCCTATTCAGAAGGACCGAAAACCATGCCGTGGCATGGCGCTGGAAGTAATGACTCCAGCGCTGCAGCGGGAGCACGATTCCGAACGAGCGGAAGCACGGAAATGAGGCCAGCGTTGCAACGGGAGCGCGATTCGGAGGACGCGTAGCCTGACCTAGCATGGCGTGGCGAAGCCCCAAAGTGGGGGGGCGTCTGCGGCTTCAAAAATCAACAAACCGACACCGAATGTGAACTCATTTCTGGTGTTTTTTTATTGAGGGGCAATTTTTAGATTTTGGGGCTTATTTGGAAAGACAAAAACCATGCCGTGGCATGGCGCTGGAAATAATGATACCAACGCTGCAGCGGGAGCGCGATTCGGGAGCGGAAGCGCGGAAATGAGGGGAAGTGCGCCAATGGATCTCCCTGAATACACTGACGGGGGGGGGGTCCGGACCCCCCCCTTTCCCCCCCTTGGCGCTGGCAAGGGGGGGGGGTCGGACCCCCCCCCCCTCGTGTAGGGAGTGCGGAGTTGAAAGTAGGGAGTGGTGAGTAGTGAGTAGTGAGTTAGTGCGTAGTGGGTAGTGAGTATTGGGTAGTGAGTAGTGGGTAGTGAATGGCGAGGAGTGAGTAGGGACTAGGGAGTGGGGAGTAGTGAGTAATGAATAGTGAATAGTGTGTGCTGATAGGTGAATAGTGAGTGGCGAGTAGTGAGTAGTGAGAAGTGAGTAGCGAGTAGCGAGTAGTGAGTACTGAGTAGGGAGTAGGGAGTAATGAGTAGTGGGTAGTGAGTAGTGGGTAGTGAGTAGTAGGTGGCGAGTAGTGATTAGTGAGTAGTGAGTAGTGGGTAGTGCGTAGTGCGTAGTGAGTAGTGAGTAGGGAGTAGGGAGTAAGGAGTAGGGAGTAGTGAGTAGTGAGTAGTGAGTAGCGAGTTGTGAGTAGTGCGTAGTGAGTGGTGAGTAATGAGTATTGAGTAGTACGTAGTGCGTAGTGAGTGGTCAGTACTGAGTAGTGATGAATCCAGAGTAGTGGGTGGTGGCATCTGGTAGTGAGTAGTGAGTAGCGAGTAGCGAGTAATGAGTAGTGAGGAGCGAGTAGGGCGTAGCGAGTAGTGAGTAGTGAGTAGAAAGTAGGCAGTAGTGAGTAGGGAGTAGTGAGCAGTGAGTAGTAAGAGATGTGTAGCGAATAGTGGGTAGTGAGTAGCGATTGGTGAGTAGCAGTGAGTAGTCACTAGTGAGTAATGAGTAGTGAGTTGTGACTAGTGACCAGAGACTATGTAGTGACGTAGTGAGTAGGGAGTAGTAAGTAGTGAGTAGTGAACAGTGAATAGCGGGGAATGAGTGGTGAGTATGGGAGTAGCGAGTAGTGAGTACTGAGTACTGTGTAGTCAGTATTGTGTAGGGAGTAGCGAGTAGCGAGTAGTGGGTAGTGAGTAGTGATATGTTGGCAATGAGTAGTTAGTAGTGAGTAGTGAGTAGTGGATAGTGGGTAGTGGGTAATGAGTAGTGATTAGTGAGTAGGGAGTAGTGAGTATTGCTTAGTGAGTAGTGAGTCTTGAGTAGTGGGTAGCGAGGAGTGAGTAGTGAGTGGTGAGTAGGGAGGAGGGAGTAGTGAGTAGGAAGTAGTGAGTAACGAGTAGTAGGTGGTGGGTAGTGAGTAGTGGATAGTGAGTAGTGAGTCGTGAGTAGTGAGTAGGGGGTACTGAGAAGTGAGTAGCGGATAGCGGGTAGTCAGTAGTGGATAGTGAGTAATGAGTAGTGAGTACTTTTTTTGACTGGGGCTAGGGTGACGATTAGGGGTTTGGGTTACGATGGCGTTACGATTAGGGATTACGATTGGGGTTTGGGTTAGGGGTTACGATTCGGGGTTTGGGTTAGGGGTTGCGATTTTTAGATTTGGGGGTTTATTTGGAAGGACAAAAACCATGCCGTGGCATGGCGCTGGAAATAATGATACCAACGCTGCAGCGGGAGCACGATTCGGGAGCGGAAGCGCGGAAATGAGGGGAAGTGCGCCAATGGATCTCCCTGAATACACTGAAAGGGGGGGGGTCCGGACCCCCCCCCCCTTCCCCCCCTTGGCGCTGGAAAGGGGCGGGGGTCGGACCCCCCCCGTGTAGGGAGTACGGAGTAGAGAGGAGGGAGTGGTGAGTAGTGAGTAGTGAGTTAGTGCGTAGTGGGTAGTGAGTATTGGGTAGTGAGTAGTGGGTAGTGAATGGCGAGTAGGGAGTAGGGAGTAGGGAGTGGGGAGTAGTGAGTAGTGAATAGTGAATAGTGTGTACTGATAGGTGAGTAGTGAGTGGCGAGTAGTGAGTAGTGATAAGTGAGTAGCGAGTAGCGACTAGTGAGTATTGAGTAGGGAATAGGGAGTAATGATAATTGGGTAGTGAGTAGTGAGTAGGCGGGTAGTTGGTAGTGGGTGGCGAGTAGTGATTAGCGAGTAGTGAGTAGTGGGTAGTGCGTAGCGCGTACTGAGTAGTGAGTAGGGAGTAGGGAGTAGGGAGTAGGGAGTAGGGAGTAGGGAGTAGTGAGTAGTGAGTAGTGAGTAGCGAGTAGTGAGTAGTGAGTAGTGAGTGGTGAGTAATGAGTATTGAGAAGTACGTAGTGCGTAGTGAGTGGTGAGTACTGAGTAGTGATGAGTACAGAGTAGAGGGTAGTGGAAGTTGGTAGTGAGTAGTGAGTAGCGAGTAGCGAGTAATGAGTAGTGAGGAGCGAGAAGGGCGTAGTGAGTAGTGAGTAGCGAGTAGAGAGTAGGCAGTAGTGAGTAGGGAGTAGTGAGCAGTGAGTAGTACGAGATGGGTAGCGAATAGTGGGTAGTGAGTAGCGATTGGTGAGTAGTTGTGAGTAGTGACTAGTGACTAGTGACCAGTGAGTTGTGACTAGTAACTAGAGACTATGTAGTGACTAGTGAGTAGGGAGTGGTAAGTAGTGAGTAGTGAGTAGTGAGTAGCGGGGAATGAGTTGTGAGCATGGTAGTAGCGAGTAGCGAGTACTGGGTACTGTGTAGTCATTACTGTGTAGGGAGTAGCAGTACTGTGTAGGGAGGAGCGAGTAGTGGGTAGTGAGTAGTGATCTGTTGGCAATGAGTAGTTAGTAGTGAGTAGTGGATAGTGGGTCGTGGGTAATGAGTACTGATCAGTGAGTAGTAAGTTGGGAGTAGTGGGTAGTGCTTAGTGAGTAGTGAGTATTGAGTAGTGGGTAGTGAGGAGTGAGGAGTGAGTAGTGAGTAGGGAGGAGGGAGTAGTGAGTAGGGAGTAGTGAGTAGCAAGTAGTGGGTGGTGGGTAGTGAGTAGTGGATAGTGAGTAGTGAGTCGTGAGTAGTGAGTATGGGTACTGAGAAGTGAGTAGCGGATAGCGAGTAGTAAGTAGTGGTTAGTGAGTAATGAGTAGTGAGTTCTTTTTGGGACTGGGGCTAGTGTTTGGGGTTACGATTAGGGGTTTGGGTTAGGGTGAGGACTAGGGGTAGGGGTGGCGGGGGTCGGGTTCCGGAGTCAGGGGGCGGCGTGGGGAAAGGGGGGGAGAGGGGGGGGGTCGGACCCCCCCCCTTTTGAAAGGGGGGAAGGGGGGGCAGGGGTTTCCCCGACGACGGATCGGGGAAAGGGGGGGGGGTCCCCGACGACGGATCGGGGAAGGGGGGGAGGGGGGGGATCCCCGACGACGGATCGGGGAAGGGGGGGGCTAGGGTGGGTCCTGTCCCCCCCCCTTGGGGAGATCCAGCGGCGCACCGTCATCGGTCAGCGCTGCAGCGGGAGCACGATTCGGAACGAGCGGTAGCCCGAAAATGTGGCCCGCGCTTCAGCGAGAGCAGCATTTTGAACAACCCAAGCGAAACCTGTTTCCCGAGAGTCCTGTGTGTACAACACCAGTACGGGGAGAGGGGCCGAGTATTTGCTGGATGCCACCAGGGGAGAGGGGGGAGCTGTGTTCAGATTGGGTACTTGAAGATGAGGAGGAGGAGGAGGAGGAGGAGGATGGGGAGGGGGAGGGGGAGGGGGAGGAGGAGGAGAGGGAGGGTGGAGAAGGAGGAGGAGGGGGAGGGGGGGAGGAGAGGATGATGATGATGATGATGATGATGATGATGATGATGATGATGATGATGATGATGATGATGATGATGATGATGCTGATGCTGATGCTGATGCTGATGCTGATGCTGATGCTGATGATGCTGATGATGATGATGATGATGATGATGATGATGATGATGATGATGATGATTGGTGGTGGTGGTGATGATGATGATGATGATGGTGATCGTGATGATGATGATGATGATGATGAGGAGGAGGAGGAGGAGGAGGAGGAGGAGGAGGAGGATGAGGATGAGGATGAGGAGGAGGAGGAGGAGGAGGAATGGCTCAGAAAGCGTACCTTGCTTTGTTCGAATGTGCTATGGGCGTGCGTCCTTGTGATGCGGCCAAGCGTTCGGCCTCGCCGTGCGGCCCTTGCATTCGTAGCGCTCCCATACCTTGCGCACCCTACGCGCCATGGAGAATGTGCCGCGCCTACCACACCCTGCGACCATTGCCAGGCGTCGAGGAAATACAGCGCCTGCCACGCTTTGTGACATTGGCGCGCTTGGCGCCCTGGTCCCGTGCGGACCTCTGGTGTAGAGAAAGGGTTGCGTTTGCCACGCTTTGCGACATCGGCGCGCGTAGCGCAAAAAAACATGTTCCTCCATCCTCCCTCCTCTCCTCTCTCCTCTCTCCTCTCCTCCTTCCTCTCTCCTTTATCGTTCCTCCCTCCTCTCCTGTCGTCCTTTTCTCGCTCCTCCCTCCTTTCTCCTTTGCTCTCCCCATTCTCCCCTCGTTCCTCCCTTCGCGCCACCGGTGCGCCCTGGCTCGTGGAGGCGCGGTATAAAATGCCAAATGCTGCCTTGCATGGCTTCTGACACCTTTGGAAAGACCCCCCCACTGGCCGCGTCCCCTCCCGCGCATCGCTCCTGATGGGCCTGTTTTCCACCACCACTTCCATCAGTTGGAGGGGGAGGAGGTCCTCCTTTTCCTCCTCCTCCTCCTCCTCTTCGTCCTCCTCCTCCTCCTCCTCCTCCTCTTCGTCCTCCTCCTCGTCCTCTTTCTTCCCCCTCCAACTTATCGTGGTGGTGGTGGAAAACAGGCCCATCAGCTCCTCCCGAGGCCACGGTCCCCCGTAGCCTAAACAATGGATCCGCACTCCCGCGTCCACAATCCCTTGTGAAGTAGCCCGACGAAGGGCCCAACCGTAATGCAGCTGCGGGTACCGCATTGTGGGTACCGCTTTCGGTGGAGCTCATTGTGGGGCCACGAATCGTGGGAGGGGTGTACCGAATTGGGTGCGGTGGTGCCATGCTAACCCTCCCACTGGAGCCTTCGGTGGAGCTCCCTATGGGGCCACGAACCGTGTGAGGGGTTTGCCGAATCGGATGCGGTGGTGCCATGCGAACCCTCCCACTGGAGCCCTCGGCGGGGCTCCCAATGCGGCCACGAAGCGTGTGAGGGGTGTGCCAAAACAGAGACATGCGGAGGGCAGAGGCAAGTATGGGAGGAGGGAGGAGGGGGAGGAGGAGGAGGAGGAGTGGGAACGCGGGGCGCTGTTTCGACAAAACGAGTACCCAACACCACAGGATGGTTGGGACAAAGCGATGTGTTCCCGTCCAAGACGGCCGAGGCATGCAACCAAATCAACCAAGTTAGCCCAAGATGCCTCGAAGCCGTCCCAAGATGGCTCCAAGTCGGCCAAATGTGGCGTCAACACGTCGTAAGATGCCTCCATGGGAGCCACAAAGGGTCACAATACGACCCCAACAGGGCCCGAAGAAGCTAAAAAGACGGCCCAAGAGGGCATCCCGTGCGGCACAAGACGACCTCAGAAGGCCTTTCGACGGCCCCAGACGTCGCCAAAACGGCCCCTTAACGCCCACAATACAGTCCCAAAACGGCGTAGGAGAACAACGTTGTCCAAGACTACCTCACAGGAGGTCAAGGCAGCCCCAAGATGCCCCAAAGGAAGGCCATGATAGCCCGGGAGATTTCTGCTCCGGGGGCGGCCCACCACGGGCGCAGTGCTCAACGATTGGAGGCCTGCGCGTGGAGGCTCCCTCTCGGGGGCCCGGGCCCGGGCCCTGCTCCGGCCAAGTCGAGCCTGTCCCTCTACCCAGATCATGCGTTACCGAAAAGTTTCGGTAACGATCGGGAACGACCGATCGCGACCGATACCGCGAAAATTTCGGTAACCATCGGTCGCGGCCCGTTACCGCGAAAGCGTCGATTTCGGTAGCGAGCGGTAGCGCGCGGTAACGGATTTTCAACGATTTAATTTGAAATTCATGCTGGAGTTGCCGACCGCTACCGACCGTTACCGATTTTTGCTGCCGACCGTCACCGAACGATTTCATGTAAATTCCGTGGTGGGAACCAGCATTATCATCACCGCCATTATCATCATCACCAGCATCATCATCATCGTCAACATCATCATAGTCATCATCACCATCATCACACTCATCATCAGCATCTTGATCAACATCACCATCACCATCATTATCATTACCTCAAACATCAGCATCACCAACATAATTCAGACCGTCACGGCTAGCAATATCACAATGGTCACCATGATCATCATCAACAGAATCTTCAACCCACCGTCATCACCATGATCATATTCGTCTGCATCACCATCTCGTTCCCCTCCCCGTCATCCCGAACATGTTCGCTCCTCCTCCTACCATCCTTCACCCTTCTCCAACTCCTCCCCCTACTACTACGACTGCTCCTAGTACTACTACCAATACTACGACTACTACAACAACCACTACTACTACTACTACTACTACGACTACTACTACTACTACTACTACTACTACTACTACTACTACTACGACTACGACTACGACTACGACTACGACTACGACTACTACGACTACTACTACTACTACTACTACTACTACTACTACTACTACCTACTACGACTACTACTACTACTACTACTACTACTTCTACTACTACTACTACTACTACTACTACTACTACTTCTACTACTACTACTACTACTACTACTACTACTACTACTACTACTGTATCATACTGGATAATTACTAGTACTAGTACTGCTGCTACTACTACTACTACTGCTACTACTACTACGAAAGATGACAGGAGGGAACGCGGGGGGTGGAGGGGGGAGGGGGGCGGGGATGGGCTCTGCGCGACGAGTGTGTTTAGCGCCTGCACATCTCGGAACCAGGCAGGCTCGGGATCTCGGGCGTGTCGTCCGCTGCAGATGTGTTGTCGGCGCGGCATGCGGGGCGTTCTAGTCGATCATATATCCTCTATCTCCTCCTTCATGTCCTCTCTATCCTCTAGTTCGAGCCTATCCTCCTTCATGCCCCCCTATCCTCTATGTCCTCTCTTCATGCCCTCTATCTCCTCTAGTTATATCATCTATCCTCTGTCCTCTCAACCCTCCTTCTCCTCTATCGATCATTTATCCTCTCCTTCTCCATCCCCTCACAGTGGCAGTGGCCCTGGCGTAGCTGCAATGCAGCGGCGCAAACGGCACATGTGTGCATATGCGCAAAGAGCCTGGCTCGCAAAGAATGAGCCTGGCCTAGACGGGCTGAAATAACAAAATTCTGCCGACAACCGAAAGAACAAACAATATCTGCCGACGCCTAATTTAGGTCATCATCAGATTCCATGGAGCGCGCGCGATCCCAGCCAGCATCCACGACGTCAGAGTCGGGGGACTTCGCGTCGCCTTCGTAGATGGCCCGCGAGTGAGGGTTGAGCACCACCAAGTACCAGAGGTTCCAGTAGGTGTACTCGTTGCCCTTGAGCGCATTCCCACTGGCGAACCCTCCGTGGTTACGGTACAAGCGGATGTCGTTGAGGTTGGCACGACCAGCTGGCAAGGCGAGCGTACTGAGGATGTACTTCTCCACCAGGGTCACCTTCACTCCCTTCTGGTTAGGTCCCTCCAGTACGTTGGGTACCGAAACTGTCAACCACTTATCATTGTCCTGAACCTTGATCTCGTAGGTCAAGTACGGGCGCTTGCTCACACCAGCGCTGTACTCACTCCCTGACGAGGGCGACTCGATTTCTGCGTGGCCTGACGGATACGGCTGAGTCGCTATGAACAAGAGCGTGGAGGCGTGGACCACATATTCATCATACAATTGCCACTTCACGTTCTTGCCGGCCGCGGGCAGATCGGCGGGGTTGTCGTGCGCCTTCACGGCGTGGACATGCACAGTCTTGCCCTTGAAATGCGACCAGTCTGTACTGATTGCCTCCTTCACCATCTTCACCTCGACCCCCTGCTCGTAGCTCTCGTTGGTCCCAGCCTGGGCGAGAACTGGTGCCCAGGTCCCGAGGTCGTTGAAGAAGCACGTCAGCTTCTCGAACTTGGGCAACTGGTTGGTGCAGAGATACGCCATTGCAGCAACTGACAGAGAGCCTGCTACTGCGTGGGAGCGATCACAGAAATATCTCTGTACACGCAAACCCTCTGAGCCAAAACCAGCTTGTCACGAACGTCGACCCAATGTGCGCTATGCCGTGCCGCGCTATGCCATCTGTTGCTATGCCATCCTCCTCCTCCTCCTCCTCCTCCTCCTCCTCCTTCTCCTCCTCTTCTACCTCCTCTACCTCCTCCTCCTTCTCCTCCTCCTATTCCTTCTCCTCCTCCTCCAACTACTCCTCCTCCTCTTGAAGAGTTGCAGGTAGTTTCAACCGCAAACGCGTTCACCCTAAGGGGTGGAACCGCATGCGGACGCAGCCACTGGGGCCTTCGCTGGAGCTCCCTATGGGGCCACGAAGCGCGTGGGGGGTGCGCCGAAA